>JH651327.1:60906-266242 GCA_000260095.1 Tetrahymena borealis
AAGGGGTATTGCCTTTTTGTAAGAAAGCATATCTTAGTCTGTCTAATTTGAAAGTACAACTATTTTAGAAGTATTATTGATAAATTTACCACCAACTAACTCTTGTTAATTGTATAACTAAGACAATAGCTAAAATAATGAATTTTTTCATTTTTTTTTATATCATCTTTTCTTTTTAAGGGTTTCAGAGTACTGGATTGTAGTAATGTTAATAATTTTAAATTAAAAGAAATAATTAGGTAATTGAAAGTTATTAATAATAAGTAAGTATTGATATATATAAAAGCTGCCTCATTTTGCTCATTTAATCTTAATTAATTCAAAAAATTAAAAACTAGATAATAAAAAAGTAAGTAACTTCTTATTACAAATTAATCAATCTATTTTAATTAATCTTAAATTTTAAAATAAAATAAATAAGAAGTTAAAAATCTATTTCTTAAAATAATTTGAAAATCTTAATCTTATTTTATCTTAAATAAATAATTAAATTCTCTTGTACTATTTTCAATCTTATTTGCCAAAGATATTAATTGATGGTAAATATTGGATATGAAACAAATCTGACTCAAAACTCTGTTATAAATATTAAAATAATAAAAAAACTAAAATCAACCAAGATAGATATTTATTATAATAAACCATTATCATTTGACAAGCTAAGATATGAATAATATTAAAATAAAGCATAAAATCTTTTAAAAACTTTAAAGTAAATAAAAAATATTTTCAAAGCTATTAAATTTTCTTTAAGAATTAGATATAGGATTGTTTTTAATTCAACACCATAGCCATAAATTAAAATTTCAAAACCAATCAAAAATTTCTTATAAGGTATTTGAAAACCAAAAGATAAATCTTAGATATTTGGTTCAATAGTTAAACGATTTAATTTATTTAGAGCTTAGTTTAATAATAAATGAATGGAATTTAAAAATTGATTTTTAATTTTAATATTTTATTATAGAAATTATATATATAAATGATTGACTTTAATAATAATATTAAGGCTTTAAGAATTAAACTTCAAATTCCAAGGGGCATTTCCTTTTGTAAGAAAGCTTATGTAGATTTGTTTATACTAAAAAAACAACCTTCTTATAAGGAATTTTTCATAACCTTACCACCAACATAATCGTTGCTATTGCAAAGAGAGGTAATATTTTTTGAAATATAGAAAGAGCAATTCAATATTACAAATACGTGACGATCATCTAAATCAGCATAAAATTCAACACCTTTACCGTAAATTATTTCCGAAGTACCTAAGATTTTGTATAAGGAGATGGGAGTATAGGAAAATGAAGGATATTTGACTGTAGTGAAGTTGAACTCATAATAACCTCCTTCTAGTTTTTTAAATATGCCAAATTGACCAGATGTAGGGCAAGTAAAAGAGTAATTGGTATTATTATATCTCCAGGTAGATTATTAGCACCCTTAAATGGAGCATTCGTTACCTAGATTATAGACAACACCTAGTGAGATAGGTTAATAGCCAGAAGTCATAGCTAAGACAATAGATAAAATTAATAAAGTTTTCATTGTTTATATCTTTAAGTGTTTAATTTAATTTATATTATTAATTTATTAATTGTGTTCTCTAACCCTATTATTTAAAAAGCATTCACTTATTTCACTTTATCCAATCATAAATTATTTTGGATAAAACACATTTTACTACTAAAATTTTTCTTTTATTATTTATCATTTAATCCTCCACTGACCAGTGGATGGTAACAATTTTCAGAAATCAATAATTTTACAAAGTATTCCTTGTTGTAAATATAAATCATTAATGTAAAAGAAATACTATTGTAATTGAAATATTTTCTGATAAATAAGTATTGATTATATTAAAGCTGCCTCATTTTGCTCATATAATCTTAATTAATTCAACAAATGAAAAAGTAGATATTAAAAAAGTAAGTAACTTCTTATTACAAATTATAGCCATTTGCATAAAAACAAACTGAGTAATAGAAATATTAACAGATAAATTAATTTTAAGTATTTTTAATTTAATATTTTATAATTTTATTTTTAATAATAGAATTTAAGAAAAAATTATTTATATTTTTAAATGAATTTTTTTTAATGAATAATAATAAGTGTTTAACAAATAATGAGAAATAATTAAAAATTGATTACATAAATTTAAATTTTGATTACATAAATTTAAATTTTGATTACAAAATTCAGAGCTTGATCAAATATTCTGATTAGTTAATTATTTTTATTCTTTCATTGAATTTATATAAGGGATGTATAATATTCTATTTATATTTAAAAGAATCTAAAATTTTTACAAATTAAATAAAATTAATTCATTAAAAAAATAGAATTTTAGAAAACAAAAGAGCATTTGGGCTAGAATGCAATTTTATTACTATATAAAGTTGTTTCTGAATACAAAATTTTTTATGTTAAAAATTATCAAACTAACCCTATTTTATCTTAATGATTCAAAAAGTGAAAAGCTTAAAAGCAAAAACTATATATAAACAAGATTTATATAAATAAAATAGGTATATTTGAATATTATTTAATTTAATAAGGTAAATTACCAGCCTCTATCTTTCTTACCTTTTAAATATTATAATTAGTTTATCAAATAGTTTTAAATTGATATATTTTTAACTATTCAATAATAATCTATGGAATTATTAAGAAAATCTTCATCATAGTCATTGAAATATTCAAATTCATATTCATCATCTTTTTTGAATAAATCTAGGGAAACTAAATATTTTACTTTTTTAAATTTTTGTAGTACTTGGTTATTATTGAAATATGCTTTTTCCCCATCAACTCTCAATTAAATTAACTTTTTTAATTATCTAATTGAATCTAATAAACTATGCAAAAAATCGAGATTTGTAGAATCACAATTTATAAATAGGCTAGCAAGATTATTTAATTCCTTTAATTAATAACAAAATTCTAATATTTCCTTACTGCCAATATTTTCACAACCTTCTAAATTAATTTAAAGATATTTTAAATTTTATAACTAAGGAAGATCTTTTATGAAATCTAAAAAATCTTAACTTTTTACTTTAGTTTCTTTGAGTGAAAAAATTAATTTTTCTAAATGTTTCATTTATCCAAAATAATATCCAATTATTCCACTCTCTAGCTTATTATTCAACGATGCAAAAAGAGTTAGCTCTTTCAAATTAAACAATTATTTAAAGCACTCTCCAAAATCTCTAGCACTAATTATACTCAACGATCCTATGTCTAAGTGCAAGGAATTTAGAAATTTATGACTCTTCAAACAATTTCCTAGTAAAGAAATAGTACTCTCATTCACATTAAGACATTTACAAATATCAATTTTTAATTTATTTAAGTTAATCAAATTTTTTATACTCTTAATAAGTTCTATTATATCTTTTTCTTTTAGGTTATACAATCCTCTTAATGATATTGAAAAATCTTTTAATAGTATAAGATCTCCTAGTACCTTAGGAAGTTCGTACAAAGTAGAAATAGATTAGATTTAACAAAACGATAAATGCAATTTAGTTAAATTTAATTTGTTTTATAAAGAATTAGTTACTAGAATTACAATATTAGCAGACAAGCAATCACAACATCCAAAATTAAGTTTTAAGCTAGTGAGATTATAAGATTCCTACATTTACTTTAATAAATTTGAAGTAAATTAATCTGTCAGGCATACATTGTTTGAAAAATCAAAAGAAAGTCTACTGAAGTTTTATTTTATGTTTTGTATACCTTCAGCAATCTCATCTATTATTTCAGGTGTGTAAAATGCATATTAACCAAAGCTAATGCTAAAAGATGATAAATTTATTAAATTTAACATCACGTCTTTAAAGCCTGTTTTCGAAAAAACTGTAAGTCCTTTACGAAATTTCAATTTAAGATTAGTGGTTTTAATGTATTATCCTAATTTATTACAAATTTTAGAAAAATCATCTTCATAGAGCATTCTTTTTTATTCTTTATAGCTAAGAGAAGTTACTAAGCCAGCTTAGCTTTAATCAATATCTAATAATTATATTATATTTGTCACTTTGATTAGATTTTCCTCCATTTTAATCAAAAATAATTTTGAAATATAGTTTAGATTTACTCTTTAAATTCAGATATGTTTATAAAAGCTATTTATTTCTTTAGAATTTTGTTTTAAACATAAATCTACAAAGAAATTATATAAATAAACAAAGATTTCTGATTATTTTCAAAAATATTAATTATTCTTTCTCTCCTTCTACCTAATCTCTACTTTAGGTAAAAACGCTCAAGTCCCTTTTTTAAAGTTAAATTACTATTACAACCATCATTTTAGATTAATAACTAGATTTTTAAATATGCTTATTTAGTAAAGTTAGACCGAATATTCGGTTTCGGTTTTCTTTAAAAAGTTGATTTTCGGTCTAACTCTATTATTTAGTCTCAAAATATTTAGCCTGTTAAAAATTAAGTAACTTGCAAATTATAAATTCATCAAACTTTATCTCTCTAAAAAATTATATATTTTTAATATTTAATAGAGTTTTTTTTTTTAAATAATGAATAATTATTAAATAGTTACTTTAAGTAACAAAATGATAATTTTATTTGTGTTATTTATTAAAATACAACTATTTAGTAGACAATTAATAAATTTAGCAAAATAATTAATATTAATAAAACACACAAATAAAATGTTCACTTTGGGATTGTTTTTTAGCCACAGTAGTAAGAAATCCTTAAATATTTGTATAATTATGGTATTTTTAATTAACAATAGGATTCTAATAAAACTATGCAAAAATTTTTTAATTATTAAGGAAAAGATGATAACATGTAAAAGTATCATTCTTCCTTCTATTATTTTAGCTCAAATCGCTTACCCAACCTAAATAAACTATGGTAAAAAGATAGAAATATTATAAATTTATTATTTATATGCCAGTGAGACAATATTTTATAAAATAGCCTTTATTCATTTAGTAAATATATTATCTCCTTTATATATTCTTACTTATTTATTAACCTGTACTATATCTAGCATCCAATTAAAAAAATAAGCCAATTGAATTGTTTCATACATCAAATTAAATAATAGATTTCACAATATCTCACTCAATAATCAATAATCAAGCTTCTTTTAATTAATTAAAATCAATATTATATTAATTATTAATCCTAGCATCCATTTTAAATATAAAGATAATTACTATGATTATACTTTCCTGCAATTTTACAATATTTCACTCATAACCCACTCTCTTATTTTAATTAATCAATAGAAATATTCTACCAAGAATTAATTTAGATCTTTCATAAAGTGGCAGAAAAATAAAAACTAATATAGTAATAAATTTAAATTAATTATCAATAAATAAATTTATTTCTTTTATTACCTGAATATTTATTGTTTCAAAGGAGTTAGAGAATCTTTAAATAGAAAATTTATTTAATAAAAAAGAAATATCAATTTCTAAATTATTCGTGTAAAATATTTTAAACTAGATTAATGCATTTAAAAAATTAGTTAAAACACATTATTTATTAATTTTAAATGTTAGTCAGAATGAAATCATTCTATAATTTATTTTTTGTGTTATGTAGCGCTACTTTCGAGTCTTGATTACTATTATGGACTTCATTTATGTGGAAGAACATTGATATGGTAGTATTTTACCATGTTACCTTGTAATGAATATTTACAGACAACATATAAATCGTTCTTTGAAGTGCACGCTGCAACACATCCAAGTTTTGTTGATGCTTTCCAAATGACTTAAGTGAAGTGGTCAACTTCACCTGTTGCCTTACTAGGTCCATCAGTACCATAAGATTTAGGATAATACTATATTTTATTATACCAGCTCTAAACTGGAACAGATCCATCAATATTTAAGCCATTTTACAAATAAAGATTTTTTCCATAAAATATACTATTTTTGTTAGATAATGCTTATTTTAAGGCAAGTTTTTATGCTATAGCTTGTGCAAGGTTATTGATGGTTTGATCCAAAACGATAGCAGGAGAACCATGTAGCATGAAGATTATTATGTCATTCTAAAGCAGCTTTTCTGAATTTATCTAGAGTACCTTTGTAGCATTAAGCAGTAGCAAAAAGGGAAGAGGATTATGAAAAAAAGAAAGGTTAGGCTTATTGATCTAATGATATTTTTCTTTCTTTTTTATTATCTTTGATTTGAATTTATTATATTTTGTATTAATTATTTTTTGTAAATAGGTAATCTTTTTCTAATTTTATGAATTATTTTTGTTATTTCAGTTATAACTGGAAAAAATAAATAGTTTACTGCATTAAATATTTATCTAATTTATTTTCATATTAATAAATAAGAGTTCATATTTTCTGTTAATTTTTTAAGTTTATATTCAAGAAACCAATTATTGGACAATGTTGTTAGCATGAAATATCTTTATAAATAGAAAATTAGACTAATGCTATAGTTTAACTCTAACTCCTCTAATAAGATATTAGCTTTGGTAATTTATTATTACCTATCATCGATTTTATTTAATAATTAACAATTTAAGATTCATTTATGAAAAATCACATTTAAAATAAAATTCTATAAAAAAATTAATAATATTCAGATATTTTGTCCCTAGTAACCCACGCCATTTATTTTTTTTGATTTTATTTACTTTAATTCTATAAAAAATTAAAATCAACTAAGATAGATATTTATTATAATAAATCTTGATCATTTATTTAACAAGCTAACATATGAATAATCTTTAAATAAATTTTAATTTGAGCTTAATTTAATTATATATGAATGGATTTTTTTAATATTTTATTATAGAAATTTTATAAATGAATAACATTAATAATAAGATTTAGGTATTCAAAATTAAGCTTCAAATTCAAGGGGCATTTCCTTTTGTAAGAAATCTTATCTTGGTATGTCTAATCCAAAAGCACAACTATTTTAGAATGTATTGTTAATAATCTTACCACCTACAAATTAGTGTCTATTGCAAAGAGAGGAGTAGTTTCTTGATGTAGGGATAGTGCAGTTCAATATAACAAAGAAATGACCTTAATCTAAACCAGCATAGTATTAGAGACCATTAGAGGTAGCATTTTAGACATAATTTAAAGGGATAGAACAATAAGTAGGTTAGGGACTTTAAGAAGTGAAATTGAAAGCATAAGCTCCTCGTTCTGATATAAATTTGGCGCTGAATTCGCCAGATCTAGGACATTTATAAGAGTAAATGAGATTATTTTATTTCCATTTAGATTCTTAACAACTTTAAAAGGAGCATTCGTTAGCTACATTTAAGGGATAAATCTTGGAAGAAGTAATAGCTAAGACAATAGCTAAAATTAATAAAGATTTCATTGTTTTTATGTTTTCTTTTTAAGCCTTTAATTTAATTTATATTATTAATTTATTAATTATGCTCTCTATCCCTTTTATTTAAAAAGATATTCCTATTTATTTCTCCTGATCAGAAATTATTTTCAAAAAACCACATTTTAAGATTTAAATTATATTATATTAATTTATTTTCTCATTTCATCTACCACTGAACTTAATAACTTTGAGAAATTAATAATTTTATATAGTATTCCCAGCATTAAATATAATTAAAACATATATAAATGGATGAATGGACTAAATAAAGTAAAAAAGTTTCAATTAAATCTAAATCATAAAATTTTTCCAATATCCTACTCTTATTTTGCATAACACCAATAATTCTTTTTTCAAGTATTATTCTCAATTTATCAAAGACATCAATGATAAATATGAATATTATTATCCTTTTTCACTTAATTTTAAATACTTGTATAATTAATTAAAAAAACTATTTAAATTTTTTAATAAATAATAATTTTTATAAGAAACAGTCGATTCCCTCCTACCTCTAGGTGTATACCTTGAAAAATTTTTAATCTGTAATAATAGTGGTAACAAATAATGATCCAATTTTAATAAAGTTGTGCCTCTATTATATTTTATGAATAGAATTTATAACTTTATATTTAATTGTTTTTACTTTAATTTTGATATATTATATATGGATGAATAATGTTAATAGTAATTTTTTAGTTTTCAGAATTAAGCCTCAATTTCAAGGGGTATTGCCTTTTTGTAAGAAAGCATATCTTAGTCTGTCTAATTTGAAAGTACAACTATTTTAGAAGTATTATTGATAAATTTACCACCAAATAACTCTTGATAATTGTAAAGAGAGGAATAGTTTCTAGGTGAGGGGATGATATTGTTCAATCTAACAAATTAGGGGTTTCAGGGAAACAATTCAAGTATTAAATATTGTTAGAGCTAGTATTTTAAACATAAGATAAGGGGATTATAGCTTCAGTAACAGAAGAATAAGGGAAATAAGAAATGAAATTAAAAATATAGCTACCTTACACAGCTACAAATTTCACCTCTAATTGACCAAGTTTAGTTCAGGCATAAGAGTAATTGGTATAGTTATATCTCCAGTTAGATTCTTAACAATTAAATTAGGACCAATCGCTACTTACATTAAAGGGATAAATCAAGCAAAAACCTATAACTAAGACAATAGCTAAAATAATGAATTTTTTCATTTTTTTTTTTCATCTTTTCTTTTAAGGGTTTCTACTGGATTGTAGTAATGTTAAAAATTCTTATTAAATTAAAAGAAATAATTAGGTAATTGAAAGTTATTAATAATATGAAAGTATCTGCCTCATTTTGCTCATTTAATCTTAATTAATTCAAAAAATTAAAAACTAGATAATAAAAAAGTAAGTAACTTCTTATTACAAATTAATTAATCTTAAATTTTAAAATAAAATAAATAAGATGTTAAAAATCTATTTCTTAAAATAATTTGAAAATCTTAATCTTATTTTATCTTAAATAAATAACTAAATTCTCTTGTACTATTTTCAATCTTATTTGCCAAAGATATTAATTGATGGTAAATATTGGATATGAAACAAATCTGACTCAAAACTCTGATATAAATATTAAAATAATAAAAAAACTAAAATCAACCAAGATAGATATTTATTATAATAAACCATTATCATTTGACAAGCTAACATATAAATAATGTTAAAATGAAGCATAAAATCTTTTAAAAACTTTAAAGTAAACAAAAAATATTTTCAAAGCTATTAAATTTTCTATAAGAATTAGAAAAAGAATTTTTTTTAATTTACCACCATAACCATAAATTAAAAATTCAATTCCAATCAATAATTTCTTATAAGGTATTTGAAAACTAAAAGATAAAAAAGGCATTCCTACTTATTTCACTTTATCCAATCATAAATTATTTTGAATAAACTACATTTTATTACTTAAATTTTTTTTTTATTATTTATCATTTAATCCTCCACTGACCAATAGATTGTAAAAATTTTGAGAAATCAATAATTTTACTAAGTATTCCTTGTTGTAAATATAAATTATTAATGTAAAAGAAATAATTTTGTAATTGAAATTATTTTCTAATAAATAAGTATTGATTATATTAAAGCTGCCTCATTATGCTCATATAGTCTTAATTAATTCAAAAAATTAAAAAGTAGACAATAAAAAGTAAGTAACTTCTTATTACAAATTAATTAATCTTAAATTTAAAAATAAAATAAGAATTTGATAATTTCTATTTATTTCTCTTTACATGATCAGAAATTATTTTAAATAATCCATATTTTAAATGTAATTTACTATTATTAATTTAATTTCTCATATTATCAGTTATTGATTATTAAAAAGGACTGTAAAAATTTTAAGAAATTAATAATTTTTTATATTAATCATTACAGTATAGTAAATAATAGCTAATTAATTTAAAAGAACTACTAATAAATTGAAAGTGTATTCTCTTACTCTGCTCATTTAAAAAATATTTGTTTTAATCTTTTTCAGGGTTTAATATATTTTTATTAATTTTCTAATTGAATTCTCAAACTAATTTTATTTAAAAAAGAAATCCCAAACTTTTATTTTAAATTGATCAAAGTAATTATTTTGGATAAAACACATTTTCAAATTTATATTTAACTAAGATTACTTTTATTTATTGTTCATCATATAGTAATAAAAACTAGACCTTACTTGGGGGGTTCTCTCTGCAATTTTTTAATCAGAAAGAACAAAATTAAATAAAAATCAAAAAAATAAACTTACAAGGCAAATAGCTAATAAATTAAAATAGTAGGTAGATAAAATAGTCATTAATTTATTATTTTATATAAATTTGTTATATGATATTAAGGTTTTCCAAAAAAATGAATATATACATAGATACCTAAAATATTAAGTTTTTTTATGATTATAGATTAAGACTACAAATATAAGCTTTAATTCAATACATATTTAAATTATTTTTGATATAAAGATTAATTATTATTGTAAATATTTTCATAACTAATTCTTTGGTATTCACAATTTTTTTAAACCATTGATATTAATAAAAATTAATCTTAATCCTTTCTTGAAAAACTTAAGTATTCTATTATTTGATAGGCTCTCACTTTTATTATTTAAATGAAAAGAAAAAAGAATTTAAAGATAGTTTTAAATTTCAAACTTACTCATAATTTTTGTATTTTAAAATTAAACTAATTAATTATGAAGACTATCTTAATAAATCCAAAGACATTTTAATCCCATCTAATGTTACTTTTATATCCCTAAAATTGTTAAAAAATTTTTTCATAAAACTCTATTTTTAATTCAAGTTACGAAAAATCAAATTCTAAAGTTCGTAGATTTTTCATACTACAAATTTATGAAGCAAATTTAATCAAAGTCTCATCATTTATATCATTATTACTTATAGTCAATTTTTCAAAAAAAATTAATTTTTGAATAATTTATTATTTAAATTAATTACTTCATATCTAAATAAAGATTTCTTAGTTTTGGTAATTTTTGGAAAATATCTATTAAATTCTGCATTCCAAGATTAGTAATATAATTTTTCCTAATAGTTTGAATAATTCATAAATGTAATGAAGATAAATTAAAATATCTACCATATTGAGATTTTAAAAGTATTCAATTCATCTAATTTTAGAATATTTTCAGTAATACTATTTAACCCTTCATCTCCTATAACATTATTTCTTTAATGATTATTAATTAATTTTTAAATTGGATTTATGCATATATCATTACCCTAAGTATAATTCGAATACCTTTAACAGGTTAAGTTAAGCAATTTATCTAATAACTTAAGAAATTCCAGCTTTTGATATTTAATTTGACCTAAATATTTTTGAATATTTACTTAAATAAAATTAGAAACTAAATATTTATTACCAAATGGAGACTGTTAGGCTATTTAAAGTTGTAATTTAAGATAAGTAAGCACTCAAATTGGCTACTCCTTAATCCATTAAAATATTATCTCTTTTTAAGATAATAAATAATTTAAAAAAATAAAAACATTTTGGTTTAATACCCAAGTCGTAAGTATAGTAATTCTAAATTTTTAAATTTGATTAATTATTCTCCAAGTAAACTAATTTCTGTATCATCTATTTTATTTTACCTAAAACAAATTATCATAAATTAATAGATTTATTAATAGGAGTGAAATACTAAATAAACAGATAGAGCTCCTTTAAAGTATTGTACTCATCTTTAGTGAATGAATGCAACAAATTCATTTATTGAAACTTAATTCCTTTTGCCCTTTTAATTTCCAACTGGTTAATTAATTGTTGATTTGATATTAATGTTTTTTTACCCATAATTAATAGTTTTTGCTATGTTAGTATTTTTATCCTACTTTAAATTGAGTAAATTTAATTTAGTTATTATTTAATTATGCAAAATAAACATAAATTAAAAGTAAAATAATTTTACTGGTATGGATGGAAACATTAGTTTTATTAGATGTTTTTTCTTAAACTTGTTTTTTAATTTTTGAATCAATTGCTTCAATTAAATGGCTTAATAATTGTTTTATTTTATTAATATATTCCAACTTTGTTAAAAATATAGTTCATATCTTTAATCAAAAAGTTTAAAAAATTCATTATTAAACTAATAAATAAAAGGAATGTAAGATATTTATACAGATTCTTTTAAACAAATTTTAAAAATTAGGGGTCTATATAAATACTTAGTTTTTAATCTATAATTTCAATGAAATAATGAATTGAATATCCAAAATTAAATTGATGTAATCTGAATTGCTTTCCCCCTCCTATACTATAATTAATTACATTTTTAGACAAAACATTGAGTTAAAATATATAGGTATTATATTTAAATGTAGAAGGAGTATTTAATGATTTAAATTGTAAAGAATAAGTTATCTACTTTTTATTTACGTTTGTTAACTGAGATGAAAGAATGATAGATTATCTTATTTAATTAAAAAATTTATGGAATATTAAAAAGAACTACAAAAAATTATTATCTTTATTAATAAAAAGCAACCATTCAAAGATAGAATTGCAATCATAATATTTTAGTTGAAGATAGAGAAACCTTATAAACATAAAAGAAAATAAGGATAAATATTAAAAATATGAATTCTCTTCTTTTTCGAGAATAAGGCAAATAATTTTAGGTTGTACCATTTAGTAACTTTTAAGCAAGCATTAATAGTAGCTCCTCATCGTTAAACACGAGCCATCATTCAAATAAAAGTGACAATGATTATTGGATAAATTATTATACAGAATAAAAGAATAAAGAGAAGGTAGAATTGAAAACCATAAAGGAATTAAAGTACATAAAATCAGAAAAAAAGTTGTCAGTAGGAAGTCCAAATGGTAAGCGATAGCTAGTATTCTCTCGACCTTATAAGAGCTAAGAATCAAATATGAAATTAAAGCATAAAAGTGAGAATTTTTCAAAAAATGAATTATTAATAAAATCAGTTAGCTAAAAGAATGATGAGTTTATTGAAATGAAATAAGAAATAATACCTCAGTTAGATGATAATTAGTAAAAAGATATAAATCCTAATCAACAACAAGAATTAGAAAGTATGTTAAGTCCTCCATTATCATAAACCAATTTATAAAGTATGTAATTTAAACAACATCAAGAAGAATTTATTAGATAGAAATAGTTTGAATAGTTTTAATAGATTTAGTAATAGAATCATTATAAAAATAAGTAAATCATGAACTAACAGCAAACATCATTAACATCTTCCTAAGTAAGTCCAATTTAAAGCGTCTCTTCTCTAATCTATAAACCTAATTAACCTAAATTTAAGTTAAGGACTTCAGAGTCATTAGGAATAAGCAGTCAAGGAAATATTTAGAATAATAATAACAGCCTATAGTCACTCTAGCAATTCAATATATTGCAATCTTTTAAATCTGTCGGCGATATAAATACTAGAAAGAATTCTATTTTCAAGGATGATTCAAGTTAAAATGTAAATAGTGATCTAAATAATTTCTAAGAGATGCAATGCATTCATATAAATAGATTAAAAGGAATAGGAGAAAGATAGTAGTTGGAAACGACTAAGAACTTATTTTCTAACAACCAAATCTTACTTGCAAATCTACCAAATAATTCCTCTTATGGATAGTAACTACACCAGTAATTTCCATAAAATCCTAATTCTTAAAAACCCATGTAGCAAATGAGTCCACCATTAAATTAAACCAACTTAAATGGATAAGGAACTTAAAGAACACTTGATAAATCAATAATGAATTTCTAAAAATAAAAGTAGATAAGTTCTATAAAATATAATTAATTCTTATTGGGATTAAATTAAAGTAATGTCAAAAGCAGCGTTCATTAATCACATGAACTTATTAAGCAATAAGATAATGGATTTAATAAATTGAGAACTGATTCAGTTATTTGTAACAGTAGAGGAAGCAATAATATTCCTATTCTTAAATAAGAACCTAATGACTTAACATAATAAACTAATTACTAAGATTCATTCTTAGAACTAAGTAAAGATCCTACTCATAAGCTTTTCTTACTTGAGGGTTATAGTTAATAAAATCTTCTTTTAAAACAATCTCTCTTACCAAAAAGCACAGCTGATTAATAATAATAATTAATCTAAAAAGGTAAATAATTAAGTTAAGCTTCATTCTTTCATGAATTAAATAAGTAAAGAATTTTAAGTGGATCTTAAAATATTAGCTAAACTCCTACAAATAGTAACTCAAATAATAATAATAATTCTATAACAAGTAAATAAATAAATGGAAATAATTTAGGTAAGAAAAGATTGGTTTCTGCTAATCAATACAATAGAAAACTATTCTCAAATTATATGCAATAGGAATCTATAATCCCTTCAAGAGTTGAAACTATTAATACTTAATAAGATGAACCAAATACTACAATCTCTAATAATAATTAACAAAATATTAAACCAAAAATGCAACCAAATACAAAAATTTAAAGTTTCAATGTTTTAGAGGGAATCTAATTTTTAAACAATAAATAAAATTCAGGATCATAGTCAACGACTTCTTCTTCTACAACAAATAATTTTACTTCTAAATCAATTAAAATCCCAGTAAGTTCGACACCTAAAACTTAAAAGAGCTTTTAGGTATTATATAAAATTTGTAATAAGAATATATTAAATGCTGGTTTAAAAGAATCAAAGCCTACTTTCTACTAAATAAATTTGAACTGATTATAAAAATTAAATATATTAATTTGGATTTAACATAAAATTTTAATTGTTATTTCAACCTTAATGTCACGTAATAAAATTTTTCTTTCTTATAAATCTAATAATATAATAATAAATACAAGATATATTCTCAAATTATCTTTAGTTTTATTAAATAACCATAATTATAAATTCCTATTAATTTTACTTTTTAAATATTTTTGTTTCAACAAATTTGAAATGTTTAAATTAGTATTAGAGATAGCAAAATTAAACTTGAAATAATCTCTTTAAAAAGTTAAAATAAGAGAATTTAAATTGTAAATATAGATTTGAAAAAACATAATAATTAAATAATATGTTTATATACTATCAAACCTCATTAATTAAGGTACCCCCCCCCCCCCACCCCTAAGGATTTTTGGTCATAAAATTTATTGATAATTTCTAAAAAAATTTTTGAGATGTTCGATACTCAGTATCGACAAGATAGGCAATAATTTAAAATTAAGACATCAACACTGGTAATAACAAATAAAATTAGAACTAATAAATGCCAAAATAAAAAGATTAAATAATAATTAAAGGCAATTTCAACCTTACATTACAAAATATTTATTTAGAAAAATATAATAATAAGATTAATTTTTTAAAGATTTCTTTAACAAAAATATGTATTTAAATTAATCTTGAAAATATTGAAAGTATTAATCTCTTGTCGAAAGATGTAAAAATTAAAATAGATTAAATGCAATTTTATTATTTCTGACCTCAATTATCTTCTGTCATAATCTGAAATTTTAGTTTTTGAAAAGTTTTATAACTGTTAGTTTCTTACTTGATAATTAAATGATACCTAATGTTTTCTACTGCTATTTTCTAAATCATTAAAAAAATATTTTATCTAAATTTAATATAAATACTCTTTTGATATGGTGTAAATTAACTTTATGATTTAAATTTCTATTCAAAGATAAAGGATAAGGCTAGAGAATTTTCTTTTTAGTTTACGGAGATATTATATTTTTGTTTTTAATTTGTAACCTAATTAATTCAAGTTGTTTCTTTTTCACGTAATTGTGAATAGATTTCCTTTCAAGTTAATAAGGAAAATAAACAATTAAAGTAATGTTTATGTTTAGTTAGCCAAATTGAATATTTATTTAATGAATAAATATAAACCACAATATACATCAATTATATTTTCTGATTCAAGTTTGAAAACAATGATAATCAAATTGCCAAGCTCTTAAAATCCAAATTTGTAAAATAAACAAACTTTTTAACTTAATCTTAAGTATTTATCTAAAAAATTATAAAGAGTGATAGTATTTTGTAAACCGAATACTTATTATGAAATGCCTCCTTTGAGAAAAGTTCCAAATTATAAGTTAAATAGGATCAGTTTTCAAAAAAAAAGAAAGTGTTTTTATTTATTAAATTTAATTTACAGCTAAAGTAAAAAATCATTATTAAGTGTAAAATAAGTTGATTAAGATTAAAAGGTTGAATATAGATAATTTTACAAAATGGAAAGCGAAAGATAGATAGATAGAAATAGATAAACAAGGCAATTAATTTCAAGAAATTATATTGTGGTGAAAATATTAATAATTAGGAATTTAAAAGGTTAATTGATTAGGATAAGTTTAAGTTTTAAAGATTATTAATCAATAAGATATGTAATTTTAAGGATCTTATTTAGCTAAGGAATTTGATTTTGTATGTGTTATTAAGGGTTAGTTAAGTATATGGTAAGATGTTAAGATATAGAGCGTTGGTAGGATAATTAGACAAATTAATTGATTATTAATAAAGGAAATGAATGTAAGTTCTTATTATTAATTAGTGTAATTATATCTTATGGAATAGTGATAGAATTATAATCAGTAAGTTTAATTTGATCTTTTGTTTAACATTAATAGTAATAAATGTAATTAAATACCTTATAAAATAAGATAAATAGTAATATCTTTCTAGTAATAGTAATAAGTTAGAAATATCTTTCTTAATTTTTTGTTAATTACATATTAAATTTCTTCCTTTTGGAATATTATTTTCAGATTTCCTCTTTTTTCTAGAATTTCTGCATCATTTATTAGATTTATTGAGACTGTATGTTTTATAAAATAGGATAGCTACCATTCATCATTTATTATTGATAGCTATTCCCTTTTTAATTGAAATCATACTCCTCAATTTTGTGTTGAAAGTAGGAGTTTTAGTTTAATTGTTAATTTAAATTAAGTCCATATTTTTGTAAGGAAAAATTCTACTTAGGGTCAGTTTAAGATAAATTTAAGATATCGGTTTATTATTCTTATTTTACAGATTGTAATTAGAGGGTTGGCTACTGATGAGTCTAGCTGGTATTCATTGAATTGTATTAGTTTTATAAATAATAGTTTCCTGCGTTTTTAGATGTAATTGATGATGTATTAGAGCTTTAATCATTACCTTAAGTGAGTATTTAATTGAATTAGTTACTACTCAACTGCTAAGGATTTTAAAATTCTCTGTTAAAGAAGTTTAGGTATGGATTTTTCAAATTTTAATCCTAATTTTTATCTAAATTGAAGCTTTAAGTAGAAATTTCAGGTGTACTCTGATTTCTATTCAAAATAAAATTCTAAATATCGTTTTATTATTGCTACTGCTATGATTATAGAGATTGATTTCTTTACATTTGTTATTATTAAAGGCAGGGAGATTTATTATATATTTGATACATCATTTAATCTTGAACAGACATTTAGCTTTATAAGAACTAGCCATTTTGTTATAACATGGATTCAATATTTGACATCCCTAAATTAGGTTGAGCTGCTACTTATTAGAAATTTTTTACATAATCTATATTTAGTTATTATTACATTTTTTAGAGATTTACTTGTTACTAAATTAATTAAAACTGATCTACTGGCTAGCTGGTTTGTCTATTCATCTAAATAGGATTATTTTATGCATTTTAGATTGTCGTATGTTGCAAAATATTTGGAAAACAATGTTATTGCATTTATTGATTCATTTATGGATTATACTAATTATATTAAACCTGTTGTAATAAATTTTCATTAGAAAGTTAAAGGTTAGGTATAGCAAGCTAGGAGCCAAAATGATTGTAAGATGGAAGAGATGCTGTAGAAGATTGCTGCTAATAATTGAGCTATTCTCCTAGTTTCTATTATTAGAGAGCAAATTAAGGGGTAGCTTAGCCAATATTTTATTGTTAGGGCTCTGCTTAAGGAGAAAGAGAAGCTTCTTGAATCAAATTATAGCTAGGAATTGAAAATTAAGAGAGAGGATTTGGTGATAATAACTGTTTAGTAGTTTAAGATTCCAAATTAGATGAGATATCGCTTTAAGTACATGTACTTTCTCTTTTCTTTTTGATTATTGGTTCATTTTAACTCTATTATAAAGCAATAGAAGCTATTATATCTTCATGAACTTTCAAAGGGCTTATTTAATTTATTCCATTTAAAGTAGAAGCAGCAATTTAAGTAACTTGACTGTTTGTGTTTAAGTATCTATTAGTCCAATCTTCACATTTAATCATACTTTAATTTTGAGGATGATCGAGAGAACTTTAGTGTTAGAGAGTACCAGGATAGGAGATATTTTTTTAGAGAGAAGGTTAACTTGAAATATTAACAGAGTTATTACCAATTTATTAAGTGCAATATACTTCTTATAATGAACGTTTGTGATTTAACGAAGATTAATATGAACTATTTTAGTATTGATCTTCGACTTTTCCTATCATAGAAAAAGAGGGATTTTACTAATAATATTAATGATTAATTGAAGGATAATTAGAAGAAGAGTTAGGTAAGATTTCCATTTTATGGAATGAAGGGCTTAACTAATTTCCATTCATATTACTAGCTATGTTTAATTGATTGCTATCGCTTTAAGGTTGACCTAGCAATTCCTAGAATTATTGCTAATAAATAAGGTTGGCAGATTAATTACTAGCTCTTTGAGCTTGCATTTAGAACTAGAGGTTACTGATTTAGTTGTAGCTTCTCGTATAAACAGTTTTTAACTATTCCTATTTTATTGACAGTAAAATTAGTAAATAGCATAATAGAGAGATGTTTTATCAATCAAAAGAAAGGTAATCAATAATTGCTTTCCCTAATCATTTCAAGGTTATGGTTTATAATTGGTAATAGTTTAAATGATTAAAATTAACTAATAAAGGTTGAATTAGGGAATATACTTAAAAAGAAGTATTACAATAAAAAGGCTAATTAAAAGAATATGTGGGGTGAAAATTCTGAGGACATTAGGAAAAGAATGTAAATTTGAGTTGATTGAGAATGTATTAAATATTGCTTATATTATGAAAGAATTGATTGATTTTACGCTGTATACGATTTCTGCATATTCTTCTGGAATTTGAAAGGGAAATTCTGATGACTCTAAGTAACTCAATGCAGTACTTTCTATGTTTGAGAGAAACTTATCAATCTAATTAGTTTATAATATATAAAATTGTTATTAACATTATTAGTTCTCATTAATGTGATATATTTTCTATTCAGGTTGTCACTCATATTTATTTTTTAATTTGTTTACTTATCTATTTATTTATTTACAACCAATTCTTTCTGTTAAAAATACTAATTACTTTTTGAATATCTTTAGGCCAATCCTATTTTTTTGGTTTCTTCAAGCACATTAATAAGAGAGGATCATCAGAGGTGTCATTAGATGTGCCGAAGAGATTGCTGAATATTTCTTTTTGGGTTTCATAGAAAAACTTTTCATCCTATAGTAGTTATTAAATACGAAAAAATATTTATTAATAATGCGTTTACATTATAAAAATTATTAATAAAGTAGTTTGTCCAATCATAAATCCTTTAAGTTATACTCAAATTATTTAGGAGGAAGTTCATATAAACTAGCAAAAGAAAATTTTACCTATGGATCTAATTTGATAATACGAGTATTATAATACAATTTGATAGCCTTGTTAAATTTGAGAAGCATAAAGAAAGGATGGTAAATCTATTAGAATTGACAAAAAATAGGAATAAGTATTAAAGCAGATAGAATTTTATATTAAATAATTTTAGCGAAAAAGAGAGTGAAAAATGAATGTCTTAACCTAATAATCTAAGATATTCATTTAACCTTACATTAATTAAAAAGAAAAGATTAGCTAGTTAATTATTCTAAGCTTTTCTTACTTTTAATTATTAGTAATAGTGACAAAAAGGTACATCAAATTCAATTATAATATTAATTACTTTATGACGAATTGTAGCAGTTGTGAAGTAAGTGTGTAGATCATCGATGGTATTTTGAATCATAGCCTAGCCTTTTCCTTTGGAGTAGTGTTTAGTTATCATCTCAGGTTGGAAAGGCTCATAGAATTTTATTTTGTTTTGCTATTATTTTGTAATTCAATAAAAAAAAGATAAGAATAAAATTAACAACATGTTAAATATAAAAGAAATGGCTAGTTTTTTCTTAGTTTATTTAAATATCAATCATTAATTTTTACTCTTTCTTGGTATGATTTCTTACGAGATTCTACATAAATTGGAGGGCTTATTTTTATACTGAGCAGTCTCTAATTGTGAAGTTGCATGAGTTTATTTACATTTTCGTCTTCTATTTCTTCTTTAGTGTCATCACTATGATTTGATTTATTAGTCACATTTTCGTAGAAGGCAATAATAAGAACAAATTTCTATCCCTGTATTTATTAGAATTTATTAAAGAAAAATGAGTAATCAGAATTTTAACGAGGCATTTTAGATAAACTAATCTTATTTTCTCATAAAATATATTCTAAGTAAACTACTATTAACTTCATTTGTCTAATGCGGAAATACAATAGATGAAATTAGTGGTGATAAACTTTTGATTTTCAAATAAATTTGCAAGTATTTGATAAATCACCTATCTAAAAAAAAATAAGGATTTTTCTATTTTATAAATTTAGACAAGTGTGTGGAGAGGTACGGGATTTGGGGAGGAAAATAAAAATAAATAAATAAGATTGCAAATTAATTTTAAAATCAGATTATTGTATTGTAATTTTAATATGAGGTTTATTTATTTTTAAACAACACAACAACTATAAATTGAAAGTAGAAAGGAAAAAATTTTTCAATTAAAGAAGGGTGATGTAAGACTAACTGATTGAAATTTTTTGGAGGGAAATAATATTAATCAAGCCGAAGAAGGGTTTAAAATTAAGGGAAGCACCTAATAAATTCTTATGGATTAAAATAATTTAGAATAATAAATTCCGATCCTTTCCTTAAGTAAGAAAGTGGAAGGATAATTGTAAGGAATTATAAATATTTATTTGGGAAAACTATTTTATAAGTAATTTGGATATTTAGTCAATGGAGTCAATCAGTAAATAATTAAATGTTTTTAGAAAGAGTACCGCAAATTTAATTAGGATAATCAAAGTAATGAATGTAAATCAATATAAACAATACAACCAACTGTTTCTCTTAAAGGGGGAGTGCTTTAATAAAAATATAATCTTTAATCCGTCACTCATTCTATTTTTTAATGCACTTTTATGAATTAATTATGTAGATTTCATTCCTTATTCTTTCTATCAAGGATATGTGCTTCTTATTTTATTCAATTCTGACATTCCTTCTAACATTTGCTCTCTCCCATCAAAAAGTTTCTTAATTTAAGAGATTATTAGATTTGGGCAGAGATAATTATTAATCATTTCTAATAAGAAAACTGACTGACAAACCCTTTTATTTGGAAATTGGTTTCTTTTATCAAATTTTTTTATGTAATCGATAAAAAATATTATTTCTTGATTCCAATAACTAATTATCATTCTAAATCTCTGTTTAGCTCGCCCCACCACTAATTTTCATTTTCAAATTATATAATTTTTGATAAAATGGGAAATTAGTATATACTTTATAACAGAATTGATTTTTAAATCTGTTAGGATTATTAAGGTATTAAGAGCTAAGTTACATTAACTTCCTAAACACTAAACAGGAGGTTATAAAAATTTAGTGTGATGCAAGATCAGTTCTACAAACGATTGCCTTGCTAAATATTAATTTTGGTTATCTATGTTAAGATGAACTAAGAATTGTAAAAAATTTGTAAATATCAAATAAATTATTTAGTAAAAGTAAATCCACTATTGAAATTTTCTTAAGAGACAGCTTTTGATTAATATTCTTTTTGTTTCTTCTTTTACTTGTTTATTGGTTGCTTCTGTTGGAGTATTTTTGTTTTGCTTTATTTAGTCTTGAGTTTATTAATTAGTTAGTATTTGTCTATAATTTGTTCTTTCGACAAGAAAGTAATCAGCAAAGAAAAAATTTGGATTATTCAGCTGATTTGAGACTCAAAAAAATTTTGCATTTTCGATACTAAATTCTTATATGTTGGTTCTTCTAATATAATAAAAATTCCCTAATTGTAAGATTGAACATCCTTTAAATTAATTATTAAAGTTCAGATTTTGTTAACATAGATGTGTAACCACTACTTTATGATTTTGCTGGTTAATTTCCCTGCTTTAAATAATGCATATCACATTCTAGCTCTAGGTAAATTTTATTCAAATATTTTCTCTAGATTTATTCGACGCAATTTTTGTTACTTCTTTTGATTTAGTAAACTGCATCTTTCGTGAATCAAAATAAAAATCCTCATAAATCAACAAAATTTATAAAAATCAATTCATTAGTTATAATTTTTTTCAATTATACTTTCTATTTTAATACCACCTTATTTTGTTTGCTTCTTGCAATAATGGAAAAAATAATTAACCTTTGAAAGGTCTTTATTATGTGTAAAACTACATTTATTCTTTAATTAAAAATATTGGTAATTTATTAATGCAATGCTATCAACCAAGCAAGGGATTAAGAAAACATTGGGAAAAAGAGTTAAATAAAAGGGATTTTAAAATTCATTTTCTATATTAAATAATACCTTGTAATTGTAGCTAGTGTCACTAAATCTTAGAGAATTGAGCTAAGAAATTGATGAAGAAGAGTTGAATAATGAATTCATTGTTCCCTTTAAGGGTACTTCCTACCAAGATCTATCACTTTTGCGAATAGCAAAGATATGTACGTTCAATTCTCGGGATGAACGGAGAAGAGAAGTGTGCTTAAATTTTAATGTTGGGATATTCAAATTTTTGTACCACAACCATCCATGTTGCTTGTCATCAAAGAAGGATTTCTTATCAACCATTTCAATATCAAAGTTATCCTTAGAGGCATAGTTTATGGTTAGCCACTCAAAAGATTTTCCCTTACTACCTTCTGAGATTTCATCTAGTTATACAGTCGTTTCCAACGAAATTTTTCCATCTAATTCTGCCTAACAGAGGGGGAGTAGATCGTGGATATTCATGTTAAATGTAGGTGTCTAATTTAATAAGTTGCTAAAAATAAGATAATTAGCTTAGAAGATTTAGTATTTTGATTATAAGTGAATTAAATTGTGCAGTTTTTGAATTAAAAGCAGATTTTTAAGAAAATAAATGATTTTCTTTTGTTTGTTGTTGATTAATGTTTATAGTTATTTAATGATGTAAATTTAGAGTAAATTAGGGGGAATAAATATATTAAAGAAACAAATATAAAGATCAGCTAAAATAAAAAGTTATTCTATTATTTACTGAAATATTTATGAGAATCAGCTTTTAGAAGTAGATCTGGGGATTATTTTGTATGATGTGTATGAGATCTAATATATATACTTGATGATTTTTCTTTTGCAAATTTATCACCAATTAGTTTGTTTGTTTGTTTCTTTCTGTTTGTCTTATTTTTATTACTTATTTTGTAAATTATATTTCGATTTAGATTCCTATTCTGTACTGAGTGAGCGGTTGAAATATCCTTTTCTGGGATATTAATTTTCTTTGTATTTTATTTATTATGACTTTCTTAATTTAGAAAAACTTGTAATTTATTAACTTTCAAAAAAATTTTTGATCGACCTGATCAACTCCTATTTCTTTTATATCCTTATTTAATATCAATTTTACTTTATTATAGGGTATTTCTCCTCACCCTTTCAAAAAAATTTCTGAATTATCAAAAAAACTGGTAATTACTCTCTCAATTAATTAATATATATATGCTCACTTACATCCTTTTCTTTAAAGTTATATAGTTAAACTCGAGCTACCTTCTCATTGTAAGAATTTAATAATTTTCAAACTCACTGCATATTTCGATTCATTTCTTTAGTATTAAAAATCGATTATCTTTACAATAATTTACTACAAACAAAGCAGCATTATTAAGAGACGCATTTGAATTAAACTAATTCTGTCTAAAACTTAATTGTAACCTATTACAACATTTTACACTATTCAACTATGTTCTCTTACAATACAAAGTCTTTTTTCATCTTACTCATCAACTTTACAATTTTGGAAGCCAAAACTACTAATGAGCTAACTCTTCAATAAAGTTAAATTAGCATTAAATATGTACAATTATAAGAATTATTGTCAAATTTCGATCAGTACTTTAATTATAGCAAAATTTTTTAATTTTTAATAATTAGATTTAAATGAAGATTCTAGGTTGTCAATCAGAAAAGACATAAGTAAGCTTTGATTTTTAAATCTACAAATAGTAATCACTTTGCTGCAATATAATACTCAATAATAAACTTGAAAACAAAACCCATATGAAATTGAAATGTATAGTAGATTTGGTTTACTACAAATGAATACCTTCACTAAAATATACATAACAGGATAAAAAACTTATTCAATTTAGATAAAGTTTTGACAATAGAATTAAAATGCATGCTTGACTTTTGCCTTGTATAAATTTGTAAAGAAGAGAGTATTCATGTAAATATCTAATTGAAAACTATACCATTCTGATAAATTATGAAATTTAAAAGCATAGCATATTTTATTAAGAATCAAATGGCTATATAATTTTGTGACCAATACCTTCTGATTCATGAAAGGAAATTTGAAGAATATTAAATTGGTTTGATTAGTGGGTAAAGTGTAAATAGCAAATCATATAGGAATTAAGACAAAAGTATTTATCATATATATCGCCTCTAATTATAAGCAATAACAAATAATCAAAAAATTTTCAAGAAATAATTTAAGGATTTTGTTTAAGCAGCTACCTCCTCCCTTCTTTCTAACACTTCAAATTCTTAAAGTTTTATTAATTGAAGTAAAAAATAATCTTTAATGCTTCTTCCTTCTTAAATATTTAACCACTTTTAATTTCTTCTCAGATTTTCTTCGAACACATCTCCAAACCAATTCCAATCGAGATTCAAATTGCAAGAAATAAATACTAAAATTATATAATCAGAATAAGAGGAATATTTTGTATCATTCATAAACTTTTCATTAAATATACCCCGATTTTGTCTTTTTTATTTCCTACCTAAATGGAATTGTACTGTTTCAGATTGGATTTTATTTATGCTTACACAAGGTAAAGATGTATTTTCAGCTTGCTTGTCTGATAGTTTTTCCCGCTTTTGATGTTAGTTCGTATCTACAATCTTCAATTATTTAAAGAGTAATCAATAAAGCTTTCCTGTTTTTAATTCTGATATCTGTGGCTAATTTGACTTCCTTACTTCATTAATTTATTTAATAAAATATAAAAATGAGGAATACCTATGTTTTGTAAGAAGGTATATATACATTTCCTTTTATCTGTGTTAGTATGAAATAGCCTATTGCTAGGGAACAGCAAATCTAATTTAAAAGGATAAATAGAATAAAACTCGTGTATAAGAACTATATAGCACAAAATTTTTAATAATTTATCTATATTTGAAAATTTAAGGAAAGAATTTAAAAAAAAAAAACTTATTTTAATTATGCTCTTCCCATATGAAATGCTAACTTAAGTTAAAGAAAACTTATCTTAGGCCTAAATAATACGTTTTATTTTATTGTAAAAGTAATTAATCAATAAAAATAGTTCTCTCTGCTTCTTTTATAAGCCTAAATAATTCTTGTTACTCAATTAATAAGATAGAAGGGTAAAAGAAACCTGAAAGTTTTTAAAAATCTTTATCAACTTTACTAATTTTGAATAGTGTAAGTGCATTCACATCTATTGAAAGCTCCTAAATACCTGATTTGTATTCAGTAATCACAAGAGTCTAATCGCATTTTGTTATTTACTCAAATTAATCTTTAATTTTGTTAAGAGACTTTGAATTTTATCTATATCATATTTGCCCTAAATTATTCCATTTTTGATTCATTAAGGTTAAAGTTGTTCGTTCCATTTTCTTATTTGCCAAATTTTAAAAGAGATTTCTGTTACTCCATTTAAGGAAATGTAAATAATGATATTTTTAGTAAAATTTCAAAGAGAATAGATGAATGTTATTCTACTATGGAGATTATGTTTTAATGAATGTAGAAAAGCCACTAAAAGCATGCGCTGATCTAATTATTAATTAATAAATTTGGATTTTAATATTGTCCATTTCTGATAAATGAGTAAAAGGTAAGTCTTTCTATAAATAAATAAAAAGAGATCATTAACAGATTTTATCTTTCCTTACCCCACCCACTCTTTTTAATATCAAATTAAGACTTAACTATCTTCATTCTTGGGTAATGCTATAACTAACTAAATATTATTTAAATTCCTGCCTACATTCAAGTATTGGTTTTCTTGATTTATTCATTACTCCTTTAAAGCGGTATAGTGATCCCACTCATTTAAGGAGATTTTCAAAGTGTAATTAAAAAGCAAATGTTGACGTTCAATTTCAAATCTCAAATTTTTAGTTATTTGCAGGTTTTTATTCCTCAACATTACTATTGATTAATCTAAATAAAAGTCTTTTCATTAATATTATTTAATACATAAATTAACAGAGCGAAATAATATTTTATTTTTTAAAAATATAAGGATCAATATTATCATAAAGTGTTTATGAATGAGATAGGTTGTATTATTGTTTTGATAATTCCTCATTTATCATCTTTTATTTTTACATCATTATTAATACATCTTTGATTTTTGTAAAGAATCTGAAGAAAATATAGTAATTTTTTTAGGAATGTAGAGATTAATATATTTGACTTTAATCACATATAAATAAATACATTTTAAATGAATTAAATCTTAAATATCCTTGAACTTCAATGAAAATGAACTCTGTTATAATAAATTCTGTACACATTTCTTTACTCTTTATCTTATACAAAATATCTTATTTTGAAATGTACCCACCAAAAGGAATTTAATAAATCATTATAGTTACAATAGGTTTTGATAGAATTTATAAGTCAAATTTTTAACTGAATTAAATATTTGCTAGGATTTACTTCTGCAGTTATCGTAAAACTAATTTGAACCTGTGTGTAGCTTAAGTATGTATGACTTCTATTTCAATCGATTAATTTCATATCTGACAATACCTTTTATCAAGACAATAATTTTTCTTAAATTTCCACTATTATTTTCATATTTATGAAAATATATATTTAAGATTAAGCTTTCTATCTGAATTATTACTTTTTATTTTTATTTTAAAAATAATTCATGAATATTTTTAAATAGATTCTCAACATTATCTTCTAATACCTGAGATATTTTAATAGTACTTTATGTAAATTTTTCATGATGAAGTAAATATTTTTGGTAAAAAGAAAGCTTTTGCTTCTGATTGTTAATTTGTAAGATTGAGACGATAAAATTTTTGATTAATCTTTTGTACTACTTAAAAAGATTGAGAATAATCTTTTTAATGAGTTTAAAGTTTGGAAAATCCATATGTAAATAAGCTAATAATTATTTAATACTTTTAATTGAGATCTACTTTTGTAAAAAAACATTTATCATACATTTAAACTTAAAATAATTCCATGATCTTAGCAAAAAGTCAAAAATTGCTTAAATAATTTCTACACATTTGATTGAGTAAGTAAGACAGACATACATACATACCTATTTGGGAAATATTTCGAATTATAAATTAGCACAATGAGAAAATAATTGATGTGAAGTATCTAACATAGGTGTGAGTATAATGACAATATGATTCTGTAAACAAATGCAAAATTGTAATTTTATAAAGGATTTTACTTAATCAATCAATCAGGATCACAACTTTAACGGAGAAATTAAATTTATTCTTTTATTCATTAGTAATCCCTTAAACAATTCCGATGTAGATTCATTTAATTACTAAAATGTTTAAAATTATAAAGACCAATGTTTCATTTCCGATGTATTTTTATGTATAGGCGCACTGAGAGTAAAACTTACATTTTTTTGACAACCATTAAATTTCTTTTGATTCAATTACTCAATTAAAGTTAGTTTAAGAATTACAACATAACTAGCCAAATCTTACATTCAATTAATTTTTAAAATGTAAATCTGGACTAGATTTCAAGAAAGTTACGCTGACTGCTATTATTATCTAATAGTATCAAGGGAAAAGGGATTATTTATAAGCAAATTTGATTATTATTGGTTTTTTAGGGTTGAGTTATATAATCTCTAAGCTAAACAACAACTCAATTAATAAAACTCTATAAGCTACTTAGAATTTAAATATCCTTCATAAAATCACTCAATCTTACTTCTTCGTATTTAACTGCTGATAAATTACTAGCAAAAATTTTTAGCAAAAGTGTTAAGCAGTAAGAAAACAAGATGTGTCTAATTATATAATTAATGCTGGGGTGATTTAGGAAATTTTTCATGCGCAGCTATTAATTGATTGAATTATTTTAATTTTGGAAATGCAAAGTGAGAGAAGTAATAAAAAATTTAATAAAATGTGCTAATCTAATCTCCATAAAAGATATTACTTTGGATGTGTAATGATGTCAGATAATAATTAATTTTTTAATTGAGAAATTTGCTCTTATTTTATAATATAATGTTAACTAACTAATTTAATAAAATCTCTATCAAAATAATTGAATTCTTATATGAAGAATTGACTTGACTTGATTTAATTACTTCTTGCAGACTCTATAACATTTAATAATTGTGTATTTTTTGTCGGCTAGCTAATTAAATGATTCCCATGATAATTATCTCTGTATGTACAAGAGAACCTAATTATTTTTCCTATTCCGATAAATTATAATCTATTTAATATAGTTGAGTATAACCTTAAAGATAGACTCCTACCCCCCAAATTTTACTTATCATTTTTAATAGAAATTTATTAATTATTTCCTTTTACATTATTATCGATATTTGGATACGATAAAAAACCAATTTTATCAGAGTTTGAGAAAGATTAAGGATATTTGAAGGGTTATTGTCTAATTTGTGATAGATTCTTAAGGGATTACCAAAAAGAATAGCGAGAGGTACATTTGGGAAAGAAGAAGAATAATAAAGTTGAACAGAGATAATAAATAGGATATTAAAATAACTATTAACTGGAATTTATCGTATTGTTACAATATGTAATTATAATATAAAATAGTGAATAAAAAATACATTATTATTATAAATAACTTCTTTCTTTTTTTGCTAATTATTGCAGATAGTAAACTAACCAACATAAAATACCAACGAACAAATTTTAAAGCAAACTCTACTCCATTATAAAATTCAATTTTACGCTTAAAACTTATTTATAGGATTTGTTATCTTAAATTAAAAGAGAAAAACGTTTCTTTAACCTCAATTTGGAATTCTTGCAAAATGCTCGGCCATACTTGAAATAATATATTACTTGTCCATCAAAACTTACCAAGTTGTTTATATTTTTTACCTGATTTATTAGACAATATCCTTATATTACACATCTCTCATCAATTCATCACCTGAAATCTAATTAGTTATATTTTTGCAAAATAAGTATATTAGATCAATCACTTAAAATTAAATAAATTTATCTCATCATTCTTTGAAATTTCTTTAATTTGAGATAAAATTAAGATATTTTTTCATTCTCCAATTCAAATTAAATTGAAATGGAAACATGAAATATTTACTTTCTAATCTTAGCTGACTTGAATATTCTTTAAAAAAAAATGGTTTAAATACCTTAATAACACGAGTGAAGTAAGCATTCTTCAGGTCTAATTCGTCTGTTGAGTTAAAGAGACTATTGAAGAAGGATAATACTTTCAATATGGATCCATTACTGTTTCCAAAAAGAACTTGTCTTAACTCGTAATCAGCTTAACTGGGAGTCAATTTCTTTAACTCTTCAAAGAATTTATTGTAATTTTTCTCTTTAAAATCAGCAACTAATTTTTAGATTGGGCTCCCCAGTTCATTCATATATTTTTCCTTCTTATCCTTTATAATTTTCGACTATTCAGATATCTTTTGTTGGTATTCAGATTTTAATTAGTCTCTCACTTCATCTTTTTTGGAAAAATCTAAGAAGAAGGGCATTTTGAAATCTATTTCTTCATTGTTATCTAATTTATTTCTTTCCTTAATTTCGTCGAGATGGATCAAAGTCATCCATTTTCCATCTTCAAGTTCTGTAAATCTAATAACATTCGAATTGTCATTTACAGGGTCAATGTTGTAATCGACCTTACCTTCTAAAAGCATCTATTCTTCGAGTTCATCTTCTTCTTTCTATTTAAGGTAAAAATTATTGTAAGTTTGGATTAAAGGGAAATATTCTGCCTATTTTCACATCTTTCTAGTTTGATAAAATTTTTCTTACACCTTACAGAAATATTTGGAATATTTCTATTAAAGTACAAATTACCATTATAAAAATTAATAAGAAAAAAAAATGGGTATCCTTGCTTAAATTATGAATAGATTACCTTGATTGAATTATTGAGGTAGTAGCGTTTTCTGTCTTCAATATCAGTACGCTTAATAGGAGATACGAATTTAACAGTTTTTTTTAGGGGAGAAGCCCAAGGTAAAATTTCAACTAGATTGTGCCAGATATTTATTTCTCTTGAATTTGCAAATACTGAAATCAAGAATTCACCGTTAGGAGAATTATCAAGTGAGACGATAGGACGTTCAACTTCTAAATTTGCAATCAAATCATTTTAAGCAATATCGTAGATTTTCAAAGTACTGTCCAAAGATGAAGAGAAAATATATTTATTATTATGAGAAAAGCATGCATCGAGAATCTTTTGAGAGTGGCCCAAAAACTTTCTTCCCCTCTTTAAACTAAGCATGTCCCACATTTCAATTGAATTATCAGTTAATGCAACCAAGAAATGATGAGAATAGTTAGAACCTCTGATAAATACTATTTTTTCGTTATCGTATTGCTTCTCTGAAATCTTAGTGCCTGCAAAGAAATCCCAAATTACCATCTTGCCATTATTATCAGCAGTGATCAAGAATTTATTGTAGTTGTTAACTAAGATGCTTGTGATAGAGCCTTCATGTTCACCAGTAAATGCTTTTTAGAAGGCACCTGATTGCATGTTAATCTTGACGACCTTGCCATTATCCAAACCAAGCACACCAAAGTTACCACATTTAGTTACAAAAACAGTTGTAATTTAAAAGTTTTATTCTAATGATTATAAAAGTAAAGTAAATTAAATTTCAAGTTTTCTATTATTAATTGATTGATAAATAATTCAAAATTGAAATCGTGAAGCATAATACAAATTGGAAGTAATTACAAAAGAATCAAGATTAATAAATAAATAAAAATTTTAATTCTTATTGCTCTAAAAATTAGATTTTTGTTTTTATAATGTGAAAATATAGAAAGTCATAGTTGAAAAATAACAATTAAAAATTGAGAAAATTAAATGATTGTCTATTTTAATAGCAAATTAAATTCCAAATCTTAAAAATCCATATTTTTTAATCAGAATTTATAAAAAGAACACTTATAATTGTTTTCGAAATTATAATTTCCTTCTTAATGATTATAGTTATTTTAAAATAAATTCTCCCATACATCTTATCTTTACTTCGATCCCCACCTTTTTCGTTATTTACTAATCCCTTTGATTACTTCTAATCCTTTTTAACCCTCTATTAAAAGTGGTTGCAAAGACTGAAAAATTTTTAATAAAAGCTTAAATACCTTTGTGTTTCTAACTTTCAAACAATCCTAAATCTTTTTTGATGATGGAGTGATCTTCACTTGACCAAATGCATGGTTTATCGCTTTCTTTGTGGCAAGTTAAAACGTTAGCCCAATCAGAAGATCTGTTCATTGAGAATGAGAATTCTAGAATTTCATTAATAGTAGATGCTGCATTCTATTCTGTATAAATGTGTTTTCTCTTCAATTTGGTTTTGCTCTAATCTTTAGAGGAAAAAGTTACACTCATGCATTCATTTACCAAAGAAAAATCTCTTATTTCGGCATCTTGATTGGAAGTGTTACCAAAAATATGCAAATCATTGGCAAATCTAACCTATTTCAAAGCATCTACTACACCCTCACGTCTTCTTAGAACTGCAAATTTATTTTCTTCATATTCTTCATATCTGAACTAAATATTTTATAAAATAGAATTTGTAAAGAAATTATTTTAAGTTTATGCATTTATAATGATTTATGAATCCTATTAAATTTAATCTAGCTCTTTATCTATCTAAAATATTTATTTTTGCTTTAAATTCTAATTTTTTTCCATATTATCAAAAGTTAAAAACTAAAATAATAAATCATTTTGACTTAAAGCTAAATCTCTTCTTTTAATATTATCATTCTAAAAATCTAATAATGAATAAATCATTTTTTAGATAAAGATTTTATATTAATTCTCATTATTTCTAAAAGTTTTGCTCTTAATGATTCGAGTAGATGATGATTAATATTAATTTCTACTTTATATCTTATTAATTTTATATTTCTTTTTATAGCAAAATAATATCTTCCCAAAATTTGGCAAATTTTAAATAATATATCTAAAACTCTTTTTAGAGTTATTTCTATTACCTATAACACAGAATTATCTCTACCAGATGCAGCAATAAACACTTATTCATTAGGCATGAAATTGAGGGATGTAACAGCTCCTTAGAATACTGATTTTAAAGAAGCAAATATCTTTTTTTCATTAAGATCCCAGACAATAATAGAACCTTTTTCATCTCCAATTGCCAACAAAGGTTAGTCTACTTTAGAAAAAGCAAGTGAGAGAGGTTTATGATTTACTTTAAAGGAAATAACAGTTTTATCCTTCTTGATATCGTGAAGAACAATTCTACCATTTGAAAATGCGAAAGCAATAATATTTAATACGGGAGAGGACTCAGCAACGGTAATGATAGTATTTTCGTCACAATAATTTTTGATCAAAACATTGCTGTAGTCAAAAATCTTTTTCATCGAGTTTATATTCCACAATTCAACATTAGATTCACCAATAACTAATATTTTATTAAGATAAGTGGGAGGATGGATAATGCTAGAAACATTGAAATCAAACTATATGGTAGAAACACATTCCTTGCTGTGATGATTGAATATTTTTAAAGTGTTGTTTTAATCAACAACAGCAATTTAATCACCCATAAGAAGCATAGTTGATACCTTAGCATCCATCTTCATTTCGCCTAAAATATGATAATGTCTCATCTTATAAACAACATTTTTAACAGCAACAAAAAGAAATTCGTTGAAGGCTTAAATAGCACGCAACTTTCCTTCAAAATGAGGACCAAAAAGTGATATCTTCATTTCAGGAATTGTATATGTCTTGAAAGAGTGGCCACAAGTAGAAGCTAAAAACAACTTATTACCAGCATTGTATAAACATTACTAGTTACTATCACAGAATATACCTAATGATTTATAAGGTCTTAATACTAATTTATCACCTATGTCCATTTTTATTTACTTTGTTTTTCTACTTATATATTTTATCTATCCTTTCTTAAATGTAGAGATGTTTCTTATTATTTTGATAATACTACTTAATTATTATGCTGTATTAAATGAAATGATATTTCTGATTAATTTTAATTTATTGCTATATCTATTTAATTAAAATCATACACACTAAAATTTTGTCATTCATTTGATAATGTATATTTATAGATAGATGCATATAGATGTATGTATGCATTCATTCATTCACTTTCCTTCTACTTTGTTTCCTAATTGCATTCAAACTCTATTATCAATCAATCTTATTTAGTTTTACATTAAATCTCATCTTCTTTTATCTTTATTAATTTTGAACTTAATCTCAAAAAATTCATTATTATCAACTTTTTTATCAAAATTCAATCACATTCATTTCATTCTTTAACGTTTTCATTTGCTACTAGTTACTTTATTTATTTATTTGTTTGAATCTAAACCTTTATTTAAGATCAAATAATATACTAAATTATTGCTTAATCTCTAATTACATATAAATTCATTTTATATTAATTTTTAATCCTATGTTTTTAATCTATGTATCTATATATCTATCTTTCTTTCTTTCTTCAAATTAAAATGAAAATATAATTTAATAAATCAAAAAGATATTTTATTAACTATCATATTCTAATTTTAAAAGTTCTACTATTTATTTTTTAACAATCTATTTTTTTAATATATATGAATAGATTCTATAAATATTTTATCAAGCAAACTACTTAATTCTCAATTAATGTAATAGTATTATGATTTTAGATTCCTTAAGTAACGATAAAATAATAATTAATACTTTTTGAGAAGAAAGAATAGCATATATTTTGTACTTATTTTCATAATTTAAGACAACTGAAATAAATATATATGATTAATAAATTAATAAGTGATAACTTTAATAATATTTAACAAATTAAAAATCTATAACCTCTTCTTATAAATACCTTGATTGTATAATTAATTTTATTTTTTTAGATATATTTATTATTTAGAAAATAATAGATTTACAACCAAATATAATAGTTTGAAATTATTTAAAAACAATACATTCCTAATAAATTTTCTAACACAATTTTAACCATCTTTTGAATTAGATGAATAAAACAAATGAAAACTCGTTCAACTATTAAATTCTTATTGTTAAAAAATAATTATAAATATTAATTGGTAGAAGTTACAAATATGATAAAATAGCCTTTCAAGTGTAAAAAATATAATTTTGATTTCTTTTACCAATGAAAAATCCAATTCTAAATAAAATAATCATATTTCAAAAGAAATATTTCCTTTTTTTTTTGAATTTGTTTTTAAAAGTAAAATTGTATTAGATTTTATTTTAATATTCCCTATCTGAAAATTAAAATTTAATTTTGAATTACTTTTCCTATTTAAATCAATTTAATTTAAATTTTTTAATTTTAGCACTTTAAAATAGAATAAAATTATTAAAATTACTAAAATAAAAGCTTATAGTTATAAAATATTAAAATAATGACCAGATTTTAATAAAAATACAATGTAAGTCAAAATATAATTAATTGATTTATTAATAAATTTCTAAAGTTCTTTAGGAAAATTTAATAATCTTTTGGAGAAAAAAATTGAACAATTTTACATTGATATTTTTATTGATTCTAAAAGAAGGTTTTAGTAATTAGAAATTTATTACAGATAAATTTTCTGGATTTATTCTTTTGTTCCTAATGAAACACTAATTAAAAAGTAAGATATAAAGCTTTTAATTTAACTCAGGTCAATTTTTAAAGATTCTATGTTCTAAAAGAAATAAATTTATTTACTCAATTAGCTTTTATCATTTTTTAAAATGGAAAGTCAAAATTTAAACATCAAAATTGATCATATTTCTAGTTTTCTATCATATCTATTTGATTAATGAAGTAAGATTATAAATTTTAATTAAAATCAGGTAAATATCCTTCTTTTCTTTATTCGAAAAGAATATTATACTATTAAATTTTGTATTTTTATAGACAATTATAACTTGAAAACATTTATTTAAATTCTCAAACTAAAAATATTATAAAATTAAATCTAAATTAAAAAAATTAAATAAATAAAGCTTAATAGACTAATAAAAATAAAATACTATCAATGAACAAATTAGCTAGAGATAACAGTTAAATAAGAGTATTACTCACAGGAGCTTCAGGCTATCTTGCAGGACATGTTCTTAATCTTTTACTTGAAAGAGGATATAAAGTTAGGGGTACTGTTCGTTCTTTAAAAAACCCTAAGAAAGTAGATCACATTTATCAAATAAATCCTTCAAAAAGAGGAAATCTTGAATTGATTGAAGCTGATTTAAGTAATAAAGAATCTTGGGAAGCAGCAATGAAGAATGTTGATTATGTAGTTCATACTGCTTCTCCATTCCCATAAACAATACCAAAGAATGAAGATGAGGTTATTTTACCAGCAGTATAAGGTACTGAGGCTATCTTTGAATCAGCTTTAAGAAATGGGGTCAAGAAAATTGTTATGACTTCTTCTATTGCTTCTGTATTTACTGGCAATACCCATAAGAATTTCTTTACTTCTTCTGATTGGTCTAATTTAGTATATTATTTAAATAGAAATTATCAGAATAATCTTTAACTTAATTTTAATATTTATTTATTAGGCTTAATCTCCTCCTTATGAAAAATCCAAAACTTTGGCTGAGAAGAAAGCTTGGGAAATATATGAAAAGAATAAATCTAAGTTATAAATGACAATAATTTTGCCTGGTTACATTTAAGTAATTTACTAAAATTGAATTGATTTATTATTTAAAAAAATTTTTATTAAAATTCAATATTAAATAATTAATATAAACAGGGACCTTCTTACCATTAAAATGATTATGTGAGTGCTGATTTTATATTAAAAGTAATGAAAAATGAACTTCCTGGTATACCTAAAGTTAGTTTTGCTACAGTAGATGTTAGGGATTGTGCTTTAGCCCATGTTGTACCACTTGATGAAGAGAAATTAGAATTAACAAATGGAAAGAGATATCTTTTAACTGAAGGTACATACTGGATGTATGATTTAATTGAAATTCTTAAAGAAGAGTTTGCATAGTATAAATATAAATTCCCATCTTTTACTATTGAAAGCAAAATCTTCCTCTCTATTGCTGGTTGTGTTGATAAATAAGTGAATATTATTAAACCATATTTCCTTAGAAGAATTATCTACGATAATACTCCTACTATGAGAGATTTAGATATTTAATTCAAGCATCACAGAAATACAATTATAGAATTTGCTTATGACTTAATCTAAAAAGGATGCATTCCTAATAAATTACCAAAATAAGTTTAAGTGAGTCCAGAAATTAAGAAGAGTTGAATAAAATAGTATTTGATTTATATTATTTTTAAAATTGTTTGAATATTATTATTATTTTAAAAATAAATAAATTACTTAATCTCCAGTAAAATCTATTCATTTATTGGTTTCGATGAAAATAATAAAATATTAAATTATTTAATTTGTTCATAAAAATAAATATTTTAATATTAGTTTCAAATATTCGTTATTCAAGAACCCAATTTACTTTCAATATTAGATAATTTTTTAATTCCTTTAAACAATTTTTAAAAATATATTATTATTTTAAGAAGAATCCTATAATTTATATAGGCTTAAAGCATCTAAAGATTAATATTTATCAAAATTTATAAGATTTATTAGTATCTTATATTATTTTTATGTTTAATTACAATTATTTGATTTTCTTTTATTGTTGGATTATTCAGAAATAAAAAGAATATCTGATTTACAGGAATAAAAAAGTATATTCTTTTATTTATACATAACTCAACAAATTATTTACAGTTGTCTTTATAATAATTAATTAAAAGGAGATGTAAGATTATCCATTTTTATTCTAATACTATTATTCTAAATTCTTTTAGAATACTTTTTTTCTATGATCAAATGAGTATATTTATACTTCCTATTAACTTCACAAAAAATATCTTTAAAAGTATATAAAGTTTTTTCTTTTTTCTGTAGTTATCATACCAGGTATTGTTTTATACCCATTCCCATTCCTATAATAATAATTAGTAATTAAAATAATTCTATCTTCAATACTTAGAATTATTTTATTAGTCAATCTAGGTATTAAATAAATATAGTAAACTTTGATCAAATTCAATAATAAAAATTATAAAATCTTCTTATATCTATATACTTGAAAGATCCTATCTGAAATCTAGATTTTAAAAAAAGAAATATAATAATTTTATGAAAAATAATAATTGATTATTAAGTGTTTGATTATAAAGTAATATAGTAGAATTAGATTTATAAATAATTTATGATAGAATTATAGAGAGACAATAAAATTACATTTAGTTTCTATTATAAATAAAAGTGATTATTAATATAATTAATATTTGATTTTAATCAACCTTACACAACTATTTATTAGTTAAAAACTAAAAATCTGATAATCAATTATAAGAACAATGTAATTTATTAGATTTGATTAAATGTTAAATTATTTTCACTCATCATTACAAATTTTTGATTTTCTTTTATCATTTAATAAAAAGTTGATCAAAATTAAAGATAAACTAATAAAATTATCAATTACCCCATCAATTAATTAACATCATAGAAAATAAATAAATGATGTAAATTCTAACTGAACCTATTTTTTATTAATGTTAAAAAAATTCTAAAGATAATCTGTAAGTTACTCACATTTACAACCTTCAATCTAAAATCATTAATTTGTAAGATCTAAAAATTGAAGGATACTTCATATGTATTTAGAATTATTCTAAATTCTAAAAGAATTATTATTCTTAATTTACAAATTTTCAATACAGTAGCAACCTCTTATAAATACTCTACAAATTTTATTATAAATTATTAAATATATCAAACTTAATATTTCCCTTAAAACTAACAAGTTACTATGAATTCAATTAAAAAAGACATTAATTCAATTAGAGTTTTACTCACTGGAGCATCAGGATATCTTGCTGGTCATGTTCTTAATCTTTTACTTGAAAGGGGATATAAAGTTAGAGGAACTGTCAGATCACTATAAAACCCTAAAAAGGTTGATCATATCTATCAAATAAATCCTTCAAAAAGAGCTAACCTTGAATTAGTAGAAGCCGATTTAACATAAAAGGAATCTTGGGATTCAGTCATGAAGGATATTGATTATGTTATTCACACTGCATCCCCCTTACCTTAATATGTACCAAAAGACGAAAATGAATTAATTTTACCAGCAGTTAATGGTACTGAGGCCATATTTCAAGCTGCTCTAAAGAATAGAGTTAAGAAAATTGTTATGACTTCTTCTGTAGCAGCTGTTTCAACAGGGATTACTTCTAAGAACTTCTTTACTGCTGAAGACTGGTCTGTTCCAGTAAAAATAAAATTGATTAGTTTAAATCATAAATTATTAAAAATAATTATTTATAAAAGGAAAATTCAGCACCCTATGAAAAATCAAAACATTTGGCAGAGAAAAAAGCTTGGGAAATATATGAATAAAATAAATAGAATTTACATATGACTGTTATTTTACCAGGATACATGCAAGTAAATATTAATTTATTTTTATCCTTATATTAATTAAATTCTTTAATTATTTTAATTCTTAAAAGGGTCCTTCGTTTCATTCAAACGATTATGTCAGCGCAGATTTTGTTTTGAAGGTGATGAAAAATGAGCTTCCAGGTGTTCCTAAAGTCAGTTTATAAACAGTAGATGTTAGAGATGTTGCTTTAGCCCATGTTATACCTATATAGGAAGATATGTTAGAATTAACTAATGGTAAAAGATATATTTTAAATGAAGGAACATACTGGATGATTGATTTGGTAGAAGTTTTGAGAGAAGAATTTGCTCAATTTAAATATAAACTACCTAGCATGACTGTAGAGAGTAAATTCCTATTCTCTATTGCCTCTTTATTTGATAAGTAAGCAGCTTTAGTTAAACCCAGTTTCCAAAGAAGAATTATGTATGATAATACTCCTGCTATCTAAGAACTAGGTATTAAATTTAAGCACCATAGACATACATTAGTTGAATTTGCTTATGATTTAATCAAAAAGGGATGTATTCCCAACAAATTAAATTTAAAAAAGGCATAAAAATCCTGATATAACAAAATTATAATAGTTTTATATATGTTTATTAAGTCATTAAATAGATTCTAAATTTATCACTTTTGTTTTTGCAAATTAATTAAAATCTAAATCTTTTTTTATTTTTTATGTAATTTATTATTAGTGTTTTAAGAAAAAGTATGAGATATAATACCAAAATTAATTTAATTTTTAATTTTAGAATTTATCAACATATATTTATATTTTGTCTTCTAATTTATAAATCTTTTAATTTTAAAATATAAGTATAAGTAACTTAATAACCTAATTAATTAGAACAATTTATAAATAAGAATTGAAATAACAAATAAGTAAAGTTTAATAATAAATGTTTTTACTTTTTAATTGTATTATTAACTTTTTTATTCTAAAATTTTTATTTAAATAAAACATATCAGAAATTTAATTTTAAGAAAAAATGAATCAATTTTTTGAAGTTTATTACAGAAAAAATAACTTTTTAATCCCATATATATTTAATTAAATGAATTTTATCTAAAATTAAAAATAGAAATCTTAACATCCATTATTGATTTGGTTTCATACCTTGAAGAGCTCTATAATAAATAATAAGTACATTATTATATACAATTAATCATTTGAAAGGGAATTAATAAATTTAAGATATTTTTACAAAATTAATGGAAGGAAATCCTAATGAAATGTAATTTTCTTTATTATAGAAAAATATGGTCTTCAAATTTATCATCCTTTAAAAATATTTGAATTTAAAAATTTGAGTAATTAATATTTTACACTACTTACATTTATATGGATACATTTTTAGAAAGAAGATTTAATATCAATTAGAAATATTAAAAGATATAATTATAACACAGATTTATTATTATTAGATTAGTTTATATCATTAACTCATTTTAAATTAAGAAATTAAATAAATAATTAGTTAATAATTAGCTAAATAATCTAATAACTAGAAACTGAGTTAGATAATAAAAAAAATGTTTAAAAAAATAAAGTATTTTAAAAATTCAACAAAAAAAATACTATCCTTAGGAATAATAGGTGCTGGAATTTATTATTCTTTTAGCTATTATTAGAAGTATGAAAAAATTCAATAAGATATTTATCAAAAGAAGGAAAAACTTAAATTATCAGTCAGTAATTTAAAAGATAAGGCAGAAGAAAATGTTATGGATATTAAAGAGAGATACTAAGAGGTAAAAAAGGATATTAAACAAATTAAAAGTGATGCTAAACATAATCTCTGGGATAAAGGATAAGAAATAACTGCAAACTACATTGAAAAATAAGAAAAAAAAGATAAAGACAATTTAACTCCACTTTAATTGACTAAGCTTGAAAATGCAAAGAAAATACATGAAGCTTTTATTAATAGAAGATAAAAAATAAATGAAAGTTTAAATGATTATAAGACAAGAGTGCATGGAGAAGCCTATGAATCTTAAAAAAACATTGCTGCATAACAAAACTTACCTCATGAATAATAATAAAATAATAAAAATGAATGATTACAATCACTTATTTGATTTAAATACACCTATATGTGGATTTAAGATAGAAAAATTAATTACTCAAGGATTGGTTAGTTAAAATAACTCAAAGATTATCTTTTAGAAAACTAAAAATTAAAAAAATAGTAAAACAGTAATAATCAATAATTTTTATTCTTTATATTTTTTAGGTTTTCTAAATGAACAAACAGTTTGTGATTAAAATTAAATCTAATATTTTAATATTTGATTCCCAAAGATTGTACTAAATTTACGTATCAATTATTAATTATTTGATTTTAAATTACTATAAAAATTATTTAATCTTTACTAGATTTTATATTACTTGATTCCCTAATTATAATTTTATAGGATTTGAATTCATCAAAGGCAATTTTTCTATGCATTTGATATTATTAATTTAAAGTATAATAAATTTTCTGTCAAAATCAGCAATTATTTAGATAAGTGGATTATACTGTTTGTTATTAAGGATTCATTTCATTATTAATCAAATTCCAAAAAATCAATTTTTTAATTTCAAATTTATCACTTAAATTAAAAAAATCTAAGTAAAATTAAATACTAAAAGACTATTGACTACAATAATAGGATATAGTTATTAGAGAATATATTTATTATAAAAATTATAAATTTAGAGTAGTATTTAGATCATATAAAATCAAAATGGATTTGAAAGTATAGCCATATTCCTTATACTATCTAGTACTTTATTAAACTCATTTTTATTTAAAATCTAGCCACCATCTTCTAATGTTTACAAAACTCCTAATAGAAAATGGAGCAACAATGATTCAATGCTTCTAGATAAATCAGATTTGAGATCTAATTATTCTTCCTATGCAAGCTCTCCTCTTTTTAAGAATTATAGAACTTCAGTAGACTATGTCAAGTAGATTATGCATCTTATTTCTGTTCTAAAATGGATCTTTCATAAACATAAAAATATAAATTAACTTGAATTCTTTGCTATTTTGAGAGAGTAAAAAAATGAGGAAGATACAGTAAGAATTTATTCTACTTTTTAATGATAATAGTATCTTAATTTATATTAAAATAGCATAAAGTAGCTGCATGTAAGTTCCTTCATATTTTGAAATCTATTGTCAAAAGGAAAATACTGTAATCATTATAGTCTATAAAGGAGCATTCTTAAGTGAAATAAAAGTACTCAATATCGAATTAATTGTAGAAATTTAATACTCCATATACAAAGCGAGAGCATTAGAGTGTAAAAAAAAGTCCTTTTGAAAAGAGTTCAGGCTCTGAACTTGGTAAAATAAAATTAATCTTTAATGAAATGAAATCAGAAGGGGTGACATTCTCAAATATATCACTTTAAAATGTATAGCGTTTTATGGAATTTGAAAGAGCTATGAGAATAATTAGTATGATAATATTTACTAAATAGTATGAATGGAAAGATCAAGTTTTTACAGTTCATTTAATGAAGAAGTATATATAAGGGTTATCACAAAAAAGGATATTTAAAAAATTTAAGAAGTAAAATATAGAAAAAATGAAATTAGTAATCTAAAAGGTGCAAGAATTAGGATAGAAGTAAGGTGTATAAAGCCTTTTAGTTATTGAAGATGATGAAGACGCATTAAATAAAAGTATTAACCATCATCACTAAAGTGGATGTTCCTCTTCAACTTCTTTAGATAATGAAAACAAGGTAGATCCATCCCCAAGAAGATTAGTCAATAATTACTTAAAGAGAAGATCCCTCTTAAAAAAGATACTAAATAAAAGAATTATGCCTCAAAGTGTGAACAATAAGGAATTAGATAGATATATAAGTAATTTATTTATTCTTCAATAAATATCAAGGTGATAAAACCATTTTTATGTTTATAAATCAATAGATTTTGAAAGATCTTTATTATCTTTGTTTAGAGTAATTGAAAGAGCTGTTTAGAGAGTAGTTTCAGCTTGTATGCAAGAAATACATAGAAAAGTTGGATAGAAGTAAGCTAAGTAGGCTATTTTGAAGAATCTGGTTAATTAGTTTAATCGCAGAATGAATTAGCCTATTCAGAGAGCATTTTATAATTGGTTATCAAAGACAAGCAGAGTCAAAAAGGAAGGAGAGTTTTTCTTTAAATTGAATAAGGTAATGAAGAAAAAGAATAATCGAAACATAAGGGAAGCATTTTGGAGATTAAAAATAGCTAATTTAGATTAGAAATACCTTATGGCTAAGAGGAAAGATAATACTGTATTAGTAAAGAATTTAGCCTTAGTTATGAAAAAGATTTATTAAAATAGATTGAGGTAGTCATTATATTAGATTTAAAGGTATTGCATTTTGTAGAAGAGAACTTATGAAAGACTGATTATGATTTTGAACAAAATATATTAGTAAAGGATTAATTAAGTTTTCAATAAAATCCTAACTTCTAACTTTAATCAAAGCAATAAGAACTAAACTGCTTAATCTACTCTACTAGCAATTATTGTTAAGAATATCTTTTCCAAATAACTCCAAAATGCATTTAATAAATTAAAATCTCCTATTAATTATCAATCTAATTAACTATCTTAAACCTAGCTTGCTTTTACAAAAATATAATAAATTATAACTAAATACTAAACTAAATTACTGCTAATTTCAGTAAATTAAATAAAATAAAATTATCTTAATAAATAACTCCAAAAACAAAGTAATAAATCAGCTTATAAGCATTTTTCATTCTTCATTCATAACATTCTTAAGAGGAAAATCCATTAATAATATAAATAATTATTTGCTTACCTTAAAAATTAGCAAACAAATAAATAATAATAGAGTAATTCTATAAAAAAATTAATAAAGATTATTCAAAGTCATATCCTTTAATAGGAAAAATAAGCTTTCTAAGAAATTTATGCAAAGTATAGAGGTGAATTAATAGTTAAAAAAATATAAAACTCAACAATTGCATAAGTTAGTTAATTAGCAGATATAATAAAAAAACATATTATTATTAATAAAGCTACAGCTTTCTCCAAAATCAGATCTCACATAAGCAATAATAAAAAATTAAAGTATGATGGCATTAGAATTATCAATATCACTACAATGAATAATATAAGAAGAAAGAAAGCAGACGGATTAGCTGCGATCTAGCTTAAAAGTTAATACATTTTAAACACAAATAATAAGATTTCTCAGCTATTCGGCATTATACAAAAGATTTTTACTATAAAAAATCAGTCTAATAAGGAAAAATCCTTTTAAAAATTAGTAAATTATTCTGATCTTGAAAGGAATAAACATTAGCAACTAATAAAACTAATTTAAAAATTAAACTAAAAATCTCTAAGCCTGATTTAATTCTCTTTTAACAATATTAATCTTTATTCTGAAAAATAAAAACTTTAATAATTGAACTAGAATATGCTAAAAGCTAACAAAGCCTAGATATTTTCAAAAATAATTCTTTCTCTTTTTTCTAATTAGAAAAAAATTGCCTTAACCTATATTAAAAAATACTCTCTTAACAAAATTAATTTAGAAATATATCTACAAACTTTCTTCTCTACTTTAAAATAAATCTTTCCCTCTAATCAACAGTAATTTTTATCCTTTATTGTTAATAACTTTAATCTAATTGTATTTTATTTTTATTTAATAAAAGATAAAAACAAGAATCCTTTAAAAAGCTGAAAAGCTATTATAGGAGATTAAAAACTATTGAATAGATGAAATAAGCCACTTTTAACTAAGGATTAATGATACTATAAAATTTCATGCAATAAAAGATTAACATGGCTCTGGCATATTCTTTCAATGAGATTAGTATCTATACTTATTAGAAAATTTTTGAAAGAGAATAGAAGATTTATAAAATGATATAGATATTTGAAAAACTGAAATACTTCTCTATTTTTACTTCCTTTTAGTAAATCTATTTTACTTAATTTTGAATACTTTTATCTCTATTTATTTAAACTAAATAGAAAAATTAGATCTCCTCAAAGTAGTTATTATATTAGTTAAGGTGGATCTATAAATCATTCTAATTCTTAAGCATCTTTGATAGATGAGATTGTGAGAAAAGTAAATGAAGAGAACAAGAAATTTTATACCTAAGAAATAGCTAATCAATTAAAATAAGAAGGTGAGAAACTTTAAAAGATAGGGCAACTACAAAATTAAATGGATGACTTATAAAAATAATAACTCAATTAATTCTAAAAGTATGATGAGCTACACTCAGCTTTAAAAGAAAATTTTTCAAATTAGAATAATTAATTCTAATCACCTAGACCTAATGAATTTAATTCTGATTAAAAAAATTAAGAGAATAATCTTCCAAATTCTACTAGATTTTATAGTCCTAATGAAAAGAATAATGCTGATAATTATTAAGATGGTGATGAGATATTAATATCTCCAGATTTCGAAAATAATGAAAGAAATAAAAGAGCCAGAAATTAAGATAGCAATGAAGAAGAAGAGGAAGAAAATAGTAAAGATAAATATGAAGAAGAAGAATAGCAATTAGACAATATAAGTGATATTTCTAATAATTCATAACAAAGAAATGAAAGACTAAAAGAATAAGGTTATCCTATATAAGATGATATTTAAAATAACCCAAGTTAAATGTAAAAATCTTAAAACAGAAGCAGTAAATTCAAAGAAGAATAACTTTTAGATCGTAATGATGAATAAACACCTTATGAGAATGAATTCTTAATATAGAATGATGATTCCTAATAAAATGAAAGAGAAAAATAGAGTTTTAATTAAAAAAATAAATTATAGCCTGAAGAATATTAATAAGAGATTTAAAAAGACCCTTTTTAAGGAGATTTGGAGATGATGAGTTCATAAGAATATATTGATTAGAAATAGAATTAAAAGAATTAATTAAAATAGCTAGATCAAGAAGACTCTAAATGCAATACTAATGGCCCTAATAACGAAAATTATATTGATTATATCAAATAAGATGCATCTCCTAAATCTTAATCAAATTCTGATTATGATTCGTTTAGATAGCCTAATGTAAATTAAAGTGATAATAATAACAAATATAATCCATTTAGTTCATTAGGAAAAGGAGAATTTACAACAAATTCAATTTATTTAAATGATAAATAATTCCCTTCCAGAGGAAGTTTAAAAAAATAGGGAGATATTCCTAAAATTATAATCAAATCTGAAGATAATCAAGACATTAGTGAAATTTTAGATTATCCAAACTAAAATTAATAATAATAACATAAGCTAAGTGTTGATAGTTCTTAAACTTAGAAAACAGATAAAACAGGAGAATTTAATTTAAGCAATAATAATAATAGCCAATAAGAACATTATCAAGATTACATTAAAGATGATATATTTTAATAATAATAATAATAATTAAAAATCCCTCTTGATTAAATAACAAAATCAACAACAAGCGAGCCTTATTTTGAAAGACAACAAAAACCATCTTAAAATAGGGATAATCTAAACAATTATGATAATTCTGTTGAACTTCAAAATGAAAATTTTAATAAAGATAATAATGATAATCATTAAAACATTATTAATTCTTAAATTTCTAAAGAAGCTGAAAAAAACCATCCTATTTCAAATAAATAAAGGATAAATCAAATAAGAACTCAACCACCTACTCCTGTTTCTTTAATAGGGCTTAATGACAATTCTGTTAATTTAGGTTATCCCAATAGTTAATAATAATAAGAAAGCAGAGAATATGAAGCTCCAGGAAAACCTTAATTACCTTTCCTGTCTCCAAATTAATTAAAATAATTGATGAATCCTTAAAATAACAACTAAACATAAGAAAATGGATAATAAATATCTAAATAGAATTCAATAAGATTATAACCACCTACACCTGTTTCACTAGTAGGATATAATTTATTAGAATAATCTAATGATTTAGAAAGATCATAGGATAATAGTAATTATCTAAAGCCATAAGATATACAAGAAAGAAAATAGATGTCTTATTTAACGCCTGAATAGATATAATAAATATTTAAAGGATAAAATAACAATAACAATAACAACAACAACAACAACAACGATATCAATAATAATAATGATTCTCCTTTAAGTATACCAAGAGATTCTGAGACAGTTTATCAACCTTCATATGATAATTATAGAATAGAAGATAACTTATAGAATCCTTAATTAGATTAATAGCAAGAAAAATAAGCTTACTTTACTCCAAGTTAAATAAAAGGATGGCTGAATTAAAGCTAAAATAATTCTTTGTCTTAAAGCGTAGCTCCTTAAATGATAAATAGTTAAGATAATTAGAATATTAACTCAAGTAAATAAGAGGATTAATAGAATAAAGATAAATAAGATAAAAATAGAGTGAATTAAATCAGAATGCAACCCTTAACTCCTGTATCTTTAAGAGGACAATTTAGTTAAATTGATCATAACATATTTGATCCTAGTAATAGTTAGAAAGAAGAAGTTTTTTAAGAAAATAGAGGTAGACCTCAATTATAAGTCTTAACTCCATAGTAAATCTAATAGATAATGAGAGGTGGATAGAATTAAAATAATTTAAATGTCCCTGACAGCAGATAGTAATAATAAAGTAGATAATAGGGATAAAGAAGCAGTTTACTTTCTCCAAAATCTTCAACTTCATTAGCAGCAAAAGTGAGATAACAACTAAACCATTAAAGCAATCCATAAAACATACAAAATTATAGTTCTTATGATTACATTGAATAAGATTAATAATTACCTTCTTTCAGTCCTTAGACTTCCCAATATGGATCATCTGAAAATCCAAGTAACGAATAATTCTAACAATAAATTATTGATAAACTGAATGAAAATATGCTTTAGAATTAATTTGGCACGAATGATTGGTTATCATCTAATTCTACTTCTTAAATACCTTAGCAATAGAATAACTTTAGATTCTAAGAATTAAATATTTCAGATGCCTCAAATATCTTATCCTAATAGAACTATCCATTAACTAAAAATGATTTTAGCCAATTAGAATTCCATAATTCAAATAATCCTAGTTTATAATTAATGCCAAATATTGTTTAAGAAAATGATTAGAATAATAAATAGCTTACCTAAAATGAATTTAATAACTAATAAAAATAAAATCCTAGACAGAATTAGAGCATTTCTCCTAATTAAAGAAATAATCCCCAATATTATCCTCCACCAAGTATATTTAAATCTTAAAGTTTGCTAACTCCTAATACTAGAAATTAAAAAAATAATTAAACTGGTAGTTTATAAAACATTAGCTTAGATTAATAACCCAACAATAAGGATAATAATTTAGTATAATAAAATGAAAGCTAATAGCAATCGCTTTATCCATCAATAAGCGAATTATAACCAATTGAGAACAACCTATTCGATTAATCTAGAACCTAATAAAATTAAAATAGCTAGCATTTTGATTAACACAGTGAAGTATTTGATATTCCTTAAAATGATCCAAGAGAATAATAATATAAAGAGAAATCTCCTCACAATAGCCTTCAATTTGATTAGCCAGATTTTTACTAATAAGATGACCCTAATATCCCATAAAATTAAAATAATTAAAGAGGATATTAATAAAGAGACTTATCTCCAATAAATTAAAATCAACCTGAAAATCAATAAAAAAATAGTTTATTTAGTAACGATAAATAAAAGGAATAAACCAACATTGGAGAATAGTCATTTCCTAAAGATAATAATTTTAGAGATTAAGAAGGATTTGAAGAATAAAGTAGCTATAACTCTAAAGATAGTTAGCTAAAACAGCCAAGATAGAATAATTCATAAAATAATAGCTAATAACCTACTTAAAATGCTGAATATTATGTAAGTAAAGACTAAAATCCTGCTAGAAATTAAATTTATGATGAATAAATCAATTAAAATAATTAAAGAGAACAATAATACAAGTAAAAATCTCCTATGAACTAATCTTAAATGAGAGATTAATAAGGTTTAGATGATTAGAATAAATCCATTATTCCATAGAAATAAGATTAAAATAATTAACAATATTAAAAAGAATTCCCTTTAAATAATTTGAAAAATTAAGACTAATACCAGTAGGAGGATTAAAATAATATTAATTAATCATATGAATAACCTTTTAACTAAAATGATTAAAGGGATCAATAGTATAAGTAATAATCTCCTATTAATTATTCTAAATAAAATCAAAATATTCCTCAAAATATAACTTAAAATTAACAGCATTATTAATAATAATTTCCATAATAGAATAAAGAAATTGTAAATTTTTAGGAAAATTAATTTTATTAACCTAAATAAAATAATAATCAAAGATAGCTATAATACAAATAGGAAGTTCCTAATCAAATAAACCCAAATTATTAAACGAATATAGATTAGCAAGATGAGTAAAATTAGAATGACAATAAATTTACTTCTCAACAATTAAAGTAACTTAAATAGTAATATCCAAATAACATTATGAATACAAAATTAGAGGAGGTTTATTAGCCAAGGACTAGTTAATAAAATTAATCTTAAAACAATAACAGATAAATTAAATAAGATCAAGAATAATATCCTATTTAATAATAAGATTAATAAATTTTGAATAGAGAATAACTAAATAGATCTTCATCAATACCATAAAATAATATCCCAAAGATACCTTTAGATTAATCTCCTTCAAAAAGACAAACAATCTAATCATAGAAATCGATTTCTCCAATTAATGTAACTCCTAAAATGGAAAGTAATGGAATGATTAGCTTTCTTCCAGAAAACTAAGAAAGGCCTTCTTAAATTCTAAAGAAGTAAACGTCTATAAGCACTCCCTATGCTAACTCACCTTCTTCAAGATAGAATACTTCAAAATTTGCTTCTTAGAATCCAAATAAATAATCTACTTCAAATAATAAAATATCTTCGAGAAATATACCTAATTAGTAGTTAGGTTAAAATGCTGAAATCATTTCTCAATCATAAATAAATTCTAATTAAAACTCATCAAATTCTAATAATGAATACTCATCAGGCAAAGACAGTAGAGATTAAAAATAATAGTTTTCTAATTAAACACCTAAGAGTTAATAAAAAGTGTAGCTTAATTAAAGAGATGATAATAACTATTACCAAAGAGAATAACCTTCCCCATAGAGTTTCAATATTTAGACACCATCTGAACCTTATTTTAACTTGAATGAATTAGAATAATAACCTTATCCTTCTTAAAAAAGCTTATTTAATGATTAAACTTTACCTAATAAATAAAGCACTAGCTATAAATACTCATTTAATCCAAATGAGTCTAGCTTTGAATAGGAAGATAGAAATAGTCAACACAATTCTAAGAAATAAATTGAACCCAATTAAAATAAGGAGTAAAGATTAAATGAACCTGATTAATTTAAATAATAAGATTAGCTATTTTATGATAATAATTCTTAATAACTCCCTAGAAATAATACTGGTAATTAAGAAGGTTATTATCCTAGTAATAAAGTTTAATAGGAATAGTAAGGAAAGAACTATGAATCTAATGTATAAAATTAGAACAGAAATAATCAAAATTAATTAGCCTATCCTGAATAATTTCAAGAAAATGATTATCAATAAAAATAAATTCCATTAGATATTTATTAAAGACCCTTATAAATACAATAAAAAAATGGTTAATATAAAGGAAATAATTCTCTAATTTTTAATTAAAAAGAGGAATTAGATGAATAGAGTAAATAGTCTACATAACCAAATTATTAATAATTTAATATAAGCAGTGGATAGCCAATTAAAGGATAGAACAGTTAAGTTGAGAATTTTGAATAAATTAGGAAATAATCTGGTAGTTTAGCTTAGTAGTAATAGAATGAAATTTAAGGATAATAGTACAGTCCTAAAAGATAAATACAATAGCCTTAAAATAATTACTTTAATTAACTAAATTAAGGAGAAATAAAGGAGCCTTAAAATTATTAATAACCCATTATTTAATAACACCCATATTCAAGAAATCCAAGCCTACAATAAAATAGTCAAAATACAATAATGCCAAACTACTATGACAGGTAAGATTAAAGAAATAATTAGAATCAACATTAAAATTAATAATAGAAAGGTAATGGTATGATTTCTTAAAATAATTAATTTCCTAATTAAAATTTATCATAAACTTAAATACCTTTATATCAGCCAGAGTATTAAAATTAAAGAAATTAATTAAATAATATTTAAAGAAATCTACCTACTTTAAATAAAAATATTGATTATGATGAAAGTAATTTAGATAACCAAAGAAAGGTAGTATATCCTAGATAGAGTAGCATTAATTAAAACGATAGATAAATTAAGGAACCTTATGAATAGAATAATTAACCTAACAAACTAGAAGAGAGATACTAATAGTAAATTCCCTTAGAACAACATAATGATTTGTAGAGTTAATAATAGGGACAACCAAAATAAAATTAAGTATAGTAATAAATAAAATAAAACACAGTGGATCAATAAAATAACAATTCAAATAATCAAATAAATCCATCTTTAATTTAAAACTAATAAAACTAGCCCTAAAATTAATAAAGCAATTTATTATAAAAAAAGGGTTCCTTTGGTTAGTAAAATATTATCTAATAACCTTACAACCAAAGGTGGCCAAACTAAAACAATAATATGATTGGTTAGTAATCTGAATAAAATAGAAACAATGAAACTCCATTTTTAGACTAGATTGCCGAATAATAAGATAATTCTTCTCTGTTTTTAAATAATTAGCCATAATAATAAGTAAAAGGATAATACACTAATAATTAATTAGATTATTCTCATGAAAATAATAGAGAAGGATAAGATGAAAACTTTTATTTAAATAACCCTAACATGAATTTAGAAGAAATTAAAAATCTTTAATAGCTACCTTCTTAAAAGTAAGAAAGTACATAAATTTCTTCTTATCCAAACTAATAAATTTAAGATGAAATGTACGGTGATTAACTAGCAACTTTATAAAATAATAGACTTATCAAAGGAAATTCAGAAAAACCAGAAGATATACCAAATAATAGAATTTATCCAAATCAATTTCAATAGAAATTAAATTAATAACTATCTTAAGATTAACCATATATAAGTTAAATAAATGAATAAGAAAGATAATCTCAATAAAAATTAAATCCTCTCATAAATGAAATTTATCCAGAAAGATAGTATTCTATGGTAAAATCAAATGAAACTTTACCAGAAAGATAGAATTCTAAGGTATAATCCTAAAATACACAATATTCTAACAACCCATTAGTTCAAAGTGAACACCAAAATTAAATTTTAGTAGCAGAAAATTAAAAAAGATAATAGCCATCTTAAAAACCTACTATTAGTCCAAATTAAAATTAAATAAGCGAAAACTACCAATAATAAATTTAGAACTAATAGAGATAGTAAAAACCAAATTAAGGATATTAGTATGATTAAAATGAAGAATAAATTGATAGGTAGAAAGGATATGAAGACTAACCTTATCTTGAGCAATAGATTCCATAATACAATTAAAATGGACCTTAAAATAAAAGATAAGATGTTCATACATAACTTATATAAAAGCCTAACTAATATGAATATTAGCCACTTTAAAATAAATTAAGTGAACTACCTACTTAAGTTAATTAAGGAAATACATCTTAATAAAATAGGAATGATAGAATAAATGAAAGTTACCCATACTAAACTAATAAATCAAATGATCCAAAAGAAACATTTGCTAATTTAGATAATTAATACTCTGACAATATTCCTACTATCTAATCTAATCAATACTAATCCTACACAAATTAGCTTTAAGTAAAACAACAATAAAATTAGGGTTTTTAAGAAGATCATTAGGAAGTAAGAGGAAGAGATCAGACAGGCACATTTGAACCATTTTCAGAGTCACACTTAGAATAAGGAGATAAATAAGGAATTTAAAAATTAAAAAATCCATAATTAATGCAATCATTCGATATTTCACCTGTTAATAATTAATCTGATTTATCTACAAATAGAAATGGTTCTGTAAGCTATTTAAACAGATAATTTAAAGAGGAAACACCAGTAAATAGTTAAATTGGTACAGGCTTATTAACATAGAGAAATAAATAATTCTCAGAAAGTGAATTAGATAAGAACGACAAATCCCAACTTGAATCCAATAGAACTTAAAATAATGAAAATTAAGGAAATTAAATTAATGATGTGAAATTATTTGAAAATAATAACAATAATAATTAGAATTCAAATAGATAAGTATAAGGAAGACAATATAATCAATAGCCTACCTATTAAGAAGAGGACGACGAATATTATAATGATACATCCAATATTGAAACCTCTTTCCCATCTAACCACAGAGAAAGCTCGAAACAAAATGCAAATCCATCTTAAATATCTGATTACATACCCTAATAAAATGAATTTATAAACAAAAATTAAATTCCTAATGAGAATTAGTTAAACCAAAATGAGTATAATCAATTTATTCCATCTGATGCTTTACAAATTAAATAAATATTAAAACCTAACTCTAACTATAATATTGGAGGAAATAATTAACAATACTATTTAGAACCTTAGTAATAAAATAATATAATTGAATAAATTCCCCTTAAAGTTTCTAAATTAAGTGAAAATAATAATTAATCTTAGAATAGAAATAATAATGATTATTTGAGTGAATAAATACCTAATAATGAAGATGATGATGGATATGAAAATAGATATAAATAAATGAAGTAACCAATTTAGAGTTAATAGAAAAATAATATACTATAAGAATCTATTCCATTAAACACAATTAGATAGGATATTTAAAATGATTTTAATACAGATGAAGATAATTCATTAGGTTATAATCTACAAAAAACTGCTTAGAATGAAGTATAAAATTCATCCACTCAAAATATTATTCCACAATAAATCTAAAATGAAATATAAAGTTAAAAAAATAATGTTAATCCTAATTAGTAATTTGATAAATACCCAAATAGAGATTCTTAACTAAATTCTTAAACTAATATGTAGCCGTAATTAACTAATAAGAAAAGTAATAGTAGTTTTGAGCCAGAGAGATAATAAGGAATTCAATTTTAAGTTGAAAATAATCCATAGTTCTAATAAAATACTTTGAATAAATAAGATAATTAAATTAAAAAATAATAAAACTAAGCTAACCCTAATGTAAGGAGCTTATAGGAGCAAATAACTCCATAACTATAGAACAGAGAGGATATATAAAATTAACCTAAGAGTGATGTTAATAATTAATAAGGTAAATAAAATTAAATTACCTACTCTAAACCAACTGAATAATTTAATTAACCTGATAGTTAATTTGATAATAAATTTAATAATCATTTATAAGCAAATAATTAAATTCTTTTAGATTAATATCAACCTGAAAATTAAGATGCTAATTTATATCCTATTCCAATCAATTCTCAGCAAAATTAAAATATTGATAGAAATGATTAATTAAAGGATAAATAACAAGATAGAAAGAATTAGAAATAAAACTAATAGGATGAAAAATAACTACCTGAAAATGAATAATAATAAGAATCGTATTAATCTTCAAATTAGTAATATGCTAGATAGGAAGAAAAATTAAGGTAAAACTAAAACAACCAACCACAAAATTAAGAATTGCATAAACTTAAATCAAAAGGTAGCTAAGAATTACCTATTCCAAATGTTTAAAGTACTAATTAATATCCTATTAGATAAATTTAGGATTAACCAACTTAAGGAATAAAAGATAGATTAGATCCTATGCAATCTAAATAAAATGATTAAAATTAACTTGGCCCTTTTGAAAAATAAAATTAAAATTATGATAATCAAGATAAAAGATAATAAAATATAGGCTAAAAAAAAGGAGAAAGCGAAATAATAAATACATCTAGTTCTTAGTAGGATTAATAATATGGCTAACCAAGATAAGATTTTGTTTAAAAATTATAAAATAATATTAGCCAATCTCCTAGAAGTAATAGAAATAGCTAAGTTCAATAATAATATTAGAATACAAATTAAGAGAAATTAAATCAACCTTTATAGAATAAATAATATCACCCATCATCACAATAAAATCGAAATTAATCTTAGAATATAGAAGATTACGAAAATTCGTCTTTAAAGCAAGATAATTATCCTGATTAGAAATAATCATTTTATGAGCAATAAAATCCTTATGTTTAAAGTTAATATTAAGATAATGAATCAGATTATTTGTAAATGAACCCTCAGAGATAATTTTAAAAAGAAGATTCAAAAAGTAGATAGTTTTAAGGATAGAATCATCCATAACCAATTACCTCTTCTGATAATTACATTGATGAATATAATTAGGACCCAATTAAAATATTTAATTAATCAAATGTAAATAGTGATAAAAATGATAAATAAATTAATAGGGAATTACCAATCTAATCTAGCTAGATTTAATAATAAAAGCAACCTTCTTCTTATCAGAAAAATATTTAACTAGGTGATTAAACACCACAAGAATTAAATTAAAACAAAAAAAATTAACTTTAATAATACAATTAATTACCAATTTAAGAGCCTAGTTAAGACAATATCAATATTGATTAATTAAAATAAAATAAGAATCCTTACGATAAATAATAATAACCTGAGACAGATGATAATAGAAATTCTTAAAAATAGATGTAATAATTAGATAAACCTATTTCCTCTTAAAGAATTAAATTTAATTAGGATGTAATTTACAAATAATAGCCACCTTCTCCCTTAACCAATTATTAAGATTAATAATAATTTAATTAAATTTAGAATACCAATAATCTGTAATAAGAAAGATAGAATTAAAAATAATTTTAGGACCCTAATTAAGATAATAATAATTATAATTTAAAATAATAAATTTAAAATCCAAAAAACTTTTCTTCTAATCTTAACACTAATCTTAAAAATGGTAATCAATAATTGGATAGAAAAAATTCATAGTAAATGATATAAGATAATGATAATGATTTTTAATAAAGATAATAAACGTCACAGAGTGTAAAATAAGGTGTGTAAAATCCTTCTTAAAATTAAATTCCCCTCAATTAATATTAACCATAGTAAAAAGATAGATCAAGTTAATAATAAATTTAAGATAGTAGCCCCTATCAATAGTAATAAAACTATTAAAATTAGTATCATCCAAGCTAAAATAATATTAATAGAATTACATAATAAAATCCATAATAATTAGATAGATCTAATTCCCAATAATCTATTTAACCTAATTTAAATAACACTCAAAGATAATCTAATTAATCATAATTAAATTAACCTAAATATTAAGATATTCAATATGAGTAATAACCTTCTAATAATGATAGATAAGGTGGACAATCTAATCCATAAAGTTAAATTTATAATGTTTAACCATTAAATTAATAAAAAGATAGATCAAGCTAGAAAATAATTTAAGATAACCACCTATATCCAAAATATTAAGATGAGCAATAATATTAGAATAACTCAAATATTATTAATAGAAATACTTAACCAATGGTATAATAATTAGATAGATCTAATTCCCAATAATCTATTTAACCTAATTCAAAAAGCACTCAATTATAGAGCAATCCTAATTAATTAAAGAATAATAATAATAATTAAATTTAAGAAAGAACTTAATAAATTTAAAATTAACAATATTAACCAACTTAAGATGGAATATTGCAAGGATAATAACCATAATAATAATAGGGATAAAACATCAGACAAAGAGATTCACAACCTAATTAATATTAAAATAGAAATGGATAATTTTAAGCTTAATTGCCAGACTAATCTGATATTCCTCATTAAAAAGGCTCATAAAAATAATTGCAATAAATTTAACATCCCAATCAATAAAAAAGTTTAATTAATAATGGATAGCCACTTACTATAGAATAGAATAAATCATAGCCTAAAATATACAGTTAATAATTGTAACCTGATAACATTGATATTCCCGTTAGATAATAATAAAGAAATGTTCAAGATAGATAATAAATTAATTAAGATAATAATAATAGAAATTAATACCCTTAGGAGAAATAAGAGGATAGATAAAGAATCCCTTAATAATAGTAAGGTGATAAAAATGATAGCCTTCATTAGGTTTAAACATTTGGAGAAGACCAACCTTCCTAATCTCTTAATAAATTCTTTGGATACCAACCAGAATAGATAAATAATCAGTTATAATAGCCCTTTAATAGTAACTAATTGAAAAGTCCTAAATATTAATTTGATTAACAACTTTAAAATATTAAACTTAATCCATCTCAATTAAAGACAGATAATTCAAATAACACGAGCCTTAATTTGAATAATGACTCAAGCTAGAATCCTTATAAGTTAAATTAATTGAATAATTAGAGTAATTTGATAGATTAACTTAATAATTTAGATTTATCAGATCCCGATGTCATAGAAAAATTGAGTGATATGGCAAATTCATATTATTCTAATTTACCTTAAAAGCAATCTAAATAGAACAATTAAGACATCAGATAAGGTCCTCAAAATACTTCTCAAAAATAACAATCATAAGATATAAACTAATATCCTAATTAGAGTAATTATCAAAATTATGGTAGAGATTAGAATCCAAATAATGTAATAGATCTTTTTAAATTTGATTAAATGTTAATAATTATTTTTTTAAATAGAATAATATGCAATAGAGACCCAAAGAAATATTAAGCAGAGAATAGAAATCAGATAGAGATAGATTAAAGCAAAATGCACCTTTTGACAATAATAATAAGCCATAAAATAATTAGGAAGTAAATAATAATTTTAAAATAAAAAATATTTTATTTATTTAATGATAAATTTAAAATTATAGGTAAAGTTAAACCCACAAAGGTAAAGAACTGCTTATTAAAATAAAGATCTTTAAGATAAATTCTCAAATAATGAGAATCCATTTACTGAAGATTAAAATCATGATGAATTTAATGTTTATGATGTTAATTAGGATAACAAAGATTAATAAAACCCATAAAAATATCCTCCAAGCAATAATATAATTGAAGAAAATTAAATTTAGAGAAATAAAATACCTGAGAGATTAAATAGATAGGATAATTATAAGAATTAACCTTAAACCAATCCTTATGTGAATTAAAATATTCAATTACCTAGGAGTGTTAATAATCAATAATTTTAGTAATAAGATCCTGAAAACTACAGCAATTCAGATAGGAATAATGATTAAAGAAGAAGATAATAATAGTTTAGTCAGCCTACAAATTCTATGAATAGTAGTCGTGAATAGCCCTAATAATAATAATCATTTACATTCAATTAGACAAATCCTTCTAACACTTACTAAACACCACTTCATACTTAGAATAGTATTTTATAGTAAGATAATAGAAGACCTATTTATTCAAAATAAAACTCTTATGAATAATAGTAATAATTACCAAGTGAAAGAAATTCAATTTAAGATAGATAAAGAATGAAAAATGTAGATTATAATAATAATCTTTAGGAGAAATAGTACGATCCTAATTAATAAACTCCTTATGTCAATCAAAATAATAATTAGAAATAGAACAACTATAATCCAACAAATAAAAATATGAATTAGCAATAGTAGATTAACGATAATTTTAATTCAAAGAATATTAATCATTAGTCAAGCTAAGGATTTAATCCTAACTCTAATTTTGGATAGCAGCAATATTAGCCAAACTTTAGTCATAATTCTTCATTAAGTAGTAGGCCAACTCCTTAAAGAGAAAAGCTAGATCCACAAACTCTAGAAGATCTAAGCGAAATTTAATAATTTCTTGATTCTAGAAGAAGAGATAGACCAAAGCCAAAGTAAAAACTAAATGTACAGATATTAGAAGATGATCCATTTAATTAGTGAAATAGAAATAAATTGAATATGTCTGTAAAGTAGATAGATGTAAAAAGAAATTAGTAATTGAATTGAATTAAAATAAATTATTATTATTTATTTATTTATTATTGCATACAAATTTAAATAATCTTACAACTAAAATTCTATCTAAAATTTAAATTTTCATTTGAACATTAATTATTTTTATTGAAATAAACAATTGAATAAAATATGAAGAAGCAAAGAAATATATATAAAGTGGTTTGTCTCTCTATCAGTCCTATCATTATTACTGTTGTTACTAATTTTACTGTTTATAAAGCAATTTAACTAATAAGGAAGCTGGTGCTCTTGTCACTTCTTCGTAATATTTCATAAAATCAAATTTGGGTTCCTTAATGTACTTGAAGAAATTTCTAATATTTGTGGCATTATGAATGTGCATGAGGAATGCCATCATATCTTAGTGATCTAAAAGATTTTAGTCTTTACAATATTACTTCAAGAAGATGTAGAACGAACACAAAGATTCATAATAAATAGTATCGAATTTATTCTTTTCTATGAGAGTCTTATTACAAATACTTTACATCATTTTAACTTATTATTCTTCTTCTTCTTTTATTGTCTTGCTCATTATAAGATTCTCAAAGAAATTACTAGCTTTTTTCATCAACTCTTCGAAGAATTGCTTGATAACCTCGAAATCCTTTTCTATGAAATTGAGCAATTACACTCTCTCTTTACTTTTAACAAATATCTTCCACTATTCTTAAGTAAATTTATTACTCTTTTCTAGAACTTTAGTCTTTAGCCTTGACTGTATTCTATAGATAATCATAGTCTAATATTTAGACAAGAGGAACATAACTCTATAAAAGGTGTGCATATTCATGGATATCATTTATTGATCAAACAAATCGTAGAATTTAATCGTGATTGCATTCAAAAATACTGCCTTATTTCTTCTATGTAAAACCCATTAACCTATTTCTTGAATAATTTTTTTCTTCTATTCTTCCTAAGTGTATTGCTCAAATTTGTTCATATATTGATCTCTTACGCTATCATTGATATCTTCTACATTACTTAAATCTGCATTATTTTATGATGATTCTTTAGTGAATTTCATAGATGACATATCTCCTGATTTAGTTTCACTTTTAGATACTATATTTTTGCCGCTTCCTCCCATGTTTTCCTATTCTATTTAGCCATCCTAAGTGTTCTAATTTTTTGAATTCTATTTTTATAATTTAGCTTCAAAAACTTCAATGTCATGTATTGAATTAAATGCTTTTTTTTTCTTAAAATAATTCTTATTTAATTCTTATGTTTTTTTAATTGTTTCAATATCCCCCATTTATTTCTTGTGAATAGCTTCCTCCTCCATAGTATGGCTCATCTTTAAACCACTGTTCTTTAAAACAGCTGTTTCTTCTTCAAACTCATCCACTTCTTCCTCTTCTTCCTCCATATCATTCAAAAAAATCTTAAAAAGATCTTCCCATCCAACTCTCTTTTCTTCTTCCTTTTAGAGCATACCAGTAATCAATGATTTAGTCCTTCTACTTACTACAGGAGTTGATGGAAATTCAAGATTAGAATTATTGATACTGTTTGCTAAATCAAATACACTTTTAGCCTTCCATGGTGTCTTTCCATATAGCATTTCATAGAATATTATACCCAAAGACCATACATCTAATTTGCTACTGTAGTTCTAACAATTCAATATCTAAGGACACATATATCTAGTTTGATTAAAAATTTGTTTTAACTATAAATAATTAATTTAAATGTATATCTATTTAAGCTTAAATTCTAATCTTTTACAAAAAGTAAGATTAATCTTTTAATTCTAACTATCTTATAATTCAACTATTTCTAGCAGGGGTTTATAGTATAAATAATAATCACATTAAACTATTACATAACTTTGAATTATGCTCTCAATAACTTTAAATTCTTTTCTCAATGTTTTTGCTTTTTATGTAAAACTAAGTAGCATTTTTATAAATTCTAATTATTAGTAATAAGGTAGTTAGTTATTCTGGTAAAAAAATGATAAAATTCCTATTAACTCTAATTCCCTAAATATATTTCCTTGGTACAATATCAATTTCAATTTTTTTATCATTCATGTTTAGAATTTGCTAAAACTATAATTTGTTGAAATAGTGAAAAGATTTTACATTGGAGATCCTACTAAAGAAGCAATATCAGCTTATTCCATACTGTGTTCTACAACTTTAGAAAATCCAAAGTCTGCAATTTTAGGAGTTCCATCATGTAAGAGGATATTAGCAGGCTTTAAATCTCTATGTACAATTTTCTATTCATAAAGACATTTGAATCCAAAAACAATTTCTCTAATGATGTGCAATGTTTCTGTCTCGCTAAGTCTTTTGCCGTTTTTATTGAGATAGGACTCAAGAGAACCTCCGTTGCAATACTCTACAATTAAATAGATATTATTAGAAGATCTTCTCACATCTAATAATTAAACAACATTCTTATTTTTAATCATTTTCATTGTTTTTATTTCATTTCTGAGAAGCTACATTAATTTCTCAGCATTCTTGTTCATTGCTGTCTAAGAGATTTACTTAACTGCAACTTACTTGTCACCATTCTTTATATCAATAGCTTAATATACTAATCCAAATGACCCCTAACCTAAAATCTTATCAAGATTTAAAATGTAATTATCTACGACCTTACATCTCTCTGGAAGCTTCGGGTTCATCTTATCCTAAATTAATAACTTATTATCTTTATTTTAATTTGAAATATATGAATTATAAAAAAATCAAAAATATTAAATTAATTTTAAATATCTGGTATTTCTAAAATGATATAGAAAAAAAGCTAGTTCCTATCTTCTTAGAAATTATTAATAACCTAATACGAGAACTATCCATTTTGTTTTGTAAATTATAGATTGCTGACTCATAAGTATACCTTGAATACTAATATATTCTTATCAAAGATATTTTAGAGATAGATGATGGATGTTTTAGAAGTCTGAATCATAATTATCTCCAGTTTAATTGAATATCTTTCTTAAAAATTTTAATCAAATAAAATCTCCTCCTATTTGGAAGGTTTTGAATATATTGTGCAGCTACAGCAAATTTAATATTAGTAATTTTAAATTAGAATTGGGTTTTTCTCTCTCCAAAAATATATAAATTATACTTTAGTTTTAAATATATTTATTAAAATCTCAATTAATATGTAAATTTATTAATACTAACTATATAAATTAATAATAATTAAAAAACAATATATCCTAACTTATAAAGCTTAAAACTGTTCAATCTAAAATGGAACAACCACGAAAGCTTAAAATGAGGAGATAATTAAATTGAATTAAATTTAAATACTCTCATTAATTAATATACCATAATATTAAAACATTTTTAATAATTTTTTGAAAGCAATTTTATGAAGGATTATAGGTTAATATTTTTTCATTTTTATCTAAAAAGATTTAATTGAAAAAGTAACATAAAAAGAATTTAAATATTTAGATAAAGATATTTAATTAATAAACATGATAATAAAAACTCATTTTGGTTCTAAATTTAATTATTTTTATTCTTAATTGTCTTAATTATTTTCAAATAGTTACTTTTTTATATTCGATTTAGTTTTTAAAGGACTATTAACTTAACTTTAGTAACTAGATTTCTATTTGTAGAACTTTTTTACTTAAGATCCTAAGATCTCACAAAAGAGCTTCAAATGAGTGTCGAATTTAACTTAGCTCTTAATTGTTTACCCTATGTTATGTATACCATTTTGATTGATTACTTATACAACACCATACACTTAATTCTTCTTCCTCTGATTATCCCAAATGAGGTACATAGAAAGGGGCATACTTGTGTTAATATCTACTAATTAATTGAAATTCATATGATTGTAGGCATTATCTATCATTAAATCTTATTTAGATTTAATAGAATGGCCAATTAAACCACAATCCATTTCATAATCTTCTCTTTAGTCTATTTTTTATTAATAAATAAATTGATTTATAAATTCGAATGCTAATTATTTACTTTATTCGCTTATTGTAAAGATCTTCTATTTTTCTTTATCTATCAGGAATATTTTTAACTCTCCAATATCTAAGTAAGATGTTATCATATTTCTAGATTTGTTAACTAATTCTTCAACATTCAAACACTTACTTATTTTAATAGATAAATTCAATAGATTCTTAATCATGCTTTAATTCTTTTATTTCTCATCATGACTAATCGAATTTCTAAGAACATTTGTTGCATGGTATGCCATGATATTTAGGCACCCTTCATCATCTTTTGTGAAAAAACCATCATTCTTATTGATGGCTTACATAACACCTTTTATGATTTTAGATTATTTATTTTATTTTAAAAATATTTTATCAATTTACCTACTAAGTTGCCCTTCTCAGGATCAATAACTGGAACACAGAGTACAGATTTAGTAAGATAGTTATTTTTCTTATCTATTTCAGGATTAAATCTACTATCTTTATGAGCATCTAAGATGTTCAATGGCTTCATGGTGTTTGCTACAAAACCTACTAACCCTTACCCAAATGGAACTTTAATTACTCCTGTTCCCTTAGCAATTCTGGTCCAGAGTTCTTAAGCCTAAGGATTCACTAAAAAAACTGAAGCTCTATCACATTCTAAAACATTACATGTCTCTTTCACAATTTTTGAGAATGCTTCATTAATTTCTAAAGAAAGGTGAATTTTAATAATACCATTTACCATATTTTTTAGTTTATTAGTCAAATGAAAGAATAAATCTGATGATTCCAAAGTGTGGAGTAGGCAATCATAGAAAGCACCAAATGTATTCTTAGATAAGTTAAGAATTGTTTTCTTTAAATTTCTTTCATCACAAAGCATCTATCTCATTTGCTAAATTGATTTATTTTCATTGTATATTTTATAATTATCTTGTGCTTCTGTTAAGTTAAACAACACAATGTATTAATATCAAATAATACTAGTTTATATAAATAATTATTTACTTGATTTTAATTCCAGAAGTTGAGTGATAAATGCAAAATCAGTAGAGTGGGAAACGAAACTCGTTTTTATCTCGACTTTCTTTGGTTAAAAGTTCGAAATGCTTACGAATCCATTATCTTCAAATTGATCGAAGATATTTTGCTTGCTATTTGCTTGAGGTGTTTCATTTAAAAATGATTAGTTAAACTATTAAGATTACGTTTCTATATCATCTACTTGTAAGCTCGGATAATCTGAAATTTTTCTACTTAAGTTTTCATTTAAATTACTAGGCTTTGTTTTAGTTTTTATTGATAGGAAATTGGAATTTTATTCTTTTCCATTAACTAGGGTGGTAGTAGTATCATATTTAAGCTTGCCAGGGTTGTTTGGGGTAGAAATAGAAATGTTTTTTTCCTTAGAGTGGATAGATTTCTATTAGATAGAGCTATTTCTTTTAGAAGGTACTACTTCTTCTTGTTCTTCTTCTTATTATTTATTATTTACTGGTTCAGTACTTATTGCCTTGGATGTTGTGCTTTTTGATATCCTTTCGTCTTTTATTTTATATGGAACTTCACTGTATTATTAATCATTTAATCTTGGTGGTTTAAATACAAATGTCATTTTCTGCTTCGACGATCTTCTCTAATAACTTACGACATTCTCTGTATTTTCAGTTTAGTTTTCTGATGAGGATTTATCTAAAGCTAATTAAGGTGGAGGGATATTTACATTCTCTATTGATGTTTCTAATAGTACGATTATTTTAATTAAATTAATTAAATAAACTTATGTAAAATATAAAAATAGCAATAATTAGAGTAGGAATGTATGTATGTTTAACTCAAGATATTTGGTTCATCTAAAATAACTATGAGAATAACAAATATTTGAATTTAAATTAAAGAGAAAAAAATAAATATTCTTTCTGACATTATAATAATTATTAAGATTACTTGGCTATAAAGTTTGCAGGGTAGTGAGGTTTTGGAATGGTTTAAGTAACTGATCGTTAAGTAGAACCTTTTAAGTTTTAAAAAGTAAGTGAGATTCCGGGTTTGCAAGGCTTTTAGAATTATTTTATAGCTCTAACAGTTATATCTAATGCTTCAGTTTTATGTTTTCTAAGACTAATGTTTTGTATATTTAATCTTTCTGTTTGAGAGTGATTTAATAGTACTCATTCATCATTTTTAAATGTTTTATTTGTTTTTCTTGGATTTTTATAGTCTCAGATTAACTCTTAGAAAAACTATTTATATTGTGGTTAAAGCCATTCTTAGATGCAGAAAAAGTTTCTTCATAATTATTTTGGAATTGTGAGTTACTGTGCTTATCTTCTTCATCATACTTAAAGTCACTGCTATTATAAATTTATGTAGATGTTGCAGTATTTGCTTAATTCACTAGAGGAAGTAGACTATTCACTTTATTCTTTCTGAATATGTCTCCATCTATTTTTTTACTATTCTAATGTTTATGAGAGTAGCTATTATGAGCAGGAGAGGACTAAGATTAAGTTATATCTCGAAGCCTTTAATGAGATAAACTATTGTTTGATTAGTTGATATTATAAGATTTGTGGTTTGTTACAAATTTCCTCTTATTTGTGCTTGATTCAATCATCTCTCAAATGCTTTTACTCTCTTCTTTATTTTTCTTTTAGGATTAAATAATAATTTTTTTAATCATGAATTTATTAACAAAGTAAAAATTGATAGCAAAAAATTTACTGAATAGCTAAATCCTTTATTCAATAAAAGGTTAGTAAGAATTTTTAAGAAAAACTTACAGTAAAATTGATACTTTTTCATTGAAATATAATTTTTATCACTTACTTACTTATCAAAAGATGTTTTACAATTGAATGATATAAGTATTATAATGTTATTTAGAATTTAATTTTCAATGAAAGCAATCAAAAAATTCCAACACTCACAATTTAAATAAAAAACATAAATATTTTCCTAATTTGAATTGTTTATTATATCTTTATTAGGAGGAGAAATTGTGAATGCTTCTCTCATTTGATTAAGTTGAACAGAAACTACTGATTGAATTTTTTTATTATCACTCACACAAATAAGTAATGTAATTGAAACATATAAAATAGACAATTTGACTTCATTAAATTATTAAAATGACTTTATAACCATTAGATATTCAAGTAGTAAGGTTTATTTAATTATACTCTCTCTCTCTCTTTTTAGATATTTTATAAATATTAGAATAATATTAATATTTTTTAGAAATTTAAATATCTATTTGTTGTGATAAATTTAGTAAATTCTTACTTTAATTAAGTAAGTAAGTAAATATAAAGACATAATTTTTAAATAATATTGTTTATGATAAATTAACTTTAATATGATTAATTTAGAGTACTAAATATTATATAAATTGACTAAAGACAATACAATATTCAATTATTTGAATTTTAAATCTACTCAAATATATTCTAGAATTAACTTGAGTCTACTCTAATACCTTTTGTTTTCCTATTTTTTTATTTTAGCTTATTCAAATCAGTTACAGGTTGCTCATCAGTTTTCATAGATTCTTTACTAATTACTGGATTTACTATCAATGTTTTAGAACTAATCTGTTCTTAAACTTTATTTCCCATTTCTTCTTAGAAAATTTTTGAACTAGTTCTATGCCTTTTACGAACTTAAATATTTGTTTACGAAGTTTATTAAGGAGGTAATTATTTATCTTACTATTTTAGAGCCTATTATTAAGAATTTTATTATAATTAAATTTGAGTTTATGATTGTGGTTATTTTTTTTGGTTACTATTTTATTAAGGGTTTAATGAACTTGCTTCATCAACGCCAATAGCTGATTTGATTGATTTAATTGATTACTATGATATATAGGTGTTATTTCTTTTTCTTCTGTTATGCCTCATATGTTATTCATTATTATTATTATTTATCCCCGAAGTAGTTTATCTCTTCATTCGAGGTTAAAAAGTATCTTCTTCTTTAGAATCATTTAAATTAGGTTACGATAATTTATTATCATTACTCTAATCTTACAATTAAATTGATGATTCCTTTTACAGGATATTCTATTTGAATGAAGTTTTTTTCAAAATGGGTTAGATATTATGATCTTCTCCTTGTAAGTGGTTAGAGAAAACAACAATACTTGGAATTCTATTTTAGTGTCTAGTAGTATGGTCATAAATGTGAGATTTTATTGTTTAAATATCATTGATTTAGCTACTACTTTATCCTTTATCAGGTTCTTCACCAAAGTTCTTATTACTGTTACTAATTATTTCCATGAAATTGCTACTTCTACGTCTTCTGCGGTGATGAATGTTATCATCTACTGCTAAGCTAATAGCATTTGAAGGTATATCTTGATTCATATTATTATTAGTTGTTTAAATGCCTAATAATTTTTTTTACTCTTCTGAAGCTTTCTCTATTTTTTATTTGAGCTATTCTTCAGCCTCATTGATTTATTTAACAAACCAATATCTTGCATAGCGAATAATTTCATATCCAACAAATGAATAATGCATGATAATTAAAACTACTATTTAGGAAATCATAATCCATCCTAATTTAACTCGACTATCCTCGTCTCTACCATCATCTTTTCTAAAATTTTATATCATAGCTTGTATGATCATTAACTACAACTCACTAATAAAGACCTTAAAATTATTTCTGGGCTAAATATAAGGTTTCTTTAGTACCACAATGAATATAATAAAGCAATTACATATGTTGAAAATATTGTACTAAATGTAAAATTGGCTATGAAGGAATGCAGTAATTATAATAAATAGCAACCTTCTAAAAATGAGTATCATATTAAAGCAAGTTTAGAAATAAAAAGAATCCTTTTTAAGCGAATCCCACAAAACCCCATACTTCCTTTCAATTACAGGATCTCCTTTAAGAATTAATTGTTTATTTCCAAATACCTTAGTAATTAGATAATAGAATTATATAATCAACAGAATAATAGTAATAATACAGAGGGTAAAGCTAACGTAGCAAATAGGATATTAGAAGTCTAAAACAAAGAATTACAAAAATATTGCAAACAACAAATGCATGAAAGAAAGCAAAGAGTACTCTAGAAATAGGTTCCATTCAAAGATATTTTTTACTATATTTACCATCACTTTCTAAATCTTCTTAATCTTCATATATTTCTCATTAGCACAAATCTTGAAAACTATGTAAACCAGTAAAAAAATTAAGAACAAAGTATATAGGTAGCCTGCGTTACTTAAGAATAAAGATTCTTTATTAAACTAATAAACATAACCATATTTAGCTTCACTATCTATTGCTATTTTGAAAATGTTAGGCAAGAAATCAAAATTATATACCTAAAAACTCTTAAAGAATACCACAATATTGTATGGCATTCTGACATCACTAAAAGAGTAATAGTAAATCATTTAGTGAACAAAGTAGGTGTAGGCAACAACTTCAAATTACTTAAAAACGATAAGAGGAAGTAAACTCAAAGTTAATACAATACCCAAAACCCAAACAGCAAATGCTATATTATCACTGCTAGTTTAAGTTGTTTAAGAGTAATAAAAGAACGTGGGTAGTTCTACTGATTTGTTATAAGAACTGACTATTGTATTCATGTTATTGATGCTTCGGGCAATTTCAGGATGAATAAATGTAATATTCATGTAGTTATTTCTAATTGTTGTTTTTAGATCTAAATATATTATATATTAACTTTTATTTATTTTTTCAACAGAAGTGGTGTACCCAGATCCTATTTCCCATATTGTGTAATTCACGTTCTACTCAAATTATCCACTTGTAAATATCATAGGATTATTAAAATTCACAATAACTTAAAATCTTTTATTCTCTGACTGAGTTGGATCCTCTTTAGATAACAAATCAAAAGTTAAAGCTGACATATTTAAGCAACTTCCCATAAGACATTCTTTTGCACTCATTTAAAAATTTACTAATCCCCATAACCCACTACCAGAAATAGTAGTTTCTATAACAATTTCTACTACATTAGTTATATGATCTATCTCAAAACTAATTGGAACTTATAAATCTTATTAAATTGGTAGATTTCCTTTCATACCACAATAATCTCTTTTACTTGAATCAGTTATGGGTCCTTTATTGAATAAAAGATAATTTAGAATAATATTTCTATTTTTGAAAATTCAATAGATTTACTGACTTTTAATTTATATTAATAAGTGCAATATTACTTAAATTTAATCAAAAAATATTTGATTTTAATTCGCTGTAATTTTCATCAATTTTTGTGATTAAATGTATGATTATTTAAAATAAGAAATAAAACTAATATATCTATGCAATTTTACCAGAGAAATTCCATGTTTACTCTAATTTACCATCAATATAAATATTGAATGCTTCACCAATGTTCCATCTATCAATCTATAGTAATGTAAGATCAAACTTCAGCTTTGAATGTTTAGTAAAGATCTCTACCTTTCTCTTGATAGATGAAGATCTATCAAAAGTTCCTAACAGGTAAATAATCTCTGTACTAGTATTTGAGCATATCTCAATACAATCCATAAATTTCTCTGGAATTTATTTTTCTTTATTAAATTTTTACCATAGCTATAAATTATAATCATCATTCATTGAAAGAGCGCATTCTGTATAATATTATTCATCAACTAATATAGTATATTCTTTATTTAATAGATATTTTTAATAGATGTGTAAGTATCATTCCAATATGGAATGAGAAATAAATCTTATTTTAATTATGTGATTACAGTTTTTAACTACAGAAAAAAGTACTATAAATAGGAATAAGTCTAAGCATTTGAACTTCATTATAACTTGTTTAATAATAATATTTGTTTAAAGATTTTTTGATAATTAAGATTTCGCTAATTATATTACAAATTCTTAAAACTATAGCCAAATTCTGGCTAATATTATTTTTAATTTATTATTTTTTTCAATAAACCAATTATTTTTGCTATTAATAAGGTTTTTAAATACTTTTATTTGGAGGAATACTAACTTCTTAGAAAAGCTACTGATTAATAGCGTTGTTTATCACCTATTCATTATTATTAAATATCTTCTTCTTAATTGAAATTTAGTTTGATAATATTTGTCAATTAACTTCAATCAATCTAAATATATAAGTAATATCTTTTCCTTGATTTATAGAATACTTAAATTAATCAAAAATATATGGAGTAATCACAGTTAGTTAGGATTTCATTCGTTTTATATAAATATATCTATCTATCGATCTATTATTTTATTTTAATTGTGTTAAATAGTATATTACTTTCACTATAAATTATTTCTAATATAATTCTTTATTAAGTAGAAATTAGGTTTCATTTTAAAATTAAAGAGAAAAATGACTAATATAAATGTAAATTTATTAAAAAATAAAAAATGAAATTAATAAATTTATTTGAAATATATAATTTACTATTTTAAATTAAATCTCTTAGTTTTAATGACAGAAATTAATTGTTATTATTAATTTCCTAAAAATAAATATTTCTATTTTAAAATATTAATTTTAAGGCAAACACTATATTTTTATATAAGATTTATCTAAAATTGTTTTGTCTTGCTAGCTTACATGCTTTCTAATGGATTTTAAAAATATATTACAGCCAATTAGATATTAATCAATTATATTTCATTTAAAAAGAAACAAAAACTACAATTTTAAATTTAGAACATCAAAATCATCAATCAACCAACGAACTCCTCCAGTTTAATTTACTAAAACGAAAGGTAGGGAAAGAAAATCCATTTAAAATATAAATTCAAAAAATTTCAATGCTCTTTAAAATTCAAACACTCACTCAATCAATATTATTAAATTAGTAAGTATAATGTTTTAAAATCCTATCTAAATCACCTTATAATTATAATAGCTCAAATACCAATACATTCAATTCTACAAAACAAAATAAATAAAAAAAAATCAAAATAGTAAATAATCAAATAAATAAATAGGTAATAGTAAAGAAATGGGAAACTGTGCAAATAATCCTTGTGGTTGTGATGGGATGGAATAAACAAATGAAGCTTTCGTTTCAGGTAATGCCCTAACTGAAAATGGTTAAATGTCCCACAGAAACAATATGTCTGTGAATAAAAGACCTATTTAAATTAAATCAAACTAGAAATCATTATTGACTGAAAGGCATGATGATATTGATAATAAAGAGAACTTGTAGCATGACAATTAACTAGCCTCTTCAACAATGCATGATTCTAAAAATTCTTAAAAACTTCATTTACAATTATCGAAAGCCAAGAATACAGCTAATAAAATATAAAGCTATGGAAATGGAAACATTTCACATACAAATAATACCATCGATGATTTAACAACAAAAGAATAATCTTCTTTCCCCTCCTAATAAAATATCTCTGCTAACTAAAATCCTAAATTTAAAAGAATTACTACCAATCCAAACTAAATTCACCCTTTAGTTTAGTAAATTCTCTCTTCTGTTGGAAATTTTGATTACAATTCTGACGAATCTTATGATGAGTCTTTACTTGAAGGACCTCTTCTTTTTGAAAATGGAGCTGTTTATTATGGAGAGCTTTAAAATAATATGAGACACGGCCGTGGTAAATAAATCTGGAAAGATGGTAGTTTTTATGAGGTAAATATATAATTGGTCATTTAAAATTAGAATAGAAAATGGCCCTTAAATTTTTATTCATTATAATAAAATTCTATTCTAATTTTGTTATAGGATTTTTTTTAGTACTTTATTAAAAAATTCTAATTATAATAATATGATATAAAGGGATATTGGCAAAATGATACTGCATGGGGTAAGGGTAGATTGATCCATAGCGATGGAGATGTTTACTTTGGTGACTGGTAATGTGACAGAGCTCATGGTAAAGGTGTTTACTATCACAGTGATGGAGCAAAGTATGAGGGCGATTGGTTTGAAGATAGACAGCATGGTTCAGGCATAGAAACTTGGCCAGATGGTACTTCCTATGAAGGAATGTATTAATAGGGTAAAAAAGATGGCAAGGGTATATTTAGATGGTAATAATTAGATTTAATTAAAGGATAAAATTTTTATTTTCATAGCTTACTCTTTTATTAATTATTTTCTAATATAATTATATATAGGGCTGATGGTAGCTATTACTAAGGAGCATTTGCTAATAATGAAATCGAAGGAAATGGTACTTATAAATGGAATGATGGAAGAGAATATGAAGGTTAATGGCATAATAATAAAATGGAAGGTAGAGGACTTTTCAAATGGCCTGATGGAAGATAATATGAAGGTTAATATATTGATGATAAAAAGGAAGGGTTTGGTATTTTTACATGGCCAGATGGTAAAATCTACAGAGGTAACTGGAAGAATGGTAAATAACACGGTTATGGAGTTATTTAATTTAGTGATGGCTAAGAAAGAGATGGAGTTTGGATGCAAGGAAAGTATGCTGGAAATGATATCAATAGCAGTGAGGAAATAAAGAACTAAGCAACTTAATATAAAGCAGTAATGGAATAAATATTAAATGAATCTCAAATAAATAAATAGAAACAATAATTATAATAACAGGAATGAGTGAATAGAAAATTAAATGATATTTTAATCAAGCAATCAATCAATCAATCATCATCTTCATCATCTCATAACAAACATTAAATAATTAATTTTACTATTGTCTATATAAATTTAAAATATTATATTCTATCAATCTATCAATCAATAAATACAAATAATATTTATATATTAATTAATTAATATTGAGTATATATTTACATATCATAAAAGTATATAAAATGCATAATAACATAAAGATATTATCTAAATACTTACTTCAAGTTACTACTTACTTACTTACCTAGTTAATTAGTTAGTTATTTTCTGAATTATTTAATTAATTCATAAGTTTCTTAGTTAGCTATTTAGTTTTATTTGCTATAGTTAGTTAATTGTATTAGTTAGTTAGTTGTATTAGTTAATTTGTTGTCTATTAAATATTATTAAGTTAATTGTTAAATATTTATTATTAATTAATTTGTTCCAATAATTTATAATTTATTTTGCACATATTTAGTTACTAGATTTATTTTCTATAATTTTATTGATTAAATATTATTATTAATATTTTATGATTTATCTTGCAATAATATTATTTTAATTATAATAGAGCAAAAACTTGTGTCAATTCTTCAAATAAGTTTTATAATAATATATCATTATTTTTATTTATTAGAATATCTTCATTTCTCAATTTTATTCTATATGTCTTTTCTCACTCTATCTTTTCAATTAATTTAATAACAAAGTAGAGATCAACCTGACAATTTCTATAATTATATATTAATTTAACAAATTTATTTGCAAAGTTGATAAAATAAAGAAATATAATTGAAATAACTTGAAATAAATTGTAATTTTTTAAATTTTAATATTTCATTAATAATCTAGCATCAATTAATAAATACATGTTTAAATTTCTTTTATTTTTTTTTTAATAGGTTATGTTTTAATAGTATAAAATATAAGTAAGAACACTATAAAATTATATAGATATAGCTTTCATAAATAAAATTAATTTTAAATATATGAATAGTATTTATAGGAAATATGAAAGTGTTAATTAATAATAATTAGTGAGTATTAATGATAACTAATTAACAATTTTAATATGAAATATTGCTCATTTTATCAAAAATTAGAAAAGTATCATAGAAATCGTAGAGTATTAGAAAAATCTATTTATAGGTATGATATAATTTAAAAGCTAAGAAATTTGTCTATATACCGTATATCCTCATATATTAAGGCCTCCCCCCCTACTTACTTTTACCCCTAACCTCCTAGTCTTATTAATAATTTTTCAAAAATAAGCCTTAAATAAAAAAGTCTTAATATATGAGGATTTACGGTATATCTCTTTTTATTATTATTTTTTACTTATTTCTACACCTAAATTATATTTTTAGAACTAAAATTAATTGAAAAAATTTATAATTTGTTTAGTAAAATCTCCGTTAAAGTTATTTTGAATTACTTAAATTGTGTTAAGAGTATATCAAAAGCATTTCCTTTTGTATACAAGTTTATACTCTATTATTTTTCTCCTTTTTAAAAGAATGTTTAAAAGAATTTATTTGATAATTATCAGAAATACTAGTTATGCTAATAAAAATCTTTCATATATGTTCGAAATAGGGTATCAGAAATCGAGATAGTTCTAACTATGATATTTAACATTAAAATAAATATTAAAACTCCTAAGATTGTATGTATTTTCAAAGTAATAAGGTACAAGGATGTCAGTAAAAAGAATATTAGAGATTACTTATGAAATTCTCTTAAATAACATAATTGAAAAATACTTACAATTTATAGAAAATATCTTAGATTAGATATTTAAAATGTATGTTTCAGCAAACTTCTTCTCTTTTACTGTGAAAAAAAGATGTGACATATAATTGTGGAGATAAATTTTAATCATTAAGTTTCTTGATTTGTATCTTTCTCTTATTATGAAGATAGCAGTGGATAAAAAAGAATTGAAAAGTAATGTAAGAAAAGGAATATCTAAAGATGATTATTTTTTTAGGGTTTGAAAATAGGATTATAAAAGAAATGAATATATAAGTTAAAAATAGTAATAGAACTTTCAAAGATAGTTTTTCATTTTTACCAATTTAAAAATCAGCAAAAATTACGAATTTAGCGTAAAAATAACAATAATCTTCTAAAAGAATCATAAATTAAAAGAAATCTTCTATTAAAAAGAAATCAATATTTTAAGGTAGAATCATAAATACACAATTAAAAATGGCTGACGAAGTTAGAGTTAACAAGATGGGCAAACATTTAATCTTAGACTTTTAAGGAGTCGAAAAGGTAGATTTAAATAGCTTCGCCTCTATTGACAAGCTTTTCAAGGATACCTTATCTAAGGTTGATATTACTGTTGAAGATATCCAAAAGAAGGAATTCGTTCCTTAAGGTTTGACTGCCATTTACATGTTGCGCTCCGGCCATTTGACAATTCACTCATGGCCTGAAAGCAAGGCATGCGCCATCGATTTCTATCACAGTGGTGTTGATACTTGGAACACTGTTAGAGTTGTTGAAGAAAGCCTTTGTGATGCAATGGGTTGGGAAAACTGTACCTCTACTGTAACTATTCCCAGAGGTGTCCACTCTAGACTTTATTGCAATGAAAATTAAGCTAAATGCGAAATCTTAAATCATGTTAAGTTAGTCCACAGAGAAAAGACTCCTTTCCAAGAATTGAGAGTCTACGACACCAAGTATATGGGTAGAGTTTTATTACTCGATGGACAAGTTCAAATTAGCGATGAATTGGATGACAATTACACCATTGATATGTCTCGTGAAGTTGTAAAGGATGGATAGACCTATGAACACATTCTTATTATTGGTGGTGGTGATATGTTGATTGCCAACTACTTACTTGAAAACTTCTCCAACGTTAAGAAGATCACTGTTTGCGAAATTGATGAACGTGTTGTCGAAAACGTTAGAAAATACTTCAAGATGTCTGACAATATTAACAAAAATATTGATAATGGTAGACTTGCCGTTGTTTATGAAGATGGTGCTGAATATGCTAAAAAGCTTGCTGAATAAAATACTTTAGTTGATGGTATTATTATTGACTGTACTGATGTTTGGTTAGAAGGTGGTGTTGCTTCCTCTTTGTTCACTGTTGATTTCTATAAGGCTATTTTTGGCTGTATGAATAAGGGTGCTAGATTCTCCCAACAATTGTCATTCAAGGATCTCGTTCCTTAATTCAAACTCAAGTGGTAAGAAGCTGGCTTCTAAGATATTGATGTTATTCAAACTACTACTCCCGAATACGGTGAAGATCTCCCTATCGCCAATGTAGGAAAATGAAAAAAAATTTCAATATATAAAATTATAATTTAGTTTGTGATTGGAAGAAGATGAATATTAATTAAGTAAAGAAAAAGAAAGATATCTTTAAAATATAATATGTGTACTATAAAATTCCTTAATTGATATAAAGAATCTACTTCACTGACAAATAAATCAGATGAGTTATTGATCAGATGTAGCAAAGTGTACACATTTTTATTTCATAATTTTTATAGTTAACACAATCTTTTTAGAAATTAATGTGTAATCATCTCATCTCTTAACTAACCATCTTAATATAGTAATATTTTACTTAAATTGTTTTGTCAAATCTTCACAAAAGAGGATTTAATTATTTACTTAATTTATATTTGTATACCCATCATCCTCTTTAGAGAAATTTGCCAACAATATAAAATAAACTTCTTTTTAGATAAATTATTTTAGGATATGATTTTGTATTTTGATATTAAATATTAAGATTAATAAATGACATTTTATGAAATAAATTTATACAAATAATACATTTGATAATCTTATATTGAGAAATCAATTTAAGAAATTTATATAATTATAAACCTAATGATGATATATTAATATAGTAATAAATGATGTTATTATGAGATAAATTAATTCAAAAAATACATTTGATAATCTTATGTAGAGAAATCAATTTAAGAAATTTATACAATTATAAACTAATGATGATATATTAAATTAGAAAAAGTATATAATTTAAATATTTTAATATGATAGAATTTAATTTAACAAATAAAATTTGAGCTTCAAAAAATTAATTATTTATTGATATTTCTTTTTGATTAGCAAAGCAGACAAGTTCTCTGAACTCCTTTAATAAAACTAATTTAATTTTAAAAATATTTTCTTTCAACATTAATGTCTATTAAAAAGTACTTATAAATATTTAACTTAAAATGTTCAGACTACAAAGATACTAATCGTAATGTTCACAATTTAGAAAGTACTTCAATAATTTTAATTTAAAAAGAGAACTCTTAAATAAAGAGTATGAAATATTAAACCATTCAAAAATACTATCCAAAAAGAACCTTTTCTTTTTTTTAGTGTATATAATGATTTTTACTTAATAGAAAAAATAAAAAATAAATAGATAAAAGCTTAAATAAACCTAAGTTATTGAAATTTCCCATTTCTTAAATTAATTATAAATTAAGTTTATAAGTATTAAATTCTGTTTTAATTAGGATATAATATTCCTTAAGTTCATTAAACAAGTCAAGTCATAGTTTTATCTTATTTTTTAAATAAATTAAATAGTGAGTACTTCCAAATTATTTTATTTTCAATTTAGAACTAGAATTTTCTTTCCAATAAGTTATCTTAGTACAATAAAATATTACAAAATATGAATAGAACTCCAAGTTTGTTTATAAAGGTATTTAAGATAAATTTTAATTTTATAATTAAGCTTATTTTTTTTAACAATAAATTTTTAAATCTTTAAATCAATAATAACTCATGGTGCAAACAATGTTTATTTATTTATTTCTTAATATTAATCACCTTTGCAAAAAATAATCTTAGTTTATTTCTTTTCTTTCTTTCTTATTAATTTAAGGCCAGAATTTATTTCTAAACGGATTATTAAATTCATGTATGGATGGTAACAGATAAATAATTAAACTAACAAATATCTTTAATTTTTGTTTTGTAGTTAAATGTACGATACTGATATTTTTGATTAATCTAGCTTACCTAATTTTCTTTGAATTTTTATTATACCTTCTCTTTATCTTTGAAAATTAATAAAAACAATTAAAAACTAATAAATATTTATCAAATTCAAGTGAAAAGTAAAATCGAATTGGTTTTATAAATTACTAAAAGGTTTGTTTCTATTTCTAAAAAAGAGTACTTGTACTAACAAAAATATTTAAAGGACTCATTAAATTATAACTTTTCCTTCTCTTGATAAAGGAAGTAATTAAGTTGTAAGAAATAAATTGAGATAAAAAACACACTTAAATTAATAGATTGGGGTGTTATTTATTTTCATTATAAGTAAAGTAACTATTACTATTAAAAAAAATACTTCGAATAATCTGAGCTTATTTACTTAAGGTAAAATTGATACCTTGAACACCAAAAACAATCAAAAATATTGTATTTTTAAAGTCTAATAGATGATTACAAATACAAGGAAAGATAACTCAAATACGGGTTTGAGTAAGTTTTCTGAGTCTTAATTGCCATAAAAAGAATCAATGTAAAAGTATTAAGCTGTATCTATTCCATCATAAAAGAAAGGAACATTGCAAAGTATCAAAGAAATAAAGTAAATAAATAGTTCAAAGGAATAATAGAAGAAGGAAGGACTTACTGATTTAAAAGAGAAATAAGGTTAATAGTCATAGTAATTAGAAGAATAGTATCACATTCCAATTGGTAGATAGCATACATTCAACGAAAGGAAACGCGCCTTTTCTTCTCCTCATCCATTCTACCATTACATGCGAGATTCCATCCACGTTAAAGATCAACTGTAACTTTCTATTAAACATATTTTTAAAGGCACGATACTTTCTTTCTTTTCTAGTGTGTGCGATTCTTTACTTTACACTGATCTGCTAAATAAACAACAAAAGTGAATGAAAATAACTTCTTGCAAAGAAATTCAAAAAATTCAATACCAATTTTATAGGAATATAAGCAAATAAAAATTATTTTCTACCATCAAAAAGCTTCATTATTTAATGAGTTTCATAAAAATTTAATCTCAAACTTATTTTCATTTATAATTATTAGTATTGCAACACCAACTTTTGGTGATGATGATTGGAAGAGCAGACAATTGTAAAATACTAAAGAAAAAAGAGATGGAATAAATGGATGTTAATCTTCACCTTCAAACTATGGCAAGGTAGAAGGATATGATATTTTCACAAGTAAAGTAATTTCAAATAATAGTAGCATTATTAATGCTGTTAAGGACAGCAATATTAATATTGAGGTTATGAATAATGATAGTATTGGTTTATAATTGAAATTAGCTAATCACTAAACTTTGCCTTAAAATGCTGAGAGAAGCAAGAGAAACTCAGAAATTGATTTAGAATCCTACTAATTTGTTGATGCTAATTCAAGCATGGTTCATTAAACTCCTCAATTATGTCCTCAATAGAATAATTTGAATGATATTTCTAGTTAAAGCGCAAGTGCTTTAGATTTATTTGAAGCAGGAATTAATTCATCAAATGCATTAAAGCATCCTAAAATCAGCAAGAAATCTCCCCTATTTGAAAAGTTTGGATAGTACCCGAGCAGGTAAAGATCTCCAGATTCTCATTATAATGTGAATAATCCAAATAATAGTAATTTATCTGCATATAATTATCCATGTATCAGTAAGTAATCTTCAAAATACTCAAATTTATATTTGGGAAGTAACAACAGCTCAAGTAGTTTACAAAACTCTTAATGTGGTATAGCTTAATAATAAATTGGAATATCAACAGAAGGGGATCTATCAAGTGATCATACTCCTTTGAAGAAGAATCCAATGAGTAATCTCTACAATCATCAAATAAATACAGGAAGATCTAACTCTGATAAAAAATAATTTAGCCACAGATCAATAAATCCAGTTTCACTTATTACTGCATTCAATTTACGTAATAACTCAGAAGCAAGTATATTGTAAATGAATCAATAGAAAGATAAAAATTTAAAGATTAATTTGAATAATACATCATCTTTTCTTCCACAAATTGATTAGCCTTAATCTAGCATACACTTAAGTTAACAAGCTTAATCAAGTAAACATTCTAATGAAGTACGTATGCTCGATAGAGGATTTTTAGAAGAAGGTAGTTCTATTTTAAGTAGCATTTAAAGAAGCAATAATTTAAATTAAATAGTTAAATAACCATTAAAAAGAATAAGTTCTATTGATGATTAATCTATTTCTACTTGCTTTACTTCTATTAAAGCCTCATCTCCTATTAAAAAAAATAGAAATGATATATTTAACGATTTTACTTTTGCATAAAACCAAAAAACTCAAGATTCTGAAAATCAATCTTCATAATAACTTATTAATAATACCTAATAAGAAGATAATTCTACTCTTTAACTCAATCTTTTATAAGGAGATAAATTAAATTTTACAAACCTTTAACCTATCTCTAAGAGAAGCCTTGCTCCTCCGAACAGCAATTAAGATAGAAATGAAGAAAACTCTTCTTTGAAATACAAGTAATTTTATTATAGTCCTTCTTTAAAAAATTACTCTTATATTACACTATTTCTTATTATTTCCCATAAAAATACAATTTTAATTAATTAATTCATGACACTACAATAAATTTAGTTTAGTACTGTAATTCTACCACTAATTTTATCAAAATAAATCAGTTCTTTTAATTTTTTGATTTTATTTATTAAAAATAAACTGTTAATCAAATTCGGTCTTACCTCAATTTAATTGTATAGAAAACATTAATTTTTTACATTTTTAGAGGACTTTGAATATAATATTAAAAGTAGAAATATAACATTTTTTATAATTCTTAATAGAGAATCTATTAGAAAGAGAAGCAGAGAATAAAGTATAAGGCAGATTAGTCCAACAAATACTCTAGATTTAATTAAAAGAAAGAATTAAGTTTAAACTCCTCAAACAGTAAGTAATACAATAGGAAGTTTGGTTTAATATGCAACTAGAGATGAAACTATTGATGATCTCCTTAATCTTTAATTAGATAAGATAGAAATAAAAAAGTAAAATTCATAAAAGAGATCAAGCCCATCTCTTGATTACTAAAGAAATCATAGCTCTAATCCTCCTTCAACTGATATCCCTGATGATGAAAATGGAAAATTTACAATTCCTCCCTAATAAATTAATTCGTATAGATAAAGAAAACCAAATAGTATACATATAGCAACTTCAGAAAAGTAAAAGCGAGCCGAGAGTGCTAAAAATAAATCCAAACTCAATTTTTTTTAGAATTAAATTGTTAAAAAGGATTTCTATGGAAAAAAAGTTGAACCTGAATCAGCTAAATTTTCCCATCCAGGAAGAAAGCTTTCTATAAAATAGAATGAGACTTCCTCTGCTCTTGATGGTTATAAAGCTAAAATTATTAATCCTTAAGCTATTTAATAAGAAACTTATTAAATCTAAACTTACAATGTAATCTAATTATAGAATTTTTAAATAATATTAAATTAAATTTTTTAATAAAGATTTAAAAGGAAATTGAAAATTTATATAATCCTCAATAGGAAGCAGTAAAGCAAACTGAGAAGATTGTAAACTAAATAATAGATTTTTTAACACTTAAATTAATATATTTTATTATAAAAAGTGCAATAGAATATCTGGAATATTCCATAAATAAAAGGAAATATATGAGTAGAAAATTAAAAGAAAGATGACAGCAAATAAAGATGAAATAGATCTACTTAAATAATTAAATACAGCTTTAGATGAATTAAAGAATGTACATACATTTTCAGCACAAACCTCTTCAATAAAAAATAATAACAATTAACTAAAATAAAATGAGTGAGTAATAGGGTGAATGAGTTACTGGGTGGGTGAGTGAATGATACTTATAAAAAATACTCGAAATATTGAAAACTAATAACAAAAATAATTATCCTTTATAATATTAAAATCTATATTAAGCTATATCTACCAAAAAAACTAAATTTTCTTTCCTAATTAATCATATTTATACTAACTAATACCTTATCATATCATATCTATATTCAATTTGTAAATTATATTTCTGCATAACAGTTCTGTTCTTATCATTATTTATTACTTCACTTTTCCTCTTCTTGTTTTAGATATAATTTTAAATCACCTTCTTTCTTCGACTACAGAGAAACTCTACTAATTGTAAATTATGATATATTTACAAAATTCTATTCACATCGATGATATAAACTAATTTCTATAAAAAAAAATATTAATTTAAAACACTAGTAGTTTAATTTAGAAACTAAAATCTATAGTTAAATAAAATAATTTGTTTTCTAAAAAAAGCAATTCTTAGATTATATTTTTAGCTATTTTCAGAAAAAGCAATAGAAAAACTAGAAAACTATATAATTCACTTTTCAAAACTAAGTTGGCAGAAATATTTTCATTTGTATTTAATCTGTAAATTAATTTATAACATTACAAATATTACCTCAATGAACAAAATTAGATTAAATAGGAACCTAATAAATTCTTATAAAAAACAAGATAGTACGATTAAAAATCTTGAGTATTTAAATCCACTCATTGATTCAATTTTATCTTACTCTATGAATAGGCTCTGACTTTCTCTTTAAACCTAATAAACCACTCATCAATTAATAAATCAAAAAATAATAAAACATTCAAAACAGAAATTAATAAAGATAAATTTAAAAAAATGAACTTCAAGATCCTTTTACTCTTAATCGTTGTTATCTTCGCTACCTGCACTCGTGCTGATAACCTTGAAGATTGCAAGAAAATCTGTGAAGAATATCACGAAAAGTGTGAACCTGCTCGCTCTTCTCATGGACCTACCTGTGGTGATTAATTATCAAGATGTAATGCCTACTGCGATATATTCGGTCATCCCTTCGGATAAGTCTAAGCTTTACTAAACAAATTCAACTTGTGAGTTATCTAGGATTAATTTTATAAGTTGAAAATAAAGTTTTTAGAGGGTAATTATATTTTTTAAATATTGAATGCTATAAATGGATAACTAAATAAATAATAATATATTGTAATTTTATATTTTTTATATCAAATTATTATATAAAATTGAATTTAAGATGCAATCTAAATCATTCAATCTATGTAAAAAGAAAGTATTAAGATAAAATTAAAGAATTGAGAATGAATTTTATTAACTATTTTATAGCTATTCTTATTAATTAATTGTATATTCTTTAATTTACACTTCTCAACAAGAAATAGATAGTAATTAGCAATACTATTTTACATCATTGATTTTACAAATTCAAATGATCTATTAATCATTCAAACCTTTTAGATATTTCAAAATTTAATTACTCTCAAAATGTATAATTAGAATTAGTAGATTCTCAATAAAAATCTAATTTGTCTATGAAAAAAAATGTATTAATCTAACAACTAGCTCATTTTTCGTGCAAGTAAATAAAGATTTTAATTATCTTAAAAAATGAGCAATAGAAGACAAAAATTTAAATTATTTCTATAGTAAGAGAACTTGTATATTAAAATAGAATATTAAATTATGAACAAATTCTTATAGTTTGGAATATAAATAAATAAATTGCACTTACTTGAGATAAAACTCATTCATTTTAGTTAACCTATTCTAATTTAAAGTTAAACTTTATAAAATAATATCCCAAAATTTTATTACTGATTTAGACTGAGTTACAACTACCATAGAAAAATTATTCTCTATTATTTAAGTGGTCTCCTTAAAATCTTCTGTCATCTTAATTTCTATTTCTTAGCATATTAATTTCTTTAAACACTACTCAAGTTAATTTTATTAAAGAAGTTCATTAATTACTTTTTTATTGCAAAATAATAATAAATAATCTAGGAGTTAACCACTTTCATTATGATTTTTATTAAGATTTAATTCATCCCAACTCATTTAATAAAAATCTAAAGCAAACTTTGATATGGCTTATTATCTTACTGAATAAATGTATGTATTAAATTAAAAGTATTGAATAATAATTTTTTACAATTTAGGAAATCTAATATTGAAATATGTAATTGAATTGATATCCCAATTATTTCTAATGAAATATAATTAGCCGCTCACTAATTAATCTTTAATACTCCCTCTTCTAATAATATTAAAAAGAACATTCAATCAAGTTAAAAATCTTTTTTACAAGAGTACTGTGTATATTAATTAACATTAAAATTTGATAAAAGATAAATGAGAGGAGAAGTATTAGTATTATTGATTTCTTTTATAGTTCAAGCAAAGTCATAAGATATAATCATAAGTGGGTATGAAATAAGCAATTGTGTTGAATATGTTTTAGCTCCAGGCTTAAAAAATATTAATCAATTCAATTAAATACTTTGTATAGAATGCAAACCAGGCTATATTGTATCAAAGAATTTTAATAAATGCTTAGAGTTTAGATTATAACTATCCATGTTATCATATGGGAATTGTAAAAGATTAGCATAAAATGGGCTTTGTGCAGAAGCTATTAATGGAATAGAACTACTACCAGATAATTAATTCTCCTTTCAAGTTCAATCAAAATTTTAAGATAGATGTTCAATTATAAGTTATGATTATAATTCCTGCTTATACCCTAGATTTGGATACATTCTAGATATTAATTCTGGTAAGTTAAGGAAAGATATAGAGAAAACATTTTGTGCGCTTTATGATTCAATTTAAAATTATTGTATAGAGTTTCATAATAGATTCATCAGATACTTAAAAACAAATTAGGGTGTTTATTTAAGTGAGCATTTTAAAAATTTTGATAAAATAGATTTGACTAGGTCTTGTTCGTATAATATATAATGTGTGAAAGGGTATTTAAACTTAAGTGTTATAACAAGAATTCAATAATGGCGTGAATTTTAACTAACATAAGGGTGTATCAAAGGGAAAGAAGATTTAATTAGCAATTAACTAATTTTAGAATATGATTATAGTTTTACTAATAAAATAGAAAATTGTAAAGATTAAATTTTAACAAATTTTTGTTAATAATGTTTTCCTGGCTATGCTCTAAAGGAAAATAACTCATAATGCTAGTTGGTAGCTCTAAATTGTGAGTAATATGAAATAATAAACAAAAAGAATATATGCACAAAATGTTAACCTTTTTATAGACTATACTTTTAGAAATGTAAATATATGAAGGGATGCGAGAAAATAAGTAAGAAAGATCCTAATATTTGCATTGCCTGTAATCTTAAATCCATCTTAAAAAATGGAGAATGTATTCCACTCCAAAATGAAAGCAATTCATAAATTGAAATTAAAGATGATGATTAAGAGTAAAATAAAAAATAAAGAAATTTAAAAGATATTTTAATAGATCAATATAGCAGTTTTATCGATGAAGAAAAGCAATTAGATTAAAACTAATAAGAAGTAATAGATAATTAATAGAATGATACTGATAAGGAAATTATAGAAAAGTTGAAATAAGTAGAATAAAACAAGGTAAAGTGCTCTGCTAATGGCGAGAGCTCTTGCATAAAGTGTAAGGATTTTGATACTTACTACTTCAGTTAAAAAGAAAGTAGATGTATAAAGAGAATCTATTCTTTTAATTGCTTAGAAAAAGTTTTTAATTAAGATATCTGTATAGATTTTAAGTGTAAGAATGATTATTCCTTAAATTTGGCCTTATTTCCTCATCTAGATTTCAAAAACAAAGAGACTATAGAATATTTTTAAGAATTTATCTAGAATAGTTTTAAAAATGATTATTTTATGAGCGATTAGGAGGTAGATGACTTAAAGGAAAGATATTTTAAAATGGGTATGTAAAAACTAAATTATTCTTATTGTGAAATTAACCCTTAAAATAAAACTCTATGTAATTAAATTGATCCTATTTCAAATACTTGTAAAACATGCTATGAAGAGTTTCAATTAGTGATTGATTAATCTAGATCAGAGTAAAAAAGATTCTATTCATTTTAATGTGTTAATCAGTTTCCTTTAAAATAGAATAAGTAAATAAACCATTGTATCGAACTCGATTACCTAGAGAGTACTTGTTTAAATTGCAGTACTGGCTTCTATTTTAATTCAAATACAAATTAATGTGAATAGAATATTCCTAATTGTATTATTCATAATATTAATTTTACTTGTTTTTTATGTTTAAATGGATATAAATTAACACCTAATGGATAATGCGAACCAATTTGTCAAACAAATGTACCAGGAGTACTGGGAAGATTTTATTCAGAATAAGTATTTAATAATGGGAAAATATAATGCATATAAACTGAAATTGCTTGTGCTTAGTTTTTAGAAAATGAATGCATAGAATGCTTTGAAGGATATGTATTAGATATCTCTAATAATAATTCTTGTATACTAGATATAGATTTTCATGATTGCAAATAAATTGATAAGATTTCTAATAACGAAGATAAAGAAGATCTTTAGTATAATTATTTTTATGATGGAAAAAAATGTATTGCATGTAATTAAGGCTATACTTTATATTAAGGAAGATGCTATTGTTAGAAATAAAAATGCTTGAGAGCTTACCATTGTGATAAAAAGTACTGCAATAAGAGATATAGTAGTATTTTCTCTACTTAACTAAGTACTAAAGACTATTAATATGTGGTAAAATAAGATGAATACTATGAAATTAAAGAATGCGAGCTAGAGAATTGTAAAATCTGTTAAGATGAAAAAATATGCTTAACTTGTGCAATTGGATATTTCTTTAATAACAATGAGGGTAAATGCATTGAATTCTAAACAGATTAAAGAATACTTTAACCATAAATGTTTGAACCTGCGAAAGATGGTTGTTTGATTCCAGAAGAAAATAGTGGAAAATGTAAAAAATGTAAAAATGATTATTTTATAATGATAGATTTTTAATGCTATGACGAATGTCCTAAAGGTTATTAAATTCTTACCTTTAATTAAACTGGAAGGATTTGCTATTCATGCCCAATCAACTGTTTATATTGTACAATAGAGATTAATAAATTTTTATTAGGTTAAGGAGTGTATTGCAATGGTTGCACCTCAGATTATTATTATAATAAATAGTTGGGGGAATGCAGAAAAACATGTGCCTATTATTTATAATAAAATGTGTGCACTGAGACTTGTTCTCCAAATTTTGTTAATAATAGGTAATGTGTTGCCAAATGCCCTTATTTTTACATACAAGAAGAGGGATAATAAAAAAGATGCATAGATAAATGTGAAGATAATTAATTCAAATACGATGATGATCCTTAGTTTTGTTCTGATTGGTGTGAAAAAGGCTATGCAGTTGATTAAGAAAAAAAATTATGTTTAAAATGTAAAGCTGAAAATTGTAGCATTTGTAGTCTTCATTCCTTGGATGAATGCATTTAGTGTGAATAGAATCATATATATTATAATGGAAAGTGTTTAGCAGTATGCCCTAACAAATTAATAGAAGAAGATATTAAAAAATGTTCTAATTATACAATTATTAATTACTGTTTGGAAGGAGATCATTTTAAATGTTAATAATGTGCGCCAACCTTTATATTAAATTAGGAATTTTAATGCTAATGCCCTGAAGGATCTTACTATAATTTATAAACATTTAAATGTGAAGAGTGTTAGGAAGGTTGTTTGAAATGTTCTTTAAACTTAGGCTGCTTATAATGCGCATAGAACTATTATCTACATGATATGAGTTTCTAAAATGTTTTTTATCGTGTTTGTGTTAAAAAATGTCCACCAGGATTCTTTTATGATAAAATGGGTTATATTACTTAAAATGATTAAATTTATGAAAATAAGCTTTGTAGTAAGTGTAGTTAACTAGGCTGTATCAGATGTAATGAAAAAGGATGCTTAGAATGCAATTCTTAATATGAGTTAGATTAAGATACTAAATATTTTAAAGATGGTTCTTTTGATAATAATTAAATTTAATAACCATCTAAATGTGTATGTAGAGAGTCTTATGCATTAGAAAATGATATTTGTAAATTTAAATGTTATTCATAAAATACAATGGTTGATAGTAGGAGAGATTGTTGCACAACTCACAAATGTGATGTTTGCTCTCTAAAATAAACCATATGTGAAAAATGCAATATAGATGCTCCTTACCTTTTTCTTAATACCTGTTTAACCGAATGTCCTGATGGAAGTTTTGCAGAAGAAGAGGAGAAAAAATGTTAAAAATGTAGTGCTTTGTGTTTAACTTGCAATTCAAAATAATGTTTATCTTGTGTTTTACCTCCCAATTTAGCTTTAAATGATGGTACATGTAGATGCATACAAGATATGGTTTTCTTTGAAAATAATTGCTATTTAGATTGCCCTAGATTTACTAAATTATCTTTAAGCAAAAATATTTGCGAGCCATATTGTAATGATTTGAACTCATATCCTGTTTTCAGTGAATTTGGTGTTTTCGAAAGATGTGAAACAGATTTAGGATAGCCTGACTCTAAATTTTGTTCTTAGAATTTAAATCATTTGAATAAATTAATAATTTTTAATGTAGAAGATTATGGAATTTAAAGTTATGAAAAATAAGTAACAAAAATAAATATTATAGTTACAATTTCTCAAACTCCTAAAGATTGTTATATATTTAGACTAAGGGGAATAGATTCAGAGGATTAATTCCCTTTAGTAGCTAATATAAATAACTCTTATATCAATTTATTTTATTATAAATTTAATCTTGTAAGTGAAATACCTATTAGCTAGCTAAAAGATAAAAATGTTGTTAGTTGCAATAAATATTACTGCAACTTGTTTTTTGAAATTTATTTAAAGAACGTTTTGTAACAGGTAATTAAATTAAAAGTGAATTATAATGCTAAAATTATTGCAATTGAAGGAGTTTAAGACAATAATTTATTACTTAACACAAAATAAACAGTTATAGAAGTCGGTGAAATAGCAAAAGAATAAATTCTACCTTCAATACATTACTTAGAATGTGGTAATATAAGCATTTGTGATTATAAATCTATTCTAACCTAGCCTTTTGTTCCAGTTCATATTACTATAACTACATCTCTTCATTATGGAAGTACAGATAATACTCTATTTACTGTCTATCCTCTTTCTTTATACATCTAGCTACCAGATAAATCTAATTTACCGATAAATGATTTTTATTTTGAAAATTCATTTCCTTCCTCTATCAAACTTATAATATACTTCAATGAAGTATCTTAAGGTTAATTGATAGTAGTTCTAAGAGCTTATAATTAAAAATATTTATTAAAAAGTCTTGACAATTATAATAAAGAAAATAAAGAATATAAATATATCTCTTAAAGTATAGCGATTGAAGTAGTAGAAAAAATAATTTAAAAAGAGATTGAAGGAAATAAAGAAGGTTCTACTCAACAAATAAATACAGGATCAGAATATGAATTATTACTATATTTTAATACTATCGTTTCTACTATTGTAATTCTAATAATATTCTACTAATGTTGCAAAAAATTTAAGTTTAAAAAGAAAGAAGAAGAAGATGAAGATTTCTTTAAAATGAATACAGAAGAAAAAAATTAGTCAGTATCAATTGAATTATCATGAAATAATAATTCTAATTGAAAGTTGAAAGGGTTATTGAGTGAATGAGTGAGTGAGTGTGTGAGATATTTTCCAATTTTAATCTTCATTTCATTTTATCTTTTTTTAAATATATTTATTATTGACATTCATAAAATGTATAAATAACAACAATTACAACAACTACTCAATAAATAATAAAATATGAACAATAAATAATGTTTTAATTTTTAAAAAATTTTATCTTTTTTTAAACTATCAATCAATCAATCAATCTAATAATTTATTTTTTGAAAAGTGAATCTAATTAATGTTTTATATTTAATGTAATATTTATTTTTTTAAAGCGAATATTATACTTCTTTTAAAATAAATTTAAACTAAATTAAATAAGAATATTTAAATTTATTTACCTTTTTAATATTTTTTGTTGGAAAATAATAGATATTAACTTCATTAATATGTAATAATAGATTAAGAATTAAATCGTTGGGTAATGATTAATTTAGATATCATAAGGAAACTATATACTTCATTACTTATATGAAAATTCGTTGACATATAATAATTAAATCGAACTTAAATTATTTGAAATATCAAAAAATTTAGAAAGATTTTATAAAAGTTTACTGAAGAATCAAAAATTAATATTAGTATAATCTATTTTTCTTTAAGAAGTAAGATAGAATTATAAATTGTTCATAAGCCATAGTAGAATTAGTTAACAAGGTTAATAAATCCAATATAAAATAATTAGGAAACACTAGCTAATTGAAGAATAGGAAAAATTTATTAGCAGCTGCATTCATAAATAATAATCTCAAAAATATATTATTATTTAAATATCTATTTGAATAGAGCTAACTTAAAGTGGAGAAAGGAGACAATAAAGATTGAATCACTTATTAATAATCAAATAATTAGCAAGAAATGAAAAAGAGTAAAGATTGTAAAACTATTCTTTCTCGCTCCTATTATTTAGTAGGTGCTTTATGCTTCATTGGATTGTAATACTACTTTTTTGTATTTCAATTCATGAGAGATAGATTTTAATTCTACCCAACATCAACAGTATGCATTCTCTTGTTTTTTCACATTCTATTTATCTTACTCCTTTGGTCTATGTTTTAGTCTATTACTAGCGATCCAGGAAAGGTCCCTCTCTATTGGGGTGTAATCATGGATGATCCTGAAACAAAAAAACGTAGGTATTGTCTCATTTGCCATTAATTCAAACCTGAAAGATCTCATCATTGTTCAACATGTGAACGTTGTGTTTTGAATATGGACCATCACTGTCCTTGGATAATGAATTGTATTGGCTTCCATAACAGAAAATTCTTCATATTGATGGTTTTTTATATCTCAGTAACGGTTCTTTATATGCTAATCTTCGAGTTATTATTTTCAATTGATATCATCCGTTTTTATTTATAAGAATTCAATCCTGGGAATCTTATATTTAAAGGATTATCACTAATAGTTACTATTTTCTTTACTAGTGTAATTATCAACTTCTTTTACTTCCACATATAACTGCTACTTCGCAATACAACAACAATTGAAACTATGGAGAAGTAAAAAAATGAGTAGTAAGGATAGCCTGTTCAAAAGGAAAATCCTTTTGACTATGGATATAAATATAATTGGTATTAAGTATTTGGTTTAAACCCTTATTTATGGTTACTTCCAATCTTCGGATAATCTGGAAAACCACTTGGTGATGGTGTTACTTGGGATAAATTTCCTATGTAATACTACATATAAGATCATAATCCAAATATGGTATACTTAGAACAACGTCTGCCAACTACAGCTAATACAAATTAAGGATTAGCTAACAATTATTAGTGATAAATCTCTAGTATTAAAGTATTAACTAATTAATTCATTTTGTAAGTGTAATTAGAGGTGTTTTTAAGAACAGCTTCTAGTAAAAGTGATAAATTATGCAAGATTTCAATGAAATAGATTAAAAAGTAAATAAAAATATTACCTTTGAAAGAAATTTGAAAATAAAGTTTAGTAAAAATAATAGAATTTGTTAGTTTAAGAATAAAGTATATTTAATCAAAAAGAAACAAGAACGAACAACAAACAAATATATCTTTATTAAGAATAAAAAATTATTATATAAAATTTATTTTTAGTATACAATTTATAATACATAAACAAATAAACAAATAAATAAACAAACAAACATTAATGTTTGGATTCATGCAAGTATGTACGTATATCAGCCTTTTCTAAATTCTTTTAGAGTGATTATCTATCAATCTATTTACTAATTAAATAAGCTAAAATTCCTTATTATTATTTACTTGCTCACATATTACCTTAATAAATCATCTATCTTGAAAGAGTATTGTAAGAAAATTGTCTATAAGATTTATTTTAAATTAATTTATTATAATTTTATAAGAAATAGTTTTTGACTACAAATCAAAATTTTAATATGGAGAATAAAATTCCTCTCTTTTTGTCTCTTTTAGGAAAAATTTATTTTGACAATATTCAAAGATAAATCAAATTTTATCATAAACTATTATATTTTAAGTCTTATTTTCAATTTTCCAAAACTAATAATTTTATAAAGTTGTACGATTTAAAGATAATTCATTTTACCTTTACAAATAATTCCATTTTGATAAACAAATAAATTTAACTCCTCTTCATTTAATTTAATTAAAATAAAAATTGAGTTATCTTAGATAAAATTAACCTAACAGTTCATAAGTAAATTTTATTTGAGTGAAATCTAAGAATCCTTAGAAATATAGGGACTATCAGATTTATCATAAAAAGAAATTAAGTAATCAGAATTTAAGTGTACTATTAAAGGAGAATAGAAAATCGAAAATTAAATAAGGAGGATGAGGTAATAAATAATATGTTATATTATTGAAAAATCGAGAAAGAATTGAAGAATAATTCAACATAATCCACAACACAGTTTCAAATAAAAGTATACATACATATATACGAATGAGATTATTTTGAAGCATATAATAAGATATAAAATTGGTGTATAAGCTTAGAGAACTATAAAACAAATCTTACATATCTCTTAAGAAGATATAAGACTTATTCATGTTTTATTTAGTTATAATATTTCTAGTAAAATGGTGAATATTTTAATAGTTGAGATTTATTTATTATCAGCTTCCAAAATTATTATATATAGTATTAAAATATGAACAATTAATTTTCATTTAACTAAGAATGAAAAATATAATTAAAAAATAATTTTTATGTCGATTGAAGTTTCTTTGTTGTTGTTATTGTTATTGTTATTATTGTCATTATTATTGATTATTGTGTAGTGGTTATTGATATAATTATTGAATATGTATAATGATAATTAATAGATAGAAATGATACTTGAGTTATTTTACTGAAAATTGTGTTGGATAGTGTATTATGTTTATTATTTTGGAAATATTAGTAGCTTTGTTGAATGAGGAAGTTACTTAGAATGAATATATAAAAGGGTATGTAAGATCTTCATTACTATTAAAATGAAGATTTTATACTATTCAAATATTGCTGGAAAAAATATTATTTTAAGTAGATAAGATTCTTTGCATCAATTTTTTACTGTAGATAATTTAACTTGTTTTTGCATGTTTATTTATTTACTTAATTACTTACTTATTTTATTTTTTACTTGCTGGCTTGTTCAGTTTAGATTTGTTTATCAGGATTATTATTACTATTTTATGACATTCATCTTTTACTGATAAGTAGTACTTTTTCCTTCAGTTTAATATGATACAAAGGGATTTATTATTTTTTATTAAACTAATACCCTATATATTCCCATTTAAAGAGAGATTTACAAGCTACCTCCTATTATCCAACAGCTTCTAATATTTTATATATGAATTTATTATGGTTATCTAATGTTACTCAACTTTCCATGTTTTCTCTCTTTTCACTATTTATAATATTATTATAATTATATTTAAATCATGTTAAAAATGTAGATTTTTACTTAATTAATTAATCAATAATGTTGATAACCTAGTCATTCTCTTCATCTTCATCCTCTTCATTATCATCCTATTAATTTATAAAAAAATACATTTAATCTTTTTTTCTAGTTACATTTCTATTTTAAAATCCTACAAAGTTATCTTCATGCATATCTTAACTAACTTCCGTCCATATTTTATCTTCGGGTTTACCATCTGGTTAAGTCTCATGATTATGTGATGCATGTTTTTCACTAGCATTGTTAGCATTGAAACTGGTTGTCACTGCATTTTTAGAATTAGGTAAATTACTTTAGTGGGCATTTGATACTGATGCGTCATTAGGCTTAGAGTGAGATTAATCTTTATTTGGTTTTTCAAAATTTTGTTGAATTTCCTAATTTAATAAAAAGCAAATGGATTAAAACAGTATAAATATTTTTAAACAGTTAATCTATTTAATTGTAATATGGCTCTTTTTTAGCTTAATTTATTGTGTGTTTATTAAAAATCTTTTAATTTGAATATATTCTATTTTGGGGGTTTTATATGGTTTTCTAAAAGTTATGATCTATCAATAGTTCATTCCTTTTCTCTATCTCTTTCTTACTCTCTCTCTCGGCGAAATCAAACAATAGTAAATATATATAGTAATTTCTATTGTTAATTGATTGCTTAATATTACTATTCTGCATTCAAATTTTTATCATAATGTTTTAAAGAGAGTATGGCAAGCTTATGATTAATTTACTAACTATATTTGGAGATAATTTTCTCTATTCTATTGGGAATCCACACTCACACTCTCACACTCAAAATAAGCTGAGCAAAATATTCCTAATGAGTAAATTTTTGCTTGAGGAAAGAAGTAATCAAAATGAAGAAAAAATAAAGAGAAGATGGGCTAAATTTTATTATTGAAGCATCTTATAAAGGGGGTGATTTTCTTGTTTAAATCGATCCACTCATAATTGATCAATCTAATCTTTTCTTTATATGCTTCATTGAATTCAAATTAATTTTTGTTTGTTTGCTTATTTTCTTGGTTTTTTTATGCAGCAGGTATTGTAGAATGGTTGTTGGAGGTAATTGTCTCAGAATAAAATAAGTTTATTTACTTTAACGGTATCATGAACTTCCTTAAATATTATAAAAAATAAATTTAGTTACATCTTAAAAAGGTCTAAAAAAAGATAATAATCAAATTAAGCTAAAAAAAACATGAGCGCTTTGTCTCTATTGATGTTGTTGTTTAAGTTGAATGTCTGCCTTCTTAAATAAAAAAATCATTTGTGCTTCCAAAATTAAGCCAATCAATGAAGAAAGTAAATATTAAGTAAGAAAGCCACAAGAGCTATTTTTCAAAGGAAAATGAAAAAAATGCTATTTATTCTATATATGTAGGCTTAGGCAGTTGTGGGAAAACTCATAAATTCTAATATGAAATTAGTTTTAAACATCATTGAATTAGTGTAAAATTCATTAGTGCAATAAATTTTTTGGATCAATATTATTTAGCTGCCTAACTGAGATTAATGGAGTTAAAGTAAAGTTAAAAACGACAGTACCTGCTATTTCTTGGCATCTACATTATTTTCTATTTGATTAGCATCGTTAGTTTATGATGAACAGCATCCCATTTTATCTTTTTTGTGGTTATATCCTATCTTTGTTTATTCTTTTTGTATCTTACTTGACTCCTTTAATTCCTTTTTAATATACTCCTTCTTTTATTTGATTTTATTCTTTCTTTTTATCTTTCTTTGCTTTCTTTTTTTATGGCTTACGATTGCTAGCTAATTGTTATACGCATATAAATTATCTTTATATTTTTTATTTCTTTTTTATTAGTCATACAATAAAGTTCTATCATTATAATAGAGCAGCTCCTTTATCCTTTCTCTATCTCATTATCTTTTGCTTGCTTGCTTGCTAGTTTCTTTTATTGATTGATTGATTGATTCCTTTCATAAAAAAACAATTCATCAGCTGTTTGAATAAAGAAACTATATTCGTTTCATCCTAATTCATTATTTGTAATTTTATTTCTAATAAGACAATCTCACATAATCAGAGAGCAAGTGAATTCAAGTTACTATTTTTCATTATAGATATTATAAATAATTTGGGTTGAATCATTTTTGAAATTAGAACAAAATGTATTACTTTTAATTTATATTACAAAACCATCTATCGTGACTATATTATTTATTTATCCACATATATTACAAAAACTTTTATAACTTGTAATTTTTATTTGGATACAATCTTTTTGGTATTAAATATTCTACTCTTTAAAGTATTTCAAAAACATAAATTATAAATAAGTCATCCTTTGAAACAACTTGCTAGATACCTGAAATATTGCTAGATTTCTACCTAGAGTTATTTCTAATCTACCTCTATATATTTCTCAAAAATTTCGTATTTAATTTTTTATTTTTAAAACTAACTGTAATCAATTAATTTCAGCCCATTAATTAAGAAACCTCTCTCTATTTTTACTCTTCTTTTGCTCTTCTTACCAAACATAATAATATTTTTAAATTATTATCTTAATATATGAGAAAAAAGGAATTATTCTTGCTAGAATGATGTTTATGGATTTGTTAAATATTTTTCAAGGTAACTGAACCAAACTCTAAATGTATTTTGTTTTAATTTTAATATTTTTAAGCGTCATTACTGTAAAATTTTAAATTATGAAAAGAATAAATTAAAAAAGAATATTTGTAATCTAATACCCTTTCGAAAGTTAACATCTTAGATAATATATTAATATACGGCACCAACTTAACAGAAGATAAAATTATCCCTTTTTGATACAAAAGGAGATGCAGAAAGACCAATTAATTTTAGAGCTGTGATCATAAAATTTAAACATCGATAAGCTATTATTTCTATGAAACTTTACTAAAAGTTTGGTTTTTCTAAGATTAGAAAAGGGATTACTAAATTTTATCCTAATACACTAATTATATTGCGAGTAAGTAATAGAGTAGGAATTTCTTTTAAAAAGCATAAAAGAATATAGAATTTTTTTAACATTTTTAAAACTAAAGTTAAACAATAACATATTAGTTGATTAATTTATTAAATTTTTAAATATAAAAGAGAGATTATTTGAATTTAAAGTTGTAATAATAAAAAGAATCAATGTAACCGCAAATTCAAGCTAACTTAATTATTTATTCAAAATGGATTAGTAAATTATATTGAAAGATTAATTAAAGTTTTTTAAATAAAAAGGTTGAATGATCTAAACGATTGATGAAATTTACTGTAAAGAAAGTTTAAATTGATTGATTTATAATGATTAATAATTTATCTTACAAAAATATACATTAATTTATGCTTACAATTCTATCTTTCTGTTAATTCTTTTTATTTTAATATCACTACTTTTATTTATTAGCTGAATTTATCATCTTCCATACGTCTAGTATTTATTTTGGATTATCAGAATTCTTTATTTTCTCTGCCCAAAATTCAAATGAACGCTCCTTCATTTGTGGATCCATGTTATTGTTTTATTCTTTTGATATTTTCTTTTAGATTTAAGAAGTCTAAAGGTTTTGGTGTGAATGCTGATCCTCAACATCTTTTACAATAGTGTAAACTTACTTTTTGAAATGCATTCCACTGTAAGTCTTCTTTGCTTTTGGGACTTAACTATCTTCCATGCCAGTGTTATTAATGCTTGTTTCCAATTACTATTTGTTAGAAATATCATCTTTATATGAAAATTATTTTATATTCATGCTGTTGTTTTTCTTATGAGAGCCTCCGACTCCTTTATTTTGAATATATTAAGGCTGTTTCACAGGTGATTGAGTGCTATCATAGCTCTATTATTTAGCACTCTTAAAAAGTATCTATTACATCTCTTATAAGGTTTTAGAATTTTCATTTTTGGAATTTTGAGAATACACATCAAAGATTCTCTTCAGTTCCTAAGAAACCATTTTTTGGTTTGGAGAATTATTATTTTTGTTATTCTTTTTATGTTCAGTTAATTATTATTATTGACTTTGCATTAATTACTATTGATGTTATTGATTTTAGATATAACTACCTTTCATAGGTGATTAACTATTAGATAAATTATTCTTCTTCTCCTAACTAACAGACTTATTAAGTCTATCTTTATTAGATTTCCCTTAGCCTTTATTATGAGAATAACTAGTTTGCCAATTAAAATCTTCCTAAGTTTCAGTAACTGCACGTTCAGGAGTTCTAGAAAGATATTTCTAACTAGTATTTAATTAACTCTGAGTTAATTTTATAGATTTCTAATATAATCTAGAATTAAGATCATTAAGTGCAGCATATAGATTTTCTTCATCGTTATCATTACCTAAAAATCCATTACCTCTAAATTAGTTAGTATTTACACTCTGAGAAACTTCTTCTACTTCTTCATTTTAATTTTATGAGTTCTGATAGTTGTTTATTTGAGGTTAACTATAATAGTTATTTAATTTAACTTCAACATATTAATCAGCATCTTCATTCTAACCTTCTTCTAAATTTTATTCTCTATAGTCTTCTTCTTCCTCTTCCTCTTGATTATATTTTTATTAACGTTCTTCTTACAAAGCTTAATTAGTTCTATTCTAAATATTGTTGCTTTACTAATTGTTTATATTAATGCCTAAATGATTTTATATCTTTTCTAGAAGTTGTTATCCATTAAAAGTCATTTAGTTTAATGAATTGTTTTATTCCTAGTTGAATTATTATTGATTGTTTAATTCTCTCGAAGGACGCTTAGAATTGCTTTTTTGATTGCTGTCTTAATTCTATAGTTATTCTTTAAGATTTATAGGAATTATCATACTATCTTCTTAGTGAGCCATTTGTTATCCAAATGTATCTGACTTATTTGATTATTATTCTTATTAAATTTATACAGAAAAATTTTTAGATTCACTGAATTTTGGAGTATTAGATTTAACAGATTGTTATTGTTTTTGATTTATCTGCTTATTATTTATTTCTTCAATTTAGATATTTTGTTACTGGTGAGTTGCTCCTAGTATCTTGGTATTTGGAGTTGTCATTTTTTCAACTTGAGCACTTGTAGTATTTACCTTAGTTTAACTTTTATTAATCACAGATTTTATCTTTTCCAAATCAGTTTCTATTTTAAGGTCTTTTTTAATAGTAGGTTATTTCTTCTGGGATTGAGTGAGAGACTACTTTTAAGTTTAGCCAGTAAAAGTAGATTTTGTTGGCCTCTTTAAATGTGAAGAAGTTAAAGAAGTATCATTAATATTAGTTTAAGATACTTGCTTGGTATTGGAATTTGGTTACTTCTCAGTAGTGAAAGATTATTCATTCAATGATTTATCAACTAAAGAAGATTATTTAATCGTTTTAGTATTGGGGGATAATTCTTTGTTTGTAAGCCCACTTAAATATTAGAATTATTAAATTATCGAATCTCTACTACTAGCTACAATAGGAAGATTTTTAGATTAGTGGTTATTTTTTAAGTTTGAATTAGCTAGTTTCTTCTAAACAGGTGTAGTTTAAGTATTATTATTAATTTAATTGTTAGCTTAACTAATGGTACTTGTTTAAGATGGTTTAGATTCAGGAATAGGATATAATTTAGAAGTGTTATTGTTAAGTAAGATATTATTATTCTTACCATTAAGATTTCCACTTTGCACTAATTTAGATTGTGGAATATTATCTACATTTTCTGAAGATGCTTAAGAGAATAATTATAAACTAGAGTCATTATTAGCCTTGAATAATAGAAGAGAGCTCTTTTAATTAGCATCACTATTAGAAATATCATTTTAATTATTTTAAAACTCGAATTGATTCTTTGTAATATTTTATTTGAGTTTATGCAAAGGAGACGAAGTCTTTTTACCTTAAAGTTCACTAATTGATTTTTTTAGTTCGTTATTTAATCTTCTAAGAGGAGAAGAACCTTCATTAACTTTAGATGGAGAGTTACTGCTTGAAGAATTTTATTTTCTCAGTATGGCATTTAGATTTACTGCATTTGCATTTTAATGTGTAGATTATCTTAATTATTAATCCTCTCCACCTTGAGAATAAGATCTATTTCCTAGAGTGAGTTATTAGATGATGTTTTCATCACTTTATTATCTGTTAATTCCTTAGTTTCTATTTTCACCTTAAGATTGATTTAATTAGTTAACTATATTTGACATAGAATCATTACTAATGAGATAGCTAGTAGTTTCTTAAATTTAATGATATTAGGGGTTATAACTAGGTTAGAGGGTAAATTATTCGTTTTAATGAGGTATCTAGGATTAGTTTTATACTAAATAACTTGTTGCTTCTTTAAACTAAGGCTACCCAAATGAGCTACTATTGTTTTAGATTTATTAATTGATTTATTCATCATTTGTATTTAACTCTATAGGGCCTGTACTCTTATGAGTTCTCTTAACACCTTCAGATTCACTATAATTGTCACTTCTCTCTTCTATGATGTTATCTAGATTTGTATTTTTATCATTTTTATCTAATTAAGGAGGTTATTCTTGCTAACATTAAGCTTCATTTTAATTTAATTTATCGCTAGGGGGGCTATTTTCTAAATATTAATTATTAAATTATGTTTACTTTTGAATTCTTTCATCTAATTCTAACAATTTTTAACCTACTAGACTCTAATGTTCTTTGTAATCGGCAAGCTATTTTTCAATAAGAACTTCATTTTTCAAAAGATCACTGATAGTAATTCCAATATTTTTTGTGGAGTCTTCATTTTTTTTCTTGATCTCATCAATTTAGGTGTTAATTGTTAGTAATCTCTTTTAATATATTTATGTCTTTTAAGTAAGAATATCATTATCATTAGAAAGCTCAGTTGCAATGTTAAGTGGTTAAACAGGTTGAGAGTTATTTATTAAACTATTATTGGCACTTTGAATAGGTTTAATAATATTTTTTAATTAATCAACAGTATTTCTAAGATGAATTTAAGCATTTTTGTAATTATTAGCTGAAGTATATTCTTACTTGTTAGGAGAAAGGTTTAGTTAACTATTAAAAATAGTATCTTAAGGTTGATTGGTGTTAGAACAATTAGGAATAGGCTACTTATTGTTTGAAAATTAGTATGTATTAGCTTAGTTGCTTGAATATGGTTCTAAGTTAGGATGAAATTCAATTTACTCCTTTTTATTAGGAGTAGATAGCTAGTAAGAATGCATTCTATCAGATTAAGGAGAATCGTTGCTTTAAAGGAGCTAGTCTATTTACTCTTTTTTAGTAATTTAACTAGGTTTAATTACTGCATTAATCTTACTTGAATTAGGTTCATCATTTTCAGAATTGTTGTACTTAGATTCTGGAGCTATGTTATCTATATTGTTAAATTAATTAGAGCTTTAGAAACAGTTAAGGGAATTAATACTAGCAACTCTCTACTGAGTGGAAGAGAATAAAGTTTAAGGTGTTTAGTTTAATTAATGGATATTTAAAGATGCTGCAGCAGGGCTAGATTGAGTAAAGAAAGTGAATTTTGTTGTATCTACAGGTTATTAAGAATTTAATGCTATTACTTAAGTGGTTTAAGTTACTTGTTGTTATTTGTTTTATTGTATTAATTATTAGGGAGGAGGAGGAGGAGGAGGAGGAGTGGTTGAACGGATTTATGTTAATGGAACGGGCTATTGTAATGTAGAAGGAGCATCATTAATTGTTTGAGTTAGTTTTTATTGATTTTATTGGAATTAATGATGCATTGGGTGATTAGGAGGAATATTAATGACCATTTTCTAAATGGGTTTAAATTCAGTTGAATTATTAATTGAAACATATGGCTTTATCGTAGTAAGCAATTTCTCTGGAGATTCATCTTTCTCCCTATTAATAATACTGTTATTTATAATTTTTTTCATAGGAGAAACTGATTGACTACTTTGTATTTGAAATACTAAAGGCTGTTATATGTGGTTATTCACTCTATTTACAATAGGAGTACTACTATTTTTAAAACCTGTAGGAATTATTGGTAACATTGGTGGTACATTATTATTAGTTTAAGAAATATAAGGTAATCCTTAATTACTTTGTGAGTCAAAAATACCGCTAGAAGTTTTATTTAATAAGGGTTTTTAAATAATTTTCTTTAGGGGATTTTAAGGGATATCTCTATCATCTTTAGCATTCATTACCTTTCCATACTATGATATCTTGATGCTTAGAAGCTAAGATTTAGTTTAATTGACAGAATTACTTCTGTTATCATTGCTTTAATATAAATCCGTAGTTCCAATACTCTATTATTTAGAGAAGCTAATTTTAGCTGGAGGAGTGCAGTTTCTATCATTTAGATTTCCAGAAAGAGTTAACGCAGTAGCGATTTGCGGTTATTGGACTGAATTTTAGGCAGGTGTCTAGATTGGGATTTGAGTTTAGGAGAAGACATTTTAAGGATAAGCAGTTGCTACTCCAGAGGTATTCAAATTGCTATTGAAAAGAGGTTAGTGGCTGTTATGGATATTATGGATAGGAGTTTATGCATTTTAGGAATAAATTGGAAGGATATTCTTTAATTAACTATTATCTACTGAATTTATTGAATTAGTGCTAATTACTCTACAGTGAACTATTGGAGTGATACCTCCTACTGATATTGACCTGGGAGAATGCTAATTGCTGTTTTTTATACTTGAGGGCATATTGATAGACTAAATGGATTAAATAGGAGGAAGATTCTTTTTGTAATCTGATTGCTAATTGATTCCTTATATTTATATTGGGGCAGCTATTTAATTATATGATTAAGCTAAGCTATTGTTTGGATGTTTAATGCCATTGTTGAAGTGGTTATAATTTTATAGCTGCTCAATTGAGCTAATTACAGTTGGTATTTGCATTACATCTGTAGTAATGCTACGATTATTTTTATCTAAAATTAATAGAAATAAATAGTCAGTAAGAAAATAGATTATTGTTTAATATTTATTTTACTTTTAATTCTTTGTATTGGATCTACTGGTATTTATGTTTAGATAATTGCTTAAGGTGCTGTAGCCTAAACTGAAGCATAATTACTTTAATTTTATGAATATACACTCATCACTTCTGATGGAGTTTGATCCTTTATATAAAATTTACAAAAATTATTCTATTTTCTATCTTAAAAAATAATATTAAGTAGCTGCTTACATCTCCCATATTTGGAACCTGCTAGGTACTCCTATTAAGCATGACTTCTTGAATTTTTATGCAGTTTTAGTTCCTTTTGAATTCCTAGTTTATAGATAATGAATGGGATTTATATTTCTTTTTTTTTCTTTTTATTAATTTTAATATTTGCAAAATTGATGCTTTTTGAAATATATATCGTTTGCAAATAATTTATTATTAGTAAAATGAGTGAATATTATGAAAAAGGAAATTAATCAATCAATCAATAAATGAATGAATTAAAGACTAGTTAAAATATAAATTTTCTGTTAATTGCATATGCCAAAGTATTCGTTGATTACTACTATCAAAATAATGAGATAAATATTAATAAAAGATCTCAATTCTAATCTCCATTAAATAAAAAAATATATTTATAATTTACTTTTTGGCACTTTTTATTTGCTTCATCTATTTTTAATAGGCAGATATTAACAGCTGTATTTTTTGTGTTTTTATCATAATACCCTATTTGTAAAATTTACTTTAACTTTTATGAATGATACAGAATCTTCCAATATTTTTGAGTGGATTTTAGTTGAATTAATATTTTATTTTGAAATGTAAGGTGCTTTACTTAATTTCTCTTAGAAGTATATTAGTTTATATTCATTTCATTTCTTATTAGATAAAGCAAGTAAAATTCCATCTATTTTTCAATACAATTAATTTATATGTTAGCATTTCTAGATTTAACAAATCGGATTCAATTATATTACATTAGTAAAGAATGACTGACAGACATATTTATATCCTTATTTTTTCTATAAATTACTATAAAACTTAACCTTTCGATACCCTTAGTTCTTCTAATGAATTCTCCATAATCTAATTTTACTATCTTGTTTTGATACTTTCAAAATATTAGTCAAAAATCTGTCTACAAAAAGAATTTAAATGTATAGTTATTGAGTAACTCTTAATAAATAAACTTTTAAAAATATAAATTTTTTATAAATAAAACGAAGTTATCAACATTTTTAATAAATGTTACTTCAAGTTAATAATAAATGATAATAATTATTGTGTAAATTTTTTAATTCGTCAAAATAAAAACTTAATTAAGTGCTTTTCATTAAATATATGAAATTAATTGATAAAACGAATAAATTAAACTATTAAAAATTATTTAAAAAAGCACATTTTAAAAAATATAACAATGATTGATGTTAAAACATAAGTATATTTTTTTAGAAGAAGATTTGAATAAATATTGTCTTACCTCTTATACGTTAAGATCCTCTTTTTTATATGTATTGCATCAAAAGAAATAAATGAGCCAGTCGTGATGTTGCTTTAACTATTAATTTGTCTTCAAAATATTCTTGAGTTTAATTTTTAGTTTACTATTATTAAATATCCTTTATATAAGAAAAATAAAGTAATTTAAGTATTTACTCTACGATTTCTCTTAATAAAAGATGTTAGTGAAATAATTAATGAGGTACATAAAAATTATTATGATTTATATTTCTCACTTATAAAGTGGTACACATAACAGCTAATATAAAATGTTTTCAAGTAGTTAAACATAACACTATACTCAGGAATTAAATCCATCCTTTTTACCTCTAGTTCTATAATGAAAAATTAAAATTCAGATTTTTAAAATGCCTGAGAGTTAAACTAATTTTTAGGATTGGTATTTTAAAATTATAGATTTATAAATTAATTAACAAAAATTTTAGAATTTATGCCTTTTATAATTATTCTTAATGAAATTGAATTATTTAAGAAGAAATACATACATACGTACATACATACATACCTTACCTTGTATTAATTTTTGATAATAAAAATATCTAGAATCTAAGGAAAGTAATAAATAAAGAGAAAGCAAGAATTGATTTGTATGAAACATGAAAAAAAAGATTTCTCATAAAAAGATTAAAACATCTATACAAGATTCCTTTATAAAAAATGGAATGTAATTGATAAATGAAAACACTAATAAACTTCAAGACTGGTCAAACACTCTCCATAACGAATTCAAATGGCTTTTTATTTAGCCATAAAGTGGAATAGAGAGAATTGGAGAGTAGAAATTTGAAGTGGAAGTAAATAAAAAGATGTTTAACTACTCAAAAAAAAGGAGAAATTATATATGGTACAAAAACATAAATCTACCTCCTATATAAATTAAGCACTGTTAAATGAATAATACTGTCAATAAAAGTAATTTTTATTCACTATGTTTTTGTGTTAGAGGAATAGAAGCAGGCGTTATATACTAAGTTGAGCTTAAAGGAGGGAGTGTATAAAGAATTTAACATCAAAAAGCTCTATTTAACCATTTAAGAATTGAAGAGACATCTTATAATAACAAAGAAGTATTTTTAATTATAAATATTCACTTTGAGTATGTTGATATTAATTTAAATAAAAATCTAAAGATAAATTAATAACATTTCAAACACCATTTGTTTGTAATAGTATGGAATTTTTCATAATTAACTTCTTGTGGTCAAACAAAGATTAATGAGAATTTCATACTATTTTTATTCAATTTAACACTTACTCCTGATAGAGGATATCTTAATTTATGTAAAAAATGAACATATATTCCATCAAATAAAGGGTTTAAACATCTTATGTATATATGACCTATGATGAATTACAAAACGAATTATCATTTAGTATCACAATCATAAAAAAAACTATCATTGCCTACCTTTTAAATTTCATTTGACTGAATATGGTTTAGATAGATGTACATAATTTTATTAAACAAACTATTTGTTTAGCTCTTACTAATTAATATCTTTTTAAGAAGATTAAGAGTCAATTTAATTAATTTTCTTCTATCAGTAGTGAGCGAAGGACCTATTTTAGATAAAATATTATCAAAAACTTCCTCTTCGTTCTTTAGTTAATTAAATTTCAGATTATTTTATCAATAGAACTATAATCCAAATTCAATATTATTCTTTATAATTAGACAGGAGGATTGTTCTACCTTGTCTTTGTTGTTTTCATTAGCTAAAACACTAGCTAATAAAATAAAAATGAATTCGCTAACAAAAAGGAAAATGATTATGCAACTCCTATCTAATTAATAATATCATCACCACTCCATATAGAGGCGAGAAAAAAATCCTATCAAAATAGAGTACAAAAATATGAGTTTCATTTCTAATTTATAACATATTTATCTTTAAAACACTAGTAAACTCATTGCTCATTATTTGATCCTTTTCTACCTGATTTTCTTTTCAGAAAATAGTATGTATCAAATTCTTAGCTGCCACAATATTATGAAATCAAAGATACTTGTGAAGACATTTATAAATATTTAACCGCTTAAAATATCAGACACAAGGTTAGATTGAACATTATTTCAAATTTCTGCTTAAAGCAATAAGTCATAATAAATAATATCTTTGGTAATTATAAATAGATTCTTCACCCTATTTTTCTGAGTTTAAAGTTTCCAAAAGTAATTAGCCTCTATTACAATGAAAATATAATTTCAGATTCTCCAAAAGTAATATATTAATTAATTAGTAAATTGTTAAATAATTAGATGTAATAAGCGAACCCTTCTGCTAAAGTTAAGCAAAAATTTTTGAAAATCAAAGAAGATATTGAAGCGAAATAAAATTTGAATATTTTTTATTTTTAAAATAGATTTCTTAATTATTATGTCTTATTTAGTAGAATCTTTATAAATCATATATTATAAGCGACTATTACAAAGAGTAAAATTTAGATGGCGTATTATTTTAGTAAAACACAGAAGCTATTGAGGAAGAAGAAGTAGTAGAAGAAATCCAATAAAAAGATGAATTTAGTTATCTAGAAGAGGAAGTATATCAAGATGATATGGAAGATTCTTCTCCAAAGCTAAATAAAATTCCTGAGGAAATCTTAGGAAATAATCTCTTGATCATATAAATAATGATTCCTGTAGAAAAATAGAACTTTGATAAGATCAATAAAATTAAATAGTTTTTGAAATTAATTAAAAATTAAGCAGTAGGATATACATTTATGAATAAACCAATTCCATCTCATTTTAAATTAGTTTAATCTAATGTAAATATTATTCTATTAGTTAATTTATTATTATTTTTTTTAATAAAATCTTTTGATCTTACTTTTTTAAAAAATCTAAGGAGTAAACAAAAATTGCCTATCTAGAAGTTTATAATTAATTAAGTTGTTTGAAATTCAATATGTTTTTTACTGGCTAAAAATCAATTCATTCTCATGTAAGGATCTAAAAAAAATGTGTAATACCAAAGGATGCTAATGATTAATCTTCAGGATAAGAAACAGCAGGTCCCTTCCACCAATCAATTTATACTTTAAACATAAAAGATGAAAGAATAAAAAAAAGTTTGATAGAAATTAAGGCTATCAAATCAACTGTTTATAAATAATAATAGTAACAATAATAAATAAATGATTAAAATCTTCAGAATGTAAAACCATTAAATAAAATTGAATAAGATTTATTAGCCTTAGCTGAAGCCTATGTTAGAGGAAATCCAAATTATATGATATTCTATAATTTTGATGAAACTAACGAAACTGATGAAACAGAAGATACAAAATGATTTTAGTTTTTTTTTAAATTAAATTTAAATTACTAATGATTGATAAATATAATTTTTTAATAATAAACTGATTGATTTATCATATAGCTATAACAAAAGAAATAAATAGTTTAATCAATTAAAGATTGATTAAGGTTTATTTACTGATTCCTATTCTATAAATATAATAATTTTGCTAATAAAGATATAAAAAATAATATTAATTAATTAATGAATTGTGTGTGCTCTTGAATTATTTTATATAACTTGCTTGTATTTATTCTACTTAATACTACTTATAATCAAATTATATTTATTTATATAATTACTTTGAATCCTCATTAATTAGCCATAGATTTAATTAACACCCAAAAATTAAAAAATTTTGAATTGGGTTAAAAATCTAAGGGAGGGTAGGTGCTAATTTATGAGGATTCATAATAATTATTTACATGGATACATTCTTACCTATTTAGATATCTACTACCAACTACTTATCTTCATATCAATTAACAATACTTATCTAATAAAAATATGTAAATATCTTAGCTGATCAATTTAAGAAATAAAAGAAATTCAATTTAATTTATTATGGTTTAAACATTTTATATTAAAATTATTTACATATATATTGAAAATATTAAATAGATGATAACATAGAATGGATCAGTATTTCAATTTTACAACTATATTTCATATTATTTATTTCTAATTAATTTTCTTAAGATCATATATTTTTGATTTTATTCATTTAAAAACTCTGGATCAATTTTGAGCTCTTTATCCTTTTACTAAGGTGATTTTTAATTGATTTATACTAACTTTTCGTTTGTTGAGAAATCTCTTTTAAAATATTTTTTTGATTTTTGATATAATTTTTTATTATTTATTAAATGGTTAGTAGTAGGTTAGTAACTGTCAAATGAGTTGTTGAGTTTCTCTGATTAAATTGGAGATTCCATTTTCTTATTATACCTGTTGTTCACAATTTAAAGTTTATTAATATCATTAATTATTTTACTGGATTTCCTCTTTTTAGATTAACTTAAATTTTTAGTTTTTATTATAGATTAATTTTTAATATTTTCTTTGGATTTATCTGAAAATAGTGTTTCGGAATTTAAAGAATCTATAAGGTAGTTAAGGCTTGCATCATTATTTTCTAACTTTTCTTATTAATTTGGTTTATTATTTTAAATATTTATGTGAAAATCATTATAAGCTGTTGGTACTCTTGATTTTAGTCCTCTTGATGAAGACATCCTACTTTATATATTATCAAACGAAGGTAGATTATCTCCTTTGTTTTCGCTTTTTTAATGGAAATACTATTTTTTAAGTTTGTTTATTGATTTACTAGTTTTTTTATTTTCATTTGGGGAACTTGCTTAGTTATTAGTAAACTCTTTACTTTTATCATTTATAATTTGAGAGATTTCATTCAATTCTCCTATACTAGAAGAATTTTACATTATAATATTTTATGCCAAATCTCCTGTTAGTGAATGAGGGAATGTTTTCTAATCGTTTAATTGCAACTTTCTTTCTTTAGTTCTTAATTTCATCATTTCAAGATTAAATTAATTATTAAACTAATCTCTCTAGAACTATTTGACCAAACTTCCTCTATCAACAGATTTACTCCTATTAAATAAAAAATGAGCTGAAAAGCTATCTTATATTATTTTATGAGTGCCTTTTGTCTCACCATTTTCTTATATATTCTGTTATTCCTTATCTAGTAGTTACCTTACCAACTCTGATAGCAAATTAGGTTATTTAGGATACTATTCTCTATTAAAAAAATTAACTTTGGGTTCATTTTCACTATTTTCTTACTTTAAGCTATCATAAGAGTTATCTTTCAAACTATCTCTTTATTATTCTTTATTATTTTTAGGAGAGTGAATAACACTTGCTGTTGGGGAATTATTTTTTGAATAGAATTGGTTTCTTGTATTTCTTTATGATGAACTAACATATTAGCTTTTAACTTTTTATAATACTTACAATAAAGATTAGTCTTTCATCTTTTCAGCTACATATTTAGGGGATCTGTAACTCAAATAGGCTTGAAATACAAGTTTGCTTTATTCTAATTTATTAATTTAGTTTTCCTATAAGTTAAAACTTTTAGGGAAATTAAAATATTTAAGGAGACCCTCCTTTTCCTTTTAAAATTCTATATCTTGTTTCTCTTCCTAAGTAGGTTGTGGTAATAATATATTAATTAATTGATTTTAAAACTTTATGTAATCATTACTGGATATTTATTAGGTATTTATGTTGTTATGAATTATTTTAGTTCTTTTTTCTATGCTATTTATAGGAGAGCATGATATTCTCTTTGTATGATGAATAGGTAAATTAAGTAGTGAGTTTTTGCAAGTATCATCTTTAATTTTTGTTTCTGCTTTTTAAGTTTCATCTTTCTACCTTAATTGAATAGCATTTCCTATAACCCTATCTACACCTTCTTCTTAATAAGTTTATTAAGAAAATTAAAAGGGAAATAAATCCTTTGACTATTAATACGTTGATTTATTTGTATCGCTTCCCTTCTACTTTGAAAGTTCAAAACTATTAGTGAGATCACTATTTAGTATAAATGATTTACTCATGTTCTTTTATGAATATTTCTATCCAGTTTATTAATTGTTTATTAGCATATTTTAATCATTTCCATATTTATTTGTAGATGAGACCCCTCTTGTTAATACAAAATTTTCCCTTTTTGCAAAAGAATTAGATAGGAATAGTGTATTTGTAGTAGTTAATGCCTGAGATCCTCTTATATGAAACTAGTTATTTGCACGAGTATACTCATTAGTTCCAGTCACACTGTTATCTAATTAATACTAATGATATATTCTACTTGTTGATTTCGAATCCTTGAACTCATATTAATTCTTAAAAATCTAATTATATCTCTCTTTACTCTACCTAATTGCATATTTTGATGAGAATGGTCTTTATCCTAACTCATTAGTACTTTAAGCATTTTCTTGAATATCCTATTCTTCTTCAAATCCTAGAAGATTTAATTACTTCTTCAGCTTTGCATTTATTTAAACTTTACTAATTATCAATTACTTAGAAGATTCTTTCTTCTTTAAGACTGGTAAAACTTAACTTTTTTCATATGTTTCTTCTAATTCTTTTGGTTGTAGGCTTTACTAACTATACTCTGATACCTTTTGATTATGATAATACTCGATTAAATCACTCCTTTCTTGTGTTGAAATACTTCTCTTTTTCTTTTGATTAGATTTAGAATCTTTCTTCCTTATCCTTTAAGTATCTCCATTGCTCTCCCTTCTCTACATTCATATATGCAGTTAACACAATGTGAAGGTGCTTTACTAGAATTCAAAGCGAAGAAATTTTTAATTAAACTTTTCGTTTATTGTACCAAATACTTACTTTCAGAATTTTTTTATGAATATTGAAAGATTATAATAAAAAACCAAACGATTTTAATTGAGTGATTATAGATGAACTCTCTAAAATTAATAAATAATATTTTTTATTCAATTTTAATCACTCATTTCCAACTAACAAGTAAATACTTCAATATATAACCTTGATTTTGAATAAATATTGCTATTACCTACTTACTCTCTTTTCTTTTACTTACTAGTAAAATTTATTACATTAGATTTTTTCACTATTATAAAAAATTTCTCCTAAATGAAGGGTTTAATAAATAAATAAATATGTGAATTGAAAAGCATGAAAATATTTTAATAAGATTAAGAAAAATAAACTTGGATATATATTACTAAAAGTTAATAACTAATCATAATTAAATTTAGTCAAGATTGTATTTAGATGCTCTTTCTTGAAATTATTATTAAATATTTTAAAAAGAATATCTTTAAATTTAGTAATTATAAGCTATGAAATCAAACATTAGATTACCAAAAACTTTTTCTTCTTCTAAGATATCAAAGGTCATCAAAAATGATTAAAAGTATAATAATTTTTACTATTCAGTTTGGCATTCAGACAGTTATTAATTCATTTTTTAGTAAGAATAGGCTAAAGCATAGATAAAAAGATCGTTGTAGTAATTAGAGAGTTCTACATTTTAAAGCTCATAATTCAAACGCTTTTTTAATTCATTCTTATTCTCTTAGATAAGAATATTCTAAAAAGAAGTAGCATCAATTTTTGCTTACTCGAATATCATTTTAAAGTCATTAACATTACCAATAAAATCATTATAAATTTAATTATAATTCTCTGTTTTTAAGAAATCTTCAAAGTATTTGATATTAAAGATATTACTTTTCTATTTCAATGAATAATCCATTTTTAGTGTCATGTCATATAACTTTTTGCTAAGAAGGTATAATACAATTTAATTTCTGCTTGGTCTAGGCAGAGAAATAATAGATTTTATTGTCTTGAATATTTAAACGTAAACCTATTTTGTAATAATTAAATATATTTTATAAAATGATAATTTTCTCAATTATTAGAATGAATGAATAATCTAATTTTAAAGAAATAAATTATTTATATTCTACTGATTTATAATGGACATATTGGAGAACCGTTTAATTAATGCAATTATGAATAGATTCTTATCTTAGTTTAGACTATTTCAATTATTCATACTCTTATTTATGAGGAGTATGAGGAGAAGAAGGTTCTTAATCTAAAATATCTTCATTTTCATGAATGATATCAATGATATCAATAGCTACATTTAATTTTTTTGGTTAATTTTTATCATTAGCATCATCATCATTAACGTATAAGTCCTTGAATTGCTCATATAGTTTTATTGCTTCTTTTCTATTGTCAGGTTTCATGATCATACTTTATGGGAAAATAATCTTACTATTACCCATAGATTAGGTGTTTACTATTTCATGTTAGTAAATTTCATGCCATTTAATACGATTAGCTCTAGTGAAGCAGATCATTCTTTTTAGTAAATCTTTCATACTATCTGAGACAACAACTCCAGGAACATCATATTATATATTTCTAATAAATTCTTATATTCTTTCATCTAAATTGATAATATTAGATCTGTAAGGGTATTCTCCATACAACATCTTGTAAATAATTACACCAAGACTATAAATAAATTTAAAATTATATTCATTAATTCAATCTTTGTATACTTTCATTTTAATAATAGGGTTTAATTATTTACCTAAAAACATCTACTTCTAAGCCATAAGGTTTGTTTAATAAGACTTCAGGTGCCATAGTAGTAGGGGTACCTAAGCAAGTAGTGGTTGGGTTTGTGGAGAGCTACTTAGCAAATCCAAAATCAGATATCTTTAGTTACTATTGATGGATGAGAATGTTATCAGGTTTTAAGCTAATGATTGTTTAATAGATAAATTAATAAAAGATTATTTAATCAGGTAAAATAGATATATACTCTCTGTGAACAACTTAAATTTTGTGGAGTGCTTTAAATCCATTTAAGATCTGTTTTAGGTACTCAATCACAGTTTCTTCGGGGAATCTTTTGTATTTTTGAAGCATTAAAGAAAGCTCTCCCTAATTGCAGTACTCCATAACCAAGAAGCAGGAATCTTTTGTGTTGAAGTTATCGATATACTTAATAATATTATCATTTTATATGCTTTTCATTACCGATACTTCAGTTTTGTAAAGTTCTTCTAATTTGTAATTTGAACTTAGTTCTGATTTCAATGTTTATTTGATTGCAACTACTTCATTTGTATCTTTTTTATATGCCTTGTATACGCGACCAAATGAACCTTCTCCTATTTTATTGCATATATAGTATACTTTATGAAGTAAAGTACCTTCAGTGAATACTGGAACGTTGCTAAAAGCAGTAGCCATTTAATTATTTTTATTTTAAAGGTTTATTCTTTTTTTCAGTTTTTGTTTTTTAGGTATTTTATAATTAATTATTTAAGATTTTGATTTTGATTTCCTTTTAAATGAACTTTTAATCCAATCTTCTCTTAGAAGAGGATAGATAATAAGTCTCCATATTTCTTATTATTAGATAATTTATAAAAAATGTTAATAATATGTTGTGCTTATTAGACTAAAATGTAAAAGATAAGTATTTCTCTAATTACAATCCATAATTAAAATAAAAACATTAGTTCTCCTCTATTAGGCTATGGCTAATCATTAAATATCTTTTTCAAAGAGTTTATTCTCAATAAGAATTCTTGAAAAATAAGAAATTCTATTAATTTTAAGTATCTTTTCATATCAAATAAGTAGTTGTAAAGAACTCCTTCTATCTATAGGTAAGTTTAAAGGTGATACACTTGAACATTAATAAATAGTAAGATAGATAACTTAAAAAAATAGTATAAATATTTAGAGTAATATTACCTTGTATTATTTTTACAATTAGATAAAAAACAAATAGTATAAATATTTAGAGTAATATTACCTTGTATTATTTTTACAATTAGATTAATTTTATAAACTAATTTAAATTTCTCAAAGTTCGTGGTTTTAGTGTTTAATTAAAGAACGAGCTTTAATTAATGCTGCTGTTTGGATCTAACAGACTATTCATAAAGTCTACAAAAACATTTGCTTTTAAAATATACCATAATTAGCTTTTTCTAAAATAACATTTAAATTTTCTTTAAAATTGTCTTCATTAAAATGTGTTCCATTTAAATCTTTTTTAACTAAATATTTTATTGATTCTTATTTTTGAATAGCTTATTTTATTTTATTTTTTTGATGAAAATGATTTAAATAAATCTAATATGAAAAATGAAAAGGTTGACAGTTAGTTTCTATCAATATAAAATTGTAATCTTCTAGTAAATGTTGATTTTTTAAAACCAATTACATAACAAATAAAGTTATTAATGATAATTATTATTGATTTATATGATAGTTAATTATTTTCAATTCTTTCAATCAGGATTATATATAATTTACATATACGCATTTTAATTAAGGGAGTCATTAATTCCTTATTTTGCTCGATTTTACAGTTAAAAGAAGAAATGATATTTAAAATTACCAAAATTATTTTCGAATCAAACAAACAATTTTTATTATTACTATGAGTTAGATATTTGAAATTATTTTCACCCAATTCAAAAATCAAATAATTCATTTAGCTTCTAGTCTAAAATCTCGTCATATTTATTAGGTTATATATTTTAAATATCATTGTTGTGCTATTCGAAATCATAGTCAACTTTTTCTAGGTAACGATCAATAACTATAATATCGAGGACTTAAACTTCATGAATGAAAATAATTTGTTGCTCAGCAGGTGGGAACCTGTGTCTTTCCTAAGCGAGGTTCATTTGATAATTAATGATTGTTTATCTAAGGATTTAATTGTAATTATCTGTTAAATTTTCATTTTCAACTTCTTCTTTGAGTTATAAGTTAGCATTCTACATTCTGGAGAGGATTTAGGATACTTCATTTTTAAGTTATTAGAAGTATAAAGAAATAATTAGTTGTTCTTCACTAACCAACTTTAAGCAACTAGTATATATATTACTAGTCAAGAACTTATCAAAGAAAGGTAAATTGAAGATATTTTTTTTCTCTGTGAGTGATTGTAACAAATTTTTATTCATTACGAAGAGTTTCTTTTAAATTAAAAAGATAGGCACAAAAGTATTGATCGAAGTATTGGGCAATGTGTGAGCTTAACTTACGGTTTTAATTAATTGACCATATAACTATTTTTAAATATTAAATAGAAGATTTAAATAAAATTTTCTATTCTATTTATCTATTGTGAAAAGTTAGATATTCTAACAAAAAGATAATTTATTGATAATTGGGGTTTTTAAAAAATGTATCTATTCTTTTATATTTTTAAGAAATTTTGAGATAAAGGAAAGAAAAATTTATTCTAATATTGCAATGTATGTATGCATGCATTTAAATAATCATAATTTTTACATTTCTGTAGTGTAAATATCTTTCCGCAACTTTGTTGATATGTTCCTTGATCACCTAATTTTATTTGGCTTCATCTTTTATTCTTTGAAGTTTCTCTTTATCAATGTTACCATTATCATTTTAATTGAGATTGGGGTATTGATTTTAGCGATTGGCGGGGCTATTAAAGTCATTTTAGATTTATTATTAGTTGTTTTAATTGTTATATCCATTATTATATTATTACTAGCCATATTAATTAAATTGCTGTTGTTATTATTATTATTAATATTATTGTTATTATTACTATTATTAATATTATTATTAATATTATTATTATTACTATTGTTAATAAGGATTCATTTGAGGTTCAGGAAAATTAAAATTTTATTCTAATTTATTGTTACCCTTTTCATAGAAGTCGCGATTTTAATTTATTTGAATTCTAGAACTTTACAAATGAGCTAGGGATATATTATTTGAGTTTGCTCTTCTTTCTTCAGAAAAGATAGGATGCTTGTAGACTTCGAACCATCTGATTCTCTTTTCTCTTTGATAACAGATCATTCTCTTGAGTAAATCTTTCATATTATCAGAGATTTTAATTTGGTTAGGTTATAAATTAAGAGGATATTTTTTGATGTTATTCAATAGATCAGGATCACTCTTACCAGTATAGGGGAAACAACCGAAAAGCATTTAATAGAAGATGACTCCCAAGCTATTTTTTGTTTAAAAATATATTTTTATTATAATTGTTTTAAAATTTCTAAAATTGTGATTTTGCAATTTAAAATAGATAAGATGATTTATTTTAATATTAAAATGTTTTTAATAATAGAAATGTTATTAATAGTAATTTGCAATATTGTTTTTAGTTAAAAATTAAAAAGAATTTAAATTTAAATAGTTAATACCTATAAACATCTACTTCAAGACCATATTTTTTGTTTTCAAGAACTTCTGGAGCCATAGTGAGGGAAGTACCAAGTACTGTAACACCTAAATTATTATCCTTAATAATTTTACCAAAACCTAAATCTGCAATCTTAAGGGTATTCTTGTTGTGTATCAATATATTAGCTGCCTTTAAACTAAAAATTAAGAAAATATTAGATTGGATGCTTTATTTATATAGATTTTATTTCTTACTCACGATGGATAGCAGGAATTTCATGTAAACCCTTGAAACCATTAAGAATTTACTTAAAGAATTCAACAGCTTCGGTTTCAGGAATGGTCCTTCTTTTCTTGAGATATTATTCCAAATCTCCACAATCGCAGAATTCCTATACTAGGAAACAAGCATCATTCTATTCAAAATAATCTACATAAGATACAACATTTTCGTTTTTGACAGCTTTGAGAATCTTGACTTCAGAATTAAATAATTCTTTAAGTTTTGGAGTTTCTCTAAACTTTTGATTAGGAATCTATTTGATAGCTACATAATCCTTTTATTGAAGATTAATTCCCTTGTAAACTCTGCCAAAGCAACCTTCACCAATTTTTTCAATAACTGAATACTTTCCTTATAAAATAGTATCAGGTCTGAGCTCCATTTGTATCAACTTTTTTTAACCTTATTAAAATATGTCTTTTCGCTACCTTGCTTAGTAAGTAGTTTTTGATTGTTTTGTTTCTTTTTTTCAAAGAATTAAGATTTTGTTTGTTAATTTAATTTTTATGATTATTTCTTATCTCTTTTTTTTTTTTTCATTCTATTAATTATCAAAAATCTAATAATTAGAAGAAATCCGAGTACTATTTTATGATCTTTTTTGAGTTTATTTCTTTAATTTTTTGTTTGCTGATTTTGTTGTACGCTATTTCTTTCTTATCCTATCTATAATTAATTTGCTTTTCATTATTTCATTTTAGCTTTCTCTTTCTTTCTTTCTTTTTTTTATTCAGTTTTTCACATGAAATACTCTATATCAAAAGTAAGATGATTCAAACAAACATAATAAATTCATTTGATAATTTGATCAAAATAAAAGAATTAATAAAGAGCTTTTCTTTTTTAAATTTTCTTTCAATATTTATTTACTGTCTAATAAAGAAATTCAATATAAAGAATTATTGGTGGAAGAAGGATTTATAATCAGATAGGATAATCTTGATCTACTTATTCTTTCTATTTTAATATTCTAAGTGATAGCTTCTCAATTAACCTTATCAGGTCATCCCAACAGATCCAAAGTCCCAAAGTGTAAAAGATAATTAAGCATTAAAATTAAAAGATTAATTAAATTTAATGCTATTATTTGTGTATTTATATCTTATTATCGTTTTTCCTATATTAATTTAGCATTTTCATTCTCTTCATTTCTGAATCATCATTTAATTTTTAAATTAATTAAAAACTTTTATTTTTTAAACACTTGGTAAGATTCTTTCAGAAATTTATATTACAATTATCCTGTTTATTATTGATTCCTTTTATATTACCAGAACTATTTTGTTAATTTAATAAAACAAACTATTTAATTCAAGTTTATAACTCTATATAATCAGATTTTTATCAAAACTATTATTTCCTAACACTAAAGTATAGACAAATCTAAAGAGATAATTAATGCTAATTAAAGTAAGGGAAAAAATAATTATGGATATGATTGAATCTTAATTTAAGTTTAATTTTTAGGGAATTTACTTACAATTATAAATAAATACTTTAAATAAAAGACTTAAATTTGAATAGTATTGATTCTGTCTGTAATATCTATTCTAGCTATACATTAATTTGTAAGGGTAGTTAGATTTATAGAATTTAAATTATAACAATTTTAAGTGAAATAGATAATCCATAAACAAAAAATTCTTATTTGCTTCTATATTAAATACATATTTTATCTTCTTTTGTAATTAATGGTTGAGTAATCAATTAAATTTAATAACCAAGTAAATAAAACACCAAATAAACAAATTCTTTTAAATATTATAAATAAATTTATTTTGAAATAACTAATTAAGTAATTCTTTAATATATTAAATCATATACCAAAAATCAAATTTGCTGATCTTGAATTTATTTTTGAAATTAAACTAATTTTGAAATAAAATAAAATTAATTTTCTATTTAGTAATATTGAAAGAAATATATTTAAATTACTATAATATAAAAAATTGGATGCTATTCATATTTTGGTAACATATTCTAGAAGAAAAAATTAATCATAAAAATATCTGCAATAATAATAATCAACATAAATTATATATTTTCTTTTATACACAAACTTTTAAAAAAATAAAAAGTTTTAGCAATTAATAGGGTAGTAAAAAATGAATATATTTACTATTATTTATTTAATTAATCATAGATAATAAAATTTATCACAAACCAGAGTGCAAAAATATAAAAATGAACATGAGTATAATTGATAATTAATAATAGAAATCTAAATATCAATGTATCTTTCATAATTTTTGAGAAAAAAGAAAATTATTTGTATATTAATATTAATCCACTGTTCTCCCTTGGAATGATGTTCTTAAGAAATTATTTTGTAAGAAAATTAATTTATAATAGATTTTATAAAATAATACTTAAATAATAAAAAAATTGATATATTCATAAATTTAATAAAAAATGATATATCCAAAATAAAATTAATTTTTTTAAATTATAAAATTGATTTTCTATTTCATAATTTTATTAAAATAAGATTACATAAACTTTCAAGTAATTTTATAAGAAGCAAGCAAGCAAGCAATCATCTATTAACTATTGGTTATTTTATAAGGAATGAGTATTAGATAGGAAAGTCAAAGTTTAATAGTCTTAAAATGGATTGATATGTTAGATAAATAAATGAATTGATTATAATTAATATTCTTTATAAATATTTACGTTTGTAAATTCTTATAGTATTGAAAAAGTAAAAATAAGGATAGATTAATAACAAAGAATTAATAAGAACAATAAAATGTACCCAGAATAGCCTACAGATAAATGGAATAAAAGAATAGCCTATTATTTTGATGAAACAATTGGATGCTATAATTATGCCAATGGTCATCCCATGAAACCATTGAGAGTAGCTATGACAGACACTCTTGTTAGATCTTATGAGATAGATAAGAAGATGAATCATTTTGTAAGAAAAAATCTTCTTTTATTTCATAAAAACTTTAATATAAGCTTGAAAGATAATTTTAAAATAATGAGAATAGCTCATAAATAGACCATATTTGATTAGCTTAGATATTTAGCTTTAATCTTATAATAGCAGAATTGATAGAATTACTTGATTAATACCTGTATGGCTTAAAATTCTAATTTACTTCTTTTTTATTCTAAAATAGGATAGAGATTATGTTAACACCTACATTCAAACAGTTAATGAAAAGATTTTAACTAATTTCCACTCCGATGAATACATCAACCTTATCCAAAAAGTTCATCCTAACAATAAACACTTTTATGAGGATCAATTATATAGATGTAAAATATTGCATAAAGTTTAAATCAATCTAATAATACTACTCTATTAAGCAGGAATTTACTTTTACTAAATAAGAGATCTATTTAGCAAAGAAACCCTACTCTTTTATATTTATTAACGTGCAATATACATAAATGTAATTCATTTTAATTTAAAAAATTAGTTAATTTTGGAGAAGATTGCCCAGTCCTTGATAGATTATATGATTACTGTTTAACTTATTCTTGTGGTTCAGTTGGTAAATATTTCATTTTCATTACTTATTAAACCTAACATTATCTTTAATGATTAATTTGGTCTTTAATTTAATAAATAAAAGCTGGCGCTAACTTACTTGCTAATTAGAAAGTTGATATAGCTTTGAACTGGTCTGGTGGTTTGCATCATGCTAAATAATCTGAAGCTTCTGGCTTCTGCTATATTAATGATTGTGTTTTGGCTATTATTGAATTATTAAAGTAATTATTTATGTGATAACTAAAGAGTGTTTTTAATATTCTCCTTAAGAAAGATGAAGTTAGCAACATATTCAAACAAGAAAACTAATAAATCACTGAAGCAATTAAAGATTTTGCATAATTATAATATTATCTTTCATAACAAATTTTTTTCAAAGGAGGGAAATCAAATAAGAATCAATAAATAAATAAATCAATTATTGTTAAATATATTTTTTTTGTAAAATATAGAGTCTATCAAAGAGTCTTATACATTGATATTGATATTCATCATGGTGATGGTGTTGAAGAAGCCTTCTACTTAACTGATAGAGTTATGACTTGTTCATTCCATAAATATAAAGATTATTTCCCAGGTATATACATTATTTAAATTTTCAATATTTTAGCTAATGAACTGTTATTAAATAAAGGTACTGGTCATTTGGATGATGTTGGTACTGAAAAAGGAAAGTTTCATGCAGTTAATTTCCCATTAAATGAAGGTTTAGATGACGAATCCTTCGTTTTCATTATGAAACCTGTATTGTAAAAGATTATGGATACATTCAGACCTGAGGCTGTTGTTTTATAATGTGGTGCAGACAGTTTATCTGGTGATAGATTGGGATGCTTTAACTTATCAATTAAAGGTATTAATTTGCTCTATATTTATTTAGTATAAAAAATAATTTATTTTTGTAGGTCATGGTGAATGTGCCAGATTTATGAAATCTTTTGGAGTTCCCATAATCTTGCTTGGTGGTGGTGGATACACTCTTCGTAACGTTCCTAGATGTTGGGCTTACGAAACATCAATTGTAGTAGGTGAAGAAGTTAATGACTGTAATATACCAAATATTTAATTATTAGATAATAAATATATTTTTTAATACAATTAGAAATGCCTCAAAACGAATTTTTACATTACTTTGGCCCTGAATATAAACTTCACATGCCAATTAGTAACATGGAAAATCAAAATAGTAAAAAATATTTAGAAGAAGTCATGTAAATATAAACTGATTTGACTTATATCTAATATTAAATATATTTTTATAATAATAGTAATAAAATTTCTCATAATTTAAATAATGTTATGCCAGGTACTGTTCATATTAGTAATTATAGTGAAAAGGTAAATCATATATAAAATTTATTTAAATTATAAATGTAAATTAAAATTCTAATAAAACAGACTAATTCACACTTAATAGATGCTTCTGAAATAATTTCTGCTGTTAATGATCTTAAAGAAGAGAGAGAAGATAAAAAAATGGATATTGAAAATTGAGATAACAATGTATTAAATACCAAATTAATAACATATTCTATTATTCAAACAAATTAATAAATAATCATTCTTAAGGTTATATTAATAATACCTCAACCAATCAATACTTTATTACTTTGTTGCAGTATCTTATTAATCTATTTTGTGTATTTCATTTTCTCAATCATTTCAATTTATTCCTTATTAAAATATACTTATAATATTGATAAAATGATTTGATTCTCCAAGATATATCAAATTAGAATAAAAAATAAAAGAAAAAAATATCTAAAATAATATTTAATTTTTTAGAAAATAGTTTATGAATATTGTTATTTATTAAAAGAAAGGTACAAATAATTTAAAATAATAATTCCAAACTTATTAAAAATGTATTCTAACTGAATGAATATTAAAAAGAATAACATTTCAACAATTATCATTTATATTTTATTTGCAAGTTATTTTGCTTAATTATTTATTCTACATTTTTTTCCTAAATTGTTTGGCGAACTTGGTTCATTTCACTTCATTTTAGATATTAAGATTACATGAATGAATAGTTATTAAACCTTATCTTAGAAAGTTAGATTTGATTGATTTCATTAGCAAAATTTTTGAAAGAAATAAGTTTGCAAGAAAAAAAAATAAATTAAAATATTAGAAACAGATAAATTTACGATCATTTATAAAAGAGACTTTCACAAGAATTGATCTCAAATAGCATATGGATAAGAGTATGAAAAATTATTAATTGCTCTTGTTATAAAAAATTAATCTAATATTCTTTAAATAGATGGACAGTTGTATGTAGAGAGTCCTTCATTTTAGGATTCATTTATAGATTATGAGAATTAATAGTTGTCAGTGAAGAAAAGTAATGAATCTCTTCGCTAATTGTAGCCAAACGACACTTTCTAAGCAGGATATTATACTTAGAGTCATCCTTCATTTTAGGAGAAGCATCATTTTATAAATTAGTTAACACATAAAGAATAGAGCTACGAATAAAGCGAAGATGAAGATGTAGAGGAAGTTTAAAATAATTATGATGATAATACTAGAAACTACACTATATAATATAAGTAGGATGAGAATGAAGCAGATGAAACATATGCAGATTGTTTGCCTGATAACTTCTTTGAATAGTTAAAACCACAGCCAAGATAATTCAATATTAATTATAATTAAAATGCTGAGAAGTAATTGGAAAGAAAATCAGCGAATGGTAGATCTACTTCTCAAAAAAGGATGGAATAGAAGAATGTATATTAATTATTCATATTCTTTATGCTATATACCTTATAAAAGAGTTAGTTTTTAACTTATTTTTACTTACTACTATAAAGGAAGAATTACTTTACACAAGAGCTGCCAAACAGCAATTATGCTAAAATCTTGTTCAATAATAGGTAAAGTATTATTAAAATAGCAGAAAATAATAAAAATGCTATTATTCATATTCTTTTCATAACTTTTTATCATTAAAAATCAGATTGACAAAGAAATAAAATACATGTCAAATTCAAAGAAAATGAGTTAAAATAGCTATAGAATTGTTGCCAAAAAACTAGAAAACGAAATATAATCAAAGATGATAGAAATAGATCCAACTCATAGCAAAATATTAACATTTTCTCAGATGGGAAGGTTACTTTAGTTACTCAATCTCTTTACAATTGTTAAATTCGATACAAACTCATAAAGTATTTCTTTAATTATATTCCAAATTAGTGTGTTTATCATCAGCAACAACCAATAACTTCTATTAATTTGTTTGATTAATTTTTTAACGAATTTCTTATTTTTACAAAATATCTTCAAAACATGTTTTGCGCAATCTATTTATTTTTCTTAAAAAAACAACTAACAATTAATAAAAGATATTGAATCTCTTTTTACTTACACTAGAAAATTTTTGATTACTATCGTTAGATGAATAAAAATAGAAAATAATATTTTTAATATTATTAAATTCTATTGTAATTAATAGTTATCATAGAAGAAAATCAAGAACCTATGAAGAAGCTTAGATTTGCACAAGAAGTAATTTAATATTTAAACATCCAAATTGGGTTTCTTATAATTTTTGAAATTATTTAGACAATGTTCCACTAATAATTCTGGTTCTTTGTTGTAAATTATATCAATAAAGATACAGTTCTTGGTGAAATTGTTTTCTCGACTCTTAGAATTTTAATGGATCCTATGTAGTTGACTATAAAAGAAACAAAGGATTTTTTAGCATAATATATGAGTAGATCATTAGTTTATCTTGAAGAAGACAGAAAAGTAGCACAAGAAAAAACTTAAGGATTTTAATTATGGACATTAGATGAATTAATTAGAGCTTTTCGTTAGTTGAATGAATAAAAAATCCTAAGAGAAAAGTCATAAAATGTGAACAATTAAAATAATATAAATAAAAAATAGAATAATTAAAAAGTACTTGATAAGAATGTCTACACATTTAAGCCAGCAATTGATAAAAACTCCTAAATAATTGATGAAATGCATAAAAAGAAATTTATTATGGCATCTAATTAATTAGATATCACACCTATCAGAAATTCTAACGCAACTCACAATACTAAGAGCACTTAAAGTACAAAAAAACTTATTAACCTACTCTAATCTTCCTAAAGTAACTAGAATCTGCATTCTTAAGCAAGTCTTTTGCATCCTCACTAACAATTACATTCTAACTAGCAACCAGGTGTTATGAATATTCCAGTTAGTATTATAAATCCAATCAGTGGTCATTTGAATCATAATAGCAGCACCCTTAGCTTTTTGAATAATATAAATAATAATAACTATAATCCAGCAAGTCAATATAATATTAATAATCCACATTTGAGCTAGAACGAAAGTAATTTATAAACAAATGTTACAAGTGATTATAGAAATACTACTATGAATACAGATGTGACAAACAACAGTATAGAATAGTCTCATTAAATTAGTGATAAATACCATACATTAAAGCAGAAATCTCTCATGTCTTAACATTAACACCCTTCTCGTTCTAATTTAAATTAAAGCAATTAGAATTTCAACACATTATAGCACACATTAAACCAAAATAATGGTGATTATGATTATGATGAAGATTCTCACAACAATCCTAACTTCATAAAGATGAAGAGATGTGCAACATTAAGCAGTTTCTAAATTCCAGAGGAAGATTATATTGATGATATGAGTTGCATTCCTTCAAATCATTTTGAAAAACCAATAGATAGGGTCAACATGATGCTCCAAAAGAAGTAGTAAACTCAACAAAAGATTATTAAATTGAAAGAAGAAATAAACTAACAAGTAAATTAAATTATTATATTAACTTAATTAATAAATTTGTTATTGCTAAATAATTAGGAAATGAAGGAGTGTACTTTCTAACCACAAATTTAAAGAAGTGTATCCCCATAATACTCGGCCTATTCCAGAAATTTAAAGGAATAATTATAAAGATAGCAATTCGATATAAACAAAAGGTAATAAGCTAAAACTTAGAGAAATCAACTTAAATAAGAATAAGAGGCTAAAGAACTATCTGAATGCACATTTTAGCCTTCCCTATCTCCTACAACTAGGTATTACAACTTTAATTTAGATTTACTTTTATTATTTACTAAAATAATTAATATTTGATTTTATATATAAGAATCTAAAATGGAATGAGTAAATCTCCTAATAAGCCAAATGGGTTTGAATAAACAGTTCACAGAATGAGAGCAGCTCAAGATGGCTAAAGATTAAGTGGAAGAACAAATGATCAAGGATCGTAATTAAAGTATTATAAATCTAATTTATTAATTTTATTTATGGTTAATAAATAGTTACACAACTAGGGCATCGATGTAAAGAACATCAACCACTCGAACATCAGTTAGTCCAAAACCTGACGCCTAATAATAATTATAATACTATTAATAATTACAAGAAGTATAACCATAAAAACAATAGTAATTATAAAACTAAAAAGAAAAATTATTTGAATAAGAATAACTAATCTAATAAATTCAGCAATAATAAATGCCTGCATAATAATAATAATAACAGTAAGAATAATATTAAAATTAATAACAATTGCATTAATAATAACTATAATAATATTTACAAGCACAGTAATAAGCCTAGAAATAAATACAAATTGAATAAAAAATTCCTCCTAAAGATTTATGTTAAGAAGATTAAAATGAATAACAAGTTTACGTAGCATAGAAACCAAAAATAAAACCATTTTTTGTTTTAGATATCATTACACCAAAAGGAAGGTAATTTTTATTTTATTTATTTATATAATTTAGTTTATAATTTAAATTATTGATAAATAGTAAAGCATTTTTAGAACTTCACAAAGATGATGATATTTATGAGAAAGCTGAATAATTCTCAAAATAGTATTAGTTAGATGAGATTACTTAAAGCAGAATTGAATAAATACTAGACTAACAGATGTAACGATTTTTATAAAAAAGAAAAAATAATTAAAAAAATGATTGATTTTAATAAAATATACTATAATAATTAATAAAAGATGTAAATAAAACTAATTCTAATAACAAATTAATTAAACCAAAATATAAATATATTATAAGCATAATTAAATTGTACTTATGTATACATATTTCAAATCCAATTTATTTCTGTATCCATTCATCCACCCATTAACCAATCAACCAAAAGATCAATCAATCTATAATATTATTTCAAAATTTATTTTATTAAATCAATCTAAATTACTATTCAAAAAAATGAATAAATTAAATATTAATTAGTTTTACCTAAAACATAAATTGACATTTCCATGAGATATTTAGTCTTTAATAGTTAGAGATGCTTTTTCATTTCTTATTTATTTTCTATCTACCATTTATACCTTAGCATTAATATTTTAAAAATAAATTTAACTTTATCTTATCATTTAAATCCTTATATGTATATAGTAGAATTTGAGGAATCATCTAACAAGTAGAAGGGGATATAAAATCTAATGGAAGTTCTTTAAAAGTAGAGGAGATTATGGAAGGAGAAGAGGAGAAGAAATAAATATGTTTTTAGGGCGATTAGAGAGAAAGAAAAAGTATCCTACAAAGATATGATCCTGTTAATTAAGAATGATAAATTTTTAATTGAGATAATTTTTTGATTTGTTTTTTGAAGAGAAAAAGAAAGAAAAATAAATTAAAGAGAAACAAATAATAGCTTCAAATAAAAATATCTTTAAAAGGGGAGTGTATATTTACATATATTAGTGATGATTAGAAGTATTTTAAAATAAGTTAAAGGCAATTTAACTAAGGGTATTAAATTAAATGAAATGGCAATGAAACCTTTCTCCACTACAGGTGGAGATAATACCCAAGGTGGAGAAGCTCCTTAGGCTGAACAACAATAGCAATAACAACCTAATCAAAATTAAGGAAAGAATTAGAAGTAATTTGATAACAAGAGAAACTTCTAAAACAACCAATAAGGTGCTGGTGACAGAAATAGCGATAAATCCAAGAAAAATTTCACTCCTTTCAAGCAATGTAAGCATGAATAGACTTAAAATATTTTCATATTAGTTAGAGGGAGGTTTTAAGTATCAAGTAGAAATGTTAAAATGAGAATAATTTAGAAAAGATATAATCATTTGGGAATGATCTAATCAGAGATGATATTAGATATTTTGAATATTTAAAAATAATGAGAATTATAACAAATAAGATAAGAGAAACAAATTATGAAAGTATCAAATAGATAAACATAATATCAAATACTTATTAAATAATACATTTTTTTATTTTTTAACGTCCAAATAATCTTCCATTATTCTTATTCATTTCAATTCACTAATAATAAAGAGAAAAAGAGAGAAGATGGAGAATCTGATCAATAATCTCAGCAATAAGGTGGATTCCGTTCAAACTCTTAACCACAATAACCTAATTAAGGTGGATTTTCATCTGGAGCTGCTTAAAGAAGCCATAAAAAGGAAGTTCTTCAATTTAACTTGAAGAAAGGAGAAGATAATAAGGAGTATTCTACCTAATAATAAGAAAGTAGATAAAAGCCAGTTCGTCAATTCAAAGAAAGGGAAAATGAGTCAGGAGAATAATAATAATAGTAATAAGGCGAAAACTTCAATAGGTTCTCCCACAGTTAGGGAAATGAAGGTTAGTTCTTAAACTAATTGTACAAAAGCGAATAAAGCAAAAACGAAAAATAGAAAGGAGTAAACTAGCATTAACAATTAATGAAAAGAATTAAACAATATGAATAAAATGGTAATCCCACAGAACAAGATCTCCGTTCTGCTATTGAGTGCTACAATTCTTGCGGTATGTATGAAAAGACTATCACTACTTTCAATGCCTTAAAAGAATCTCATCTTAGAAACAATTTAAATGCATCAGCTAATGAAACTATTCTCAATGCCGTATTCGAATCTTATATCAAGAGTTCTCATTCTAAGTTCTAAGATGTTAATGAATTCTTCAATTTGGAATTTGTTTAAACCAAACAATTAAAACTTATTTACAAGGATAACATCCAAAACTACATTTCCAGAGCTTGTGTAGATTCTCATTTGACTTTATCTCAACGAATTGAATCTTTAACTAATTTTGTCAACTACTTCACCACATCTGAAGAATCTGATGCTTTGGCCACTTCCTCATTCAATAGCATTGATCTCTCTTCCCTCTCTAACTTGTTCGGTAATGCCACTACTGAATAATACATAGGTGCTTCTAAGATCCTTGCAACTTTAATGAATTTAAGCATTAATCATACTAAGGGATCATTCAATTAACTTGGAAAGAATTCCTCAGAACACAACAAAGTTCAATTCGAAATTATCAATACCAAGAAAATCTTTAGTAATCTTCTTAGCTTGAAATAATATGATACATGTAAATAAATTGTTGAAGCTTTAAGCAAGGGTAATATGCTTCAATCTCAAACCTTCACCAGTAAATCTAATGAAATACAAAAATACATTGACTATAAAGATCTCATTAAGTTCTGTCTTGATTCTCAAAGATGTACTAACTTTTGGATTGATGTTGTTGCTAAAAAGGTTGAATTCGAATCATTCACTTCTCTTCTCAATAATGCCATCCTTGAACTCAGAGCTCATCCTAATCCTCCCCAAATTTTCTCTCAAGAGAAGTTATATGAATTCTTCTACAATATTTCTACCTATGGTAATTTTATTAAAAAAGTTTATTGAATAAAGATATGCATTTAGTTAATTTAATTTTCCTTAGAAAAATAGAATTTATTAAAGATAGATATAATTAAAGATTACTTCAATTATAGTTAACAATTAGTTAATTAATTTGGATATTATTAATTTATAAATTCAAAAATATAATTAACTAATTTTATATATTATTAATTCATTTATATTATAAACATTCTTAGGTGCTCTTACTCCTGCTCAAGTTTTCACTTTGATGGAAATTTCTATTTACTTAAAAGAATACAATTTGGCTATTGAATTATTCACTAATCATCAAAAGTATACCAACAGACGTAAGGATTCTTTCGTTTATGAAAAAATGATTTAAGTTGTAAATTCAATGAATTTGAGACAAGTTACTGGAAAAACTACTAAGGATCACGCTCTTCAAGCTTATAGAAAGCTCTACACTGAATGCGAATAACAAACAGGTAAGCCTATTAATTTCATGAGTTCTAAGATTCATGAAATCAAGAGTAACATCTTAGATTCTAACCACGAAAGTGCTTACACTATTTTCAATGATCGTTTCTTGAAGGACAGTATAGCGAACTTCCAATCTTTAAAGATTAAGTATTTCTTGTTGCTCTTACTCTAAAATCAAGAAGAAAAGGGAGATATTCAACACTCTGAAAATGCTATCCATAGATTTATTAACACTCTTGCACCTAAGTAACTCGTCCAATTATGGAATGATGAGAGAAACGACTCTTATCTTATTAAGTAACTTGCCAACAAGGAAAATGACTACCATGAATTTGTTAAGCGTCTTGAAGTTGAAAAATACTTTAATATCATCAAGCGTGATATGAATAATGGATTCTACACTATTGAGGATCGTAGAAAAAATTTAGATAATGTTTACATTAACGAATATGAGCGTTACGTTATCGATAATTTCGAAATTCTTGATCCTGAATACACTCTGGATAGTAAATTAAAGGGTGCTGTCCTTGACGGTATTCTCAAAATTAGAAAATACGAAGTAACTTATTTAAATAAATATTATGTGATTAAAATATATGATTATTTTGTTAAAATAGGAAATGTATTCCAAGAAGGATGAAAGAAGAAGATAAAAGAGAAGTGAAAAAGGTGAAGGTGAAGGCTAAGTAAGTAATGTTATTTTGAGACATGAAAAAGATATGGAAGATTCTCAAATTGAAATCAATAAAATTTTGGGTAGACCCATCGATACTCCAGTTAACATCCCAGAATTATATAAAAAGTATGATTTAGAGGATAAGTTTAACAATAAGTACATTGAAAAGTTCGTTAAGAATCTCTAGTATAATGATTAAAACCCTAAGACTTATAAAATGAAATTTTTGACTATTGATTAATATAAAGAAGCCGCTCAAACATATCCTGAATTAGTAGAATAGGCTAACATCCTTGCTAGACCTTCAATCCCTGCTGAAGTTAACTTAATCTTTGAATTAATGACTTGGGGTGCTGAAAACAGTCAACCTCTTGGTAAGTTAAATATTCTTATCTTTTTTATCAAAAATTATAATGAATTTATTATTCTAAGCCATTCAATTAGGTGAAATTTATTGTGATTTAAATGGCATTGCTGTTCCCACTACTTTGGGAGAAAAGATTAACTAATCTATCGATCCTTATAATGATACTGTTGGTAAGAATTATTTAATTATTATTTTATTTAAAATGGTTTTAAAAAAATTGTTTTAATAAATAGAATTCTTAAGTCAATTAGCCAGTGGTAAGAAATTAATTGGTGATATTAATAGAGAAAGAGTTTACGAAAACTATACTCACTTTACCCAAAAACCCCAATTCGTTTAAAATGTTAACAAGCTTGCTGAAGATGATAAGTATAGAGATGAAGCTGCATACGTTTTACAAAAAGAAATGTCTGTTAATAGACTTCAAAAGTATGGTATCCCCAAGAAATACATTATGGAATAACTTAAGGTTTGAGGAATTCATTTATTTAATAGTCATTATCATAAAAGCTGCTCAGCATCTTTGTTATAGAAAGAACCTATCATCATCTCTAAACGAAAAATATCAACATAATTATCAATATTTTTACAAATAAATTTAAAAATTAAATAAATATATTTAAATTAATGTTTGTTCTTTTATAACACTATATCAGCTGTTAGTTTGTTTGTTATTTCTAAAGTTTTTAATCTTTAATATCTTTCTAAATCATTATCTCCATTTTTTATAAATTATTGTTTTAAAGAAAGAGTACTTTACTTTTATAAATAATAATCTTGGTTATTATTAAACATAGGTAATTAGTGGAATTAAAAAATAATCAAAATTAATTTAAATAGTCTTTAATTTAATATTTTAATTGTAATACAAAATATAATGTGTTAGTTATTTTTTTAATAATAAATAAGTTAAGTATTATCAATTTCTTTATTAGTTAGTTTAGGTACAAGAGCATTTAAAAAGCTAAAATATCCTCAGTTTATTATTTCTTAGCTATGGTTCTAATAATAGAATTAATTATGGGTTTGAATTTGTTAAAAGAAAAATTTTATATATTTAATTAATTAGATTTGTTAGGCACTGTCAAGTAACTCACTCAACTTTCTATGATCACATATTTAATGTAAACAAATGAGAAAGCAAAGAAAGCTGCTAACAAGAAAGTAGCCCAAACTAACCATATGATGTGAATATTTTTATATTTAGGAAAATCATAGTAAAAGTTTTTAAAAGTTGTATTGTATATCATAAATTTCTGGTTATCTGGATTAGGCCTATTTTGTAATTCTTATATTATTTTCTCTTTGAATTTATAATTCTTCAAATCTGTTAATTATATAAAAAATAATTAGTTAAAAATGAAATTGATCTTTTTAATAAATTAGAATTTACATCCTATGCTTACATCAAATGCATAGAAATTTTTATTCATTAGTTCACATATTTCAGAACAATAAGTCATTCTTGCAAAAGGATTGTTTACTTTAGATTTATTATCTTTATATATTTTATGCGCTTTAGCATAGATATAGTAAGAATTCCAAAGCAAGAAATAGAAGAAGAAGTTAATCAATGGAAGAAATACAATAATAACAGTTAAAATAATCTTTCCTAAAGGTTTTTTCAGAATAGCGAAGATAAATTCATAAAATAAAGTACAGTTAGCCTAATCAAGTTTGTATTCACAAATATTGTATTCTAAATTATATTATTCAATCACTTAATTGTATTAAGATATTGGGTTTTCTGGAATAGGATCAGATTAATAATGTGTCGCTATTTGAGTCTCTTCTAGTCTTTTATACACTAAAGACTAACTACCAGTCTTACTCATATTGCTTTATAAAATTTTATTTTAAATTGCAAAGACTCTTAATATTTGCTGAATGTTTAAAGAAGCAAAATATTTCACAAAAGAATTTTTGTTATTTTATATTTTTCAATTGAATCTCTGATTAAATTTTTGATCTCTTGTTTATTATATGAGCAAGAAAGTCACAATTTATTTTTTTAGGGTTATTTCTTCTTAATCAACATCATACATAAAAGTTATTTATATACAAGTATATTTTATCATCCCTTATATTTCTTATTATACTTTCCCTAATTTATATATTACATTAATTCATTTGTTTGCTTAAAAGTGCTTTTATTCACAAAATAATATGATTATATTTAAAGATTTATTATTTTATAATCTAATTCTACATCAAAAAAATTGAGAGAGAATGATCTTAATAAATCTGTAAAGATATTTAAATGACTATCTTATTTCATAGCTATGTTTTCAAAAATATTTAATATTTTGCATATCTTAAAAATAATTGATAAAAATACAATCAATATTAATAATCAAAGATTCTTTACTAATTAAAATAGGAATTATTTATAGATAGATATATCATCCTAAGAAATATGGAAAACTTAAAAGAACCTTTAGATTTAATTTAACACAGCATTAACTAAATAATATAGATAAAGTGCAGGCATTCAAGAGAATTGAAAGGAAAATTGTTAGCATTTGATACTCACTTGAATATGTTACTTTAAGATGTAGAAGAAACATACATTTAGGAAAGTAAAAACTCAAGTACTACATCTGGAAAATAAACCCGCACTATTCCAATGCTCTACATGAGAGGTGATACTATTATTACTGTCACACCTATAACTAAAGCATAAAAATGAAATTAAAATTAGTTTTATGAATGAATCCCTACTTCAAGAAATAAATTGATTTATTTTGCTCTATTAGAGGATTCTGATTTAGAATTATATCGATCTAATTGATATTAGAATTAGTAATAAGTATAGATAATAGATAGAAAAAATGAATGAATGAACGCTGGTTTAAAAATATAATAACTCGTTAATTTAAAATTAATATATAAGCAATTTATGTAATTTATGAATATCTTTTATAATAAAAGGTTTTAATAATTTTAATACTCTTTTCTCTTTATTTCTAGCAATTGAAAAAATAGATATTTTCAAGAAAATAAATAAACTTCTGTGTCTAATTCTTAAAATTTGCACTTTGATTTTAATAACAGAAATCAATGTAAAAATGAAAACAAAAGGACATTAGAATTTTATAATATTTGTTTGTCTTTCTAAAAAATAATTGCAGATTTAATAATATAATTTTAAAATAAAGAATTGAATATATGTATGAATGAATGTAAGTAAGTGGTTAAAGTTAAATTGAATCTTTTAATAAAATCAATTAATTAGTTATTAATTTATTAGTTAGTTTGTTAGTTAGTATGTAATTATTTAAGGATGAATATACACATATAGATAGTAATTACAAATAATATTGTTGAAAATTAGTTTTTTAATTATAAGGGAAAAATTCAAATACTCTTAGGGTGCTTGAGTTTTATATGTTAATTTAAAGAGCCTTCTGTTCTATTAAAATTTTTGTTATATTAGATCTTCTTATAAATATTTTAATTTTTCTATTTACCCATAAGATTTCTTACAATTTTCTTTTGGACAGATGTAGTGACGGTCAATTAATTTGGCTGATCTTCTTATTCTTTTTTTCTTTTCATCTTCAAGTTCATCTTCATTTATTTCATCTTCGCTTAAATCTTCACTTTTTTTCTAAATAATTATAATTAGATTTTTTTCAAAAATAAATAGATTTAGTTTTTAAATACCTCTAACTTAATGAGTTTTAAGGTGAGCTCATTTTTTTCGTAGACAAGTTCTTTCATCTAAATTTAAAGAACAATAATGAAAAAGATATTTGCACTGAATACAGTTCAATTAATGGACACTATCAATCAATTTGATTGGTAATGAGAATGAATTTTCCGCGAAAAAAAATATTAGTATTAAGAGTAATTAGAGCAAAAAATATTTAGTTTAAGAATTGTTTGTATATTCCCTTGCAATTTAAACAAAAAGAATGATTGTTTAATAGACTTTTTGATTGAATTATTATATGAAAAAGAAGCAGAAGGTAGTTCAAATAGATATCTGATATTCTATGTATTCTTTCTTTAAAAAAGTTTTAATATGATTACTTAATTTGTAAGCACTTAATTAGCTAAGTATAATCTACAATATTCCTAGTAATAGCTCATATTATCATCTGAACTCTCTTTTATTCAGTATAAATCACCAATCATTTTTAATATCAAATATCATTTTAAATAAACTCACTTATGTCTGCTTATACTTCCCTTCCTCCTTGTTCTTATTTTTAGATAAATAAGTATTTATTAATAAAATAAACCCATATTAATTTAAAAAGTACTTAGTATTGCATTCTACAAAGCTTATGGTATAATATTTTCTTTATTTTCTGTGTTATAAAATATAATAAAGTTAATAATTGAGTTGCTTTTTATTTAATATGTTCATTTCCATGATAGCTAATCTATCTATATAAAGAGAAATTAATGATTACACCTAATTTTTTATTAAACAATCGTTTATTTTCACTCAATTTAACAATATTATGCGATTACATTGAATTATTTTGGTCTACTGACTCTTCATTAGTTTATTGAGGCTTTAGAGTGCTCATAATTGAAAAATGTTTTATGAAAAAAATAAGTAAAAGAAAACTATGCTATAAGGAAAGTAATAATTAAATTATGTTAATATCTTAATAATTATCTTAAGATATATTACTTTCACATATCTATCTATCAATCTAATTATCACACTATCTATTAAATTATATATAAACAAATAAATATCCAAACTTCTATCATCTTCTTTTGTAATAATTACTAACAAAACACTTAAACACTTAAACGAATATATTCCCAACCTATTTATTAATAAACATAAATCTTCTATTAATCTACTTATTTATAGTCTACTAACCTTATCATATATTTATTTATATTCCTTGCTAATCCAAAAAATTATAAATTAAACTAGTGAAATGTTCTAAAACATTTGTTAATATGCATAGTATTAAATTAAAAATTAATTTTAAAGTAAGAATATACAGCTATTTATATTTTGTAAAATTTAATTTAGAATTTTAAATGTACAAAGATAAACAATAAAAATAAATAAAATAATAAGATAAATATTTAAATTAAATTGAAAAGTAAGAAGAATATTTAAAAAAATATTTTATAACTAGCTAATTATTCAATCTAACGGTTTGCTAATACATTATATTACAGATTAATTAAATTAGAAGCAGTATTGTATAATTATTATATTTAGGAACATGAAAAGTATACATTTAAATTATTAGAGATGCAATTAATGAATACACTATAATCAGGATTTTAAATTTTTGTACTTTTAAGGCATTTTAATTTAACTTCCTCATCTTTAAATTACTCAGTTTGAACTAGTAATTTATTAAAACTAAATATGTTGGGGGATTAAAAAACTAATCTATAATAATTTGAAATAACTCATTTTTAATTTTAAAGCATAAAGAAGAAATAGGAATATTAAATAGATTTTTATTACAAAATAAGAAAAATACCAACATATAAGTGTGAGTAAAGTATATCTAAGATGTTAATTAATTTGTAATTCTATCATCTCATTTTTAATTCAGTATTATTTATTAAATTATAGTCTATGATTATAGATAATAATAAAAATCATAACTCATTTAATTGTAAAAAATAAAAAGTATAAAATGTACCTAAAAATATAAATAAATAATTTTAAATAGTTCTTTATTCTTTCTACTTTTTATTGCTTATATTTTAAATTTCCTGAATTACAAGCTTCACAAGTATTTAAATATATTTAAATATTATGTTTGGTAATTAAAAGTAATTTTCATAAATAAATTTACTCTTTTTATTTAATACGTTATATTGTTTTTAATTTTTACCTTAATTTGCATAGAAGAATTAATCAACCAACCAATCAATCAATAGGAATTTATTCACTTTTTCAATTATTAAACTTTATCTTCTTACTAACTATTAATAGTAAAAAAAGAGATGTATGATAATAATTAAGAATTATACTCAATTTTAAGATTTTAGTAGTGGAATTTAATTTTACCAATAAAAAATCATCAAAACCCAGTATTAAGATATAAACAAAATATAAAAAAAAATTCAATTTACTAAAATAATATTCTATTTATCAAAAAACTATAATTTATAATAGAGAATGGCACTACTTACAGCAATCAAAATTATCTCAATGATCTCAATGTTCTTGCTAACTATTATAACAGGGAGTATACCATTAAGGCTTAAAACTTTCAAAGAAAATTAGAGGCTTTTATCTTTGACTTCAGCTTTTTCTGGAGGGTTATTTCTCTCTGTAGGAGTTATTCATCTTTTACCTGAGGCAAGTCATAAGTTTGAGGAGTATCACTAAGATTAGAAACGAAATCAAGAAGAAGGAACAGCTAACAGTTCTGCTAGTAAGGAATCCACGGAGAATGGAAATTAAGAAAATAAATCTACAGAATAAAAAGAAGAGAAAAAAGAAGGAGAGGAGGAGAAGGAAGAAGAACATTTTCCTTTTAGTATGTTAATCACAGTACTAAGCTTTTGTTTTGTGTTAATGATTGAAAAAGTACTTGGAGATAATTCATAACATCATCATCACCATCATCAAAATGATAATCAAGAAGAGAACCCTAAAGAACACTAACACAATCATAATGATCAAAATCTTAAACATCATTAAAAATAAGACAATTATTAAATTAAAGTAGAAGTTTAAGATAGGTAATAAGAATTTAATAGTAACCAAAATTCCCCAATAATTTCAATGATTAGAAATAGTTCAAATGAAGTTGAAAAAGATTACTCTAACTAAGATGAGATAAATCAATTTGAAATAGATAATAAAAGTTAATTATCTAGTTCATAATAATAATAATAATAATCTCCTAATATTACTATGATGGGAGCAATAAAGATGAATAATGATACTTCTAGTTTTACTGATAGGAATAAAGTAGATATAACTACTAATTTTATTGTTGGAGGAGTAGAAATTCTATTAGATTAAGTAAATAAAAAAGAATAAAAGTTAGTTAAAGTAGAATAAATTGAAAAAACAAATTAAAAAGTAGTAAATTTATAAGATTAAAATAATAATATTAGCTAGTAGGAAATCGAAAAAGAAGAAGAAAAGCCATCTTAGCAAAAGAAATCATAGATATTTAGGTAGATCTCAAACATACTTACTAGTTAAGAGAAAGAAACAAAGTTTTCTCTAGCCCCGTATATTATCTAACTTGCATTTGGTATTCATGCAAGTCTTGAAGGACTTGCAATTGGAGTTTAAGATGAAGTAGGATAATGCTTAACTATAGCTTTAGCTGTTGTTGCTCATAAATGGGCTGAAGGATTGGTAATGGGACTTGCCATGAAAAATGCTAATTTAACTTTAAAGAGAGCCACCATTATGATTACTATTTAAGGTATAATGAATCCTATTGGAATAGGACTCGGGTGGGCATTAAGCGAAACAGGTAGTCTAATTAGCGGAATATTAATGAGTATTAGTGCTGGCACATTTCTTTATATAGCTACGAATGAAGTAATTGTAGAGGAATTCAATCTTTAAAGATATAAAAAACTCAAGTTTATGCTATTACTAGTTGGAGTAGGTTTTATTTCATCACTGTGGTGTGTAGAATAAATTACAGGCGAGTGAATTAAGAATTTAAAATATTAAAAAATTACCAGAATTTTTAAATAATTGGTATTGGTTGAATTAAAAAATAATTAATAAATCTCGATAAATTTATCTTTAATATAAAACAGTATTAAAATTGCTTTTAAATTTAGTTTAATTGTAAAGTTTAATGTATTTTTATTAAAAAATAATGAATTATTTATAGATTTATTTTATATACCGTAATTCCTCGTTAAGGTTTGCATTGCGAATTACGAGGAATAGTCAAATTTTGAGATTTCTTTTTGTTCGCAACCTCGCTTATTTTTGCGTTTCGCGAATCGCGGATAAAGAGGAATTACGGTATATTAATTATAGGATTATACATTTAAATTGATATTGAAATATTATATGATTATTTCTTAACATCTATTCTTTATTTATTCTCTTTATAATTAACTATTAACTCAAAGTAATTAGCAATATGTTGATTAATCGATAGATATATTTCTATTTCATTAATCATTTTTAATCAAATTGCAAATTAAAATACCAACCGTACCATACCTCTAAATTTCTAATTTATTTTTATTATTAGTAAGCAAATTTTTTCTTTTCTAGATTACTATCTTGAAATGTAATTATAGAAGAAAAATATCCTAAAATTCAGCATCTTTTACTTAAAGATTGTTGAGTAGTTAAATTTTACAAATTGAGAAAACTAAATTATAATAATAATAATAATCTAATTTTTTATTAGTTTGAGAAATTAATAAGTTAAGTGATCTCAACATTAAAATTAAAAAGATATTTAGGTTTATTCAAAAACTATTAAGAAACCTAACTTGCATATTAAAATTATTTTGATTTTATTTTCTTTTATTAATATCTTAATTCATAATACCAATTAAAATGTTAATATTTGATTTTAATTTGAATTAATTATCTTACTATGTCTTTATTTAGTTACAGTTAAATATAATGTAAATAATGGTAATTCAATGGAGAAATAAATGAACATATGATTATTAATCTATTAATATATCTGATTCATGCTAATATTAATTAAACATACAAGTAATTAAGTAATTATGAATAAAAGATTAATAAATATTTCCATTTTTTCTTATAATAAAATAGTACTCTAAAATATTTTACATCATTAAAAAATTTATACAATCAATACTTGTTTTTCACATTTGAATCTGCACGATTGTAATTCCTACTCCCATATAGTCTATAGTAGGAGTGCCTGAGATAGAATAGTTTACAACTCTTAAAGAAATTATATACTATTTTTCTCTTGGGTAAAGAATTTTCGATTAAACAAAATTAACTGTTACCCAATCTGAATTAGAAATCATTACTCCATTTTTTTAGAAAAAGCTACTCTCTGATTCACTTTTTCCAACAGTTTCTTCATCAATAAAAAATGTCATAGATGAGTGGCCAATATTTTATTTTATACACCCATTTGCTATCATTATTATTTAAACTTTCTCTGTAACATTTAAAAGAATAGGATCAAAATCTAACTTTTAAAATTGATTTTAAGGTAAATATTGGCTATTTATACCTCCATTTTAATAATAAGTATATAGTTATTACTATTTCTAGCTTTGCAACCTTTATTAGTATTAATCGCTTAAATCTTAAGTTTATTCAGTTATTATCTGGAGTTATTTTTAAAATTAGTAATTTAAATCTGAAATATTAATTTAAGTATTTATCTCTTATTTCTATAATTATTATTAAATATAAGTTGTATTCTTCTGTTAAAAAGTAATTTCGTTTTATAAATTTTGAAACTATGTATTTATTTTTTCTAATTATGATTAGGTATCCTTAAGAGATTATTAATTTTAATTTGATTAAGTTTCAATTTATTTTAATTAATCATAATTTATCTAAATTAAATTATTCTTAAATTGAAGTAACAAACTTTATTTTACTAGGTCTGTTGATTAAGTTATCTACTAATTAATAAAATTCTAGAGTATCGCCATTGATTAATTAAATTTACCATCTTCTAGATTTTAAGGTGTAAAATCTGCCAAGCTAATAACTATATTAGAACTATTACAATATTTAAATTAACTTTAAATATCATCCAAATTATTTTAAATACTTATTAGATCTTTAGGAATGTTATTTTTGATAAAGCTATCTTAATTGGATTTTAAATAAATAAAGCAGCCTATATTACAACTCAGTAAAATGGCTATGCTAATAAATAATTCCTTTTTATTCAGCTTTGGTTATTATTATTAGTAATAGTCCTCTTTCAAGCTAGATTATTAATTAATTTATTCAATCATTTACTAATATTTTTTTATTTTTCAATTTATTTAGAAATGTAGGATGATAGATTTCTTTTATTATAAATTAGATTACCTTATTCTAGTTTTTAATTAAAAAGAAAACCATTAAAAATTTTCTAATATAAATCATACAAGTAATATCTCAATTAAGAAATAAGTCATTTTTGAATTTTGTGGTATATTTCAATTTAAAATTGTAAGAAATTTCGGTTTGTTTATAATTATTTAATAATTAACAAGTCTTTAATATAGAAAGATTATAATCAAAATAAGTGAAATTAGAATTTAATTTTTATTTACTTAATAGTATATACCTTTAGAATAATAGAGGTTTTTATTTTATCATGATAAATAACGCAAAAAGTCTATAATTATTACTTATTCTTATCATTTTACTTTATTGCATTTACCCTTAATATTATGGAGGTTTTTATTATATCTAGATAAGTAATGCAACAAGTATATAATTATTACTTATTTGTATTATTTTAAATTTATAAATTGATAAATAAAATTGAAAATATGAATTAAATGTGTAATAGAATAATATTAAAAACCAAATAAACTATCAATGTTATTTTTTTTCTAGATGTGATAGAGGATCTCTCTATAATAATAATATTTTAAATCTTAAGTATCTGTTATTTGCTTCTAATACTATCAAATTTTTTAGCTGTTTAAATAGATAAAAATAAAATTTTAGTTTCATCAAATTTTGAAATATAAATAAACTGAGGACATTTTTCATTTTTATTTTGAGAGGAAAATAGAAAGAATTTATTTAGTTTGTAGGATTTAAATTATAAATATTCTCAAATTTAACAAATTAATTAGTTTTCAAAAAATTTCTATGAATAGGAAAGTTCCTATTTAAAGTTTTCTGCATATATAAAATAAAAATTAGCAATGTAAATTATTTTTCTTAGACTTCTAATTAATTTTTGATACAGAGTTGTGGAGGGAAAATACTCTATCAATTAAATTTCTAACTATTTCAGGGAATTAAATATTCCTTACTTATTTATGAAATATTGTGTAATATCGAATATACACTATCAATATTTGGATTAGTTATTATTTTATTAAAAACAAGGGTAAGTAAGGAAATTAAATAAAATGATAAAGAAAGTATCAATCAATTCATTTAAAAACAATTAAAAGAATCACATTCAAAAAGGAAATGAAAGGAAAATAGTATAGATTGTGCGTGAATCTTTACTAATTTTTAGATTTATTTGATAGTAATATTGGCTTGAATTAGATCCCATCTATATCTATACATTTATAAATATATATATATTTTAATAATTAATGTATTTCATTCATTCTATTTTTTGAAAAAACAATTTTATTAAATATTATTTAAGTTACTTCATTAGTAAAATAAATCAATATTAGTGTAGCTTTTAATAGATTTGTGGTCCTATTTTAGTAGAATTATAATTCAAATTATTTAATTACTCTATATAATTATAACATTTATTTGAGTTATAAATTAATATGAATTTTACAAATGGAAAAAATGATTACAATAATGTAATTTTCTTTATAAGGAAAAAACAAAATTAATATCAATAGAGAGAGGATTCCTTCTATTTTTCAAAGATAAGTATTGGACCAGGTTCAGGTACTTAATTTCTTTCAATAATTTTATTAGATATGATCAGGGTAAAAATTAGAGTATAGACACCATAAATAGTGGAGAATGCAATATTATCTATGAAGTAAGCAGTACCATTTATTGTCAAACAACCAAGAGTGATAGAAAACAAAATATTAATGATAGATATAAAGAAAGCAACTTCTTCTTCAAGTTACTTACTCATATTAATGTTCGGTATAATGTGACTAGATATAATTGTCAAAGCACAAAATAACTATCCACACACTTTCAAGCTATGATTTTAGAAATCATCTACTGAGTAGAAGATAATTCCAGCAAAACCAATTATTTAATTGATGATATAATATATCTCTAAATCTTTGTCTATCCTGTTTTCTTACAGTACTAAGTGACTAAATAATGAATCCAAAACTATAAAAATGCATGCTAAAATTCCACAGAAAACAACATCAGATGGTTTTTAGCTACAGAAAAATGGAATGATAGAGCAAACAAGATTAGCCCCATAAACAATATATAGTAGTATTTCTAAGATTTCATCATTGATTAAAGTCAATATAAGAACTTTCAAACAGCATAGGATAATCAAAAAAATGAAAAAAGCTATTGCTATTTTTGATTACCCAACTTATTTGTAATAGTAGTGATTCAAAACTATTCTTAAATCTATCATTAACAAGTAAAGTGATATTCTCCAAAATCTATCAGGATTGTGATTCACTTGAATTTATTTAAGTTAAGGGTATAGTAGGACTATTTCTGAAATTGCATAAAGGATAAATGCCGTATCAAGAGGAGCACAGTTCAAAGATTAGATACTTAAAATCAGGTAGAACAAAATATTAGAAACTACCATCATAATGTGGATACCTCTCTTTATTTGATCATCTTCAAAATCAATAACCATCATCATAACAAAAAAGATGATAATACCAATTAATCCAAATATGGAAAAAATCATAGATCTATAATTCATAGAATCATCACACCAATGTTATTTGTAGTCCTAACTAGATATCCCTATCAGAAAAGCAAAGGTTATCAACCTCACGATGCTGAAAAGGATCACACTTGATTTCAAATGTAGCATAGGTTTTTTTAAGTTATTAATGATAGTTGCAATAGTAGATGTTTGATTATTATAATTTATGTTGTTAATAATTAATTGCGCAGTTTTTTAAATTTTGTTTGTTTTTCTCTTTGTTTATTTGTTTCAAATAAAATTTATAATTGTTGAAACATAATATAAGCCAATGACTCTTTATTTTTAAATATAGAATCGTTATTTAACCTCATTATCAATAATAAAAATAATTGAAATAATGAAGCCAAATAAAAAATACATATTCATTCATCCACTAACTTCTATAATTTCTAAAATACAAATATGAAAATTTTATTTATTTATAATATTATTCGCTTATTAACCTTATGAAAAAATAAATTAGATTACTAATTAAAAAGTTCTTTCATTATAATTTAGACCGATTAATTAAATTTATTGACATTTATTTATGCTGCGATAATAATAAAAATAATAATAATAATAATAGAAAGAAAACCTAATTATAATTTATAAAGTATCTCAATTCTTTTTGAAATTTTTATTCTTTAAATAATTAAATCTAATTAATTTAATTTATTTTTTAATGTAAATAATATTGAATTATTAAAGACATTAAGTCCATTATAAATTAATTGTAGGCATGATTATTCGATGATTCAATGAATGACTGGTGCTTATTGGGTAGTGAAGACATCAAGAAAAATTGAATAAATGAAAATTCTTTTAAAAAACAACTGTTTCTTCCAAATTTGTATAACTACAGAAATTTGAAAAGAAAATTTTGTATCGTATTTTGCAGATTTATTTTAATAACCAAGATTTTAGATAATAATATTAATTTATAGTGGAGATCTTTGCAAAACATATCTTAAAAGCTAAGCCTAATTTATTAAGGAAATATAGAAAGCTAACCAATATCTGAAAGGATTACCTATAATAGATAAAGATATAAAATATAATTTAAAGGGAGAATAGAAAAATGATATCAGATGTAACAACAAAAAGACCATAATTTGGTGAAATATTTATCACAAATGATGAAGTTGGAGGATCTATAGAATAATTAAAGCATTTTAGAGGGAAATTAATAACTACTATCAGTGGTGGATTTAAAAAGTTATTTGTAATTGAAGAAGGTCATTTCAATGAAGGTTTAGTAAGCACTTTACATGCACCTGAATACGATGATTATGATTATACCTTCACAGATGAAGCAAGGAGTGTCAAAAATTTAGAAGATATCTTTTAAGGATTTAATGATAAGGGTTAAATAAAGAAGATGGTTTGTGGTAAAAAGCACACAGTATTCATAACAGGTAATAGCCTTTTAAATTTACTGATAATTTATATTTTAAGATAAAATGTTCTAATTATTCAAATCAAACATTTGAAATGCAATTTCATTATATTTTATTACTAATTATTCATAAGAAATGATTTAAATGAACAAAAAAATAAATAAAGGCTAAGGTTTCATACGAAATAGAATTCTATTAATTTATTTGATTTCAATTTATTATTAAAAGTAGATAGTGTTGAATAGAATAGAATATTTTAAATCCAAATATTTGTTAAAATTATGAAAATTAATAGATTGATTATAAAAAAGATAGATATTTTAGGAATAAAAAGCTAAGTATGTTATACTATTAATAAGTTGAATAATTAATTTTTATTAACTCCTATACAGACAAACAAATTAATATATTAATACTTAATTCTATCTCCTCAATAAAAAAATATAAAATCTTTAAAAAACCTTTTAGAAATTTTAAACTGTTTTTCTTTTAAAATAGAGGATGGAAAAATATACACTTATGGTATCGGTGAATATGGTTCTCTAGGTCACGGCGGTCTTCTATAATAAGACATTCCTAGAGCTATTCTCAAGTTATCTGAAAAGAGAATCATTCAAATTGCTTGTGGTGAGTACCATACTCTTGCTTTAACAGGTAATATTCTCAATTTGTATAATTAACTTATAAAATAAAATAAATTATATCAAAAATAGAAACTTTTGATTTATATTCTTGGGGTAGAGGTTTTGAAGGATAATTAGGTACAGGCAAGGATTCTTCATCTGTCCCTTGCTATATTAAATTCTTCTATGAAAAATATGATATGAAAAATGGTGAAGATATTAAGAAAAGGATTAAGTATATTACCTGTGGTGCATATCACTCTTTAGCCATTACAGATTAGGGCTAGCTCTACTCTTGGGGCGAAGCACGTTTAGGATAGACAGGTACTGGTAAGAAAAAAAGTGAACCATATCCAGTAATTGTTAATTTAAATGCATAACCTCCTTCAATGTTCGATAGAAGAGTAGATACAGAACAAAATTAAATGACGGGTGTCAATAAAATTGAATTAGAGCATAGTCATGACGTTTTAAAGATCAACCCTATTAATAATAATAACTAAGAAAATTAAAAAATTGTTTGTGTTAGTGGTGGTTATGGTCATACTGTAGCTATTACTGAAGGAGGAGAGATATTTAGTTGGGGATTTAATGCAAAAGGTTAACTTGGTATGGAGGGTACTAAATCGTTATATTATCCTTAAAGAATAAGAAAGGATATTCTCGGAAACGAATTGCCTCTATTCAAATCTGCTCATTGTGGTTATAATAATACCTTTGCTATTGATGGTAATATTTTAACAAATAAATCAATAAAATAAATAAAATTATAATTTATTAGTTTAAGGTAATCTATGGTCATGGGGTGGTGGAAATCTTGGATAAAAGAATGTAATTAAAAATAAATTTAATTAATTTTTAGATTTTTGGGTTATTATATTATAGTCAAAAATATGTTTTAAACATTTTAAATATAAATGAAATAGGATCATTTCTAAGATTTACCTAGAAAAATATCTGAAAATATTTAAAATAGAAGGTTTTAGGAAATGTGTATTACTAGTAACTCAGGAGTATTCTTTGCACGTAAATTTTTATTCAAAATCTTTATTTTCTTAAAAATATTTAAATTAAAAATAGCTATGAGAATTATGTCAGTTAGACCTAATTACAGCCCATCTTCTGGTGGTACTTTGATTTCTTTGTTGGGAACTGGTTTTGCAGAAACAGCTAAATAATCATTAAGATTTAAATTTGGTTAATATTCTATGGAAGTAGGATTGTAATATGATAGTCCTACAGAAAGTTTCTATTGTTAAACTCCTAAATTCGATGATGCTAGTGAAGACCACATTAATTGGCCAATTTTATGTACATTAGAAGTTACTTTAGATGGCATGATTTATACTCCTTGTGAAGAAAATTTCTTAATTTATTCATCAAAGATTTAAATGACTTCTATTGAACCTAAATGTGCAAGTGTTGAAGGTGGTACTGAATTAACTTTACACATCCAAATAGATGATTTAACAGCAAGTTATCTTAAACATCTCACTGTAGGATTCTAACAAAGATCAAAGAGAGAAACCAAAAAATTACCAGGTGATACTACTAATACTAGGAAAAATGGAGGAGGAGTAATAACTGATAACACTTAAACTCTCAAGGTAACGATAGAATTTAATATAGTCTTTAATAGAACATTATTTTTTAATTAATTTGTTTAGTAAGAATATGATACTCCCTTAAGTACAAGCATGAATAATAAGAATAGAAAAAATAGCATCAACTAAGCTCCTCAGCCTTAAATGATTAACCCCTTAGACCTTGAACCCTTAGATCCTGAATTAGAAAAAGAAAACTGGATTTGTGTTGTTGGTAAGTATGATAAAGGTAAAATTATCTGCACAGTTCCTACATTAACTGAATTTAATAGTGATTCTCTTAATTTCAATGTCGATGTATCTCTTAATGGGCAATAATTTACAGGATAACCATCTTCATTTAGGTAATATTAAAAGTTGATTCTAATGTTAAAGTTAATATCTAATTATTATTTTAGATTCTATGATGTCCACATAAATAAACTTGAACCAAATAATGATGCTCTTAGCGGTGGTGCTCTATGTAAACTAATGGGTGAGGGTTTCTTTGATACCCTTAGTAAGAAAATTATGTTCAAGAGTAAATATGGAGAAAGACTCATTGATATTAATTGGGATAAGAAGGAACGTTCTTTTGCTTTTGTTGCTCCTCCAATTAATTGGTAAAATGAGATTAATAAATGAATTTGATTAATAAATTTAATCTAATATTAGGTTACTTGGTGGGTAAGATCCTACACCTGAATTAATCAAAGATGTATAATCAAATAAAATTGAAGTTGCTTTAACTCTTAATGGAGTCTAGTGGATTCATGTTGCTGAATTCGTTTATGCAGAAGCTTAAATTTCTAGAATTGGTTCTGTACCTGAATGGGAGAAGAACCTTACTGAATAAGATATCTAAACTAAATGGAATGCTAGAGAACAAATAATTGATCCTTTGTAAGGTTTAACTGAAGGTAATAAAATAAGCATTAAGGAGAGTAATTTTGTTTTATATTTTATATTTAAATAATGAAATAATAGCGGAATAAATAAAGAAGAAAGAAGAATTAAGAAAATAATTAGAATAAGAATTATATGATCTGTAATACTTCTATAAAAAGACTGGATAATATTTATATATTCATGGTGAAGATTTCATAGATAGTCCTGATATGATTATTTCTTTCATTTTCAATAATAATGGTAAGACTGTCAAGGGTGTTTATAAGAACTCGAAAAAGATAGGTGTTATTATTCCTGAACTAGACCAAGTTCCTCAAGGTATCCATGATGTTACCATTGAAATATCATATAATGGATAGTGCTTTAGTAATGCTCAAAAGACATTTAGATTTTATAGTAAGATATTTTTTTACTTAGTTTTATTTATATTTATTAATTTGTAAATTTTATAATAAAGGTTTTAAAGATATTCCACTTGATCAAAGAGCTAAAGTAGAAGATGCTGAACTCAAGAATTTAAAAAAGAATGCTCCTAAACCTCCCAAATGAATAATTTATTTTGTATTTATATTTTATATATGTCATAGTAACATATTAGTTTTAAGACTAGTTTAATTATTTCATTACAAAAATTTAATTTATACAAATCTTCCTATATAAAAAATTTGATTTAAAATAAATACACAAATTAATTTATGAATAAATTAATATTTTTCTAGCAAAAGTAAATAAATACAAATTTGAATTGTTAATTCGTAATCTGCTTAAATTAGTGAATGTAAATTTAATGTTAAATAGTTTGTTTATTGATAGTTATTTAATTATTAATTATAATGTTGTTTATTATTGAATTTTGTATTTATTTCTTTTTTATCTAATATTTTTAGATTAATTAATTTATTTATTTATCTATTTTCTTTCTTTTATTTTTATATTTTATTATCTTTCTTATTTTTAATTCTTCTTTAATCAATTTTTATTTTTATAGCTCTTTCTCTCTTCGTTTCGTTCTCATTCTCAAGCTAGTCTCAATCTCTATCCAGTCTCTTCTTCTACTCAATGAATTACCTATATCATTTCAATTGACTATAACTTTTTCATTTTTATTTGTTTGATTTAGATGATTTTGATATTTCCCCAAAAGCTTTATTCATAGCTATTGGTAATCTTTATAGATTATTAAATACTTATGTTAAAAAAATATCAATAATTATGGTTGCGATGTAAAGTGGTTTAAAACATTTTCTCTAAGAAACCATAAAGGTTTTTTGTTTTAAAATTAAACCATTTCTATCATTTAGCAACCAGATAAAAACATGGTGGAGGATGTTAAAAACTTTTGGATTTGATCATAATGTTTTTAGTGTAAAAAACTTGGAATTATTGATATCCTTTTTCATAAACTATTTATGAGTTTTATTTATTTAGAAATTATTATAAAAATAAATATTGCCTTTCATTTGTTAAATAATTTAAGAATGATTTAAAATTTGAATTTTCATTTCTCTTTCTCTCTCATTTTCCCCCACGAATAATCTTTGCTTTTAATAATCTCTAATCTGATTTTTCCTCCCCACTAAAAGATATTCGTCAAATACTAAATTGGGATATTTTGATTAAACAATTAAAATAAGTGATCAAAATAAATAATAATTAATTATTTAAATAAATTTGAAAAAAAGAAAGAAAAAGAGTGAATAAAAGAAGCTATACCATGTTGATTAACTCACCAATCATTAAATGCTTATTAAAGGAAAGTTTTTCAATACCCTTCATTACTTAACTTCTAAGTTCTGAAAGTTTGCTATATTCTCAGATTATCTTTTGGCATTCATTGCACAGCAACAAAATGATAAATTATTTAGAAGAATCGCAATCTTAATGATGACTTGAAGTTAATCCTGTAAGCAACTAAGTTAGCATCTTTAAAAATTCACTTAAATATTCATTCCTTTGAGAATGTGGATATATCAAAATTTAGGTCTCTATCCCCCACTAACTCTTTCCAATTCTCTCTCCAATAATATAAAATGATCAAATTGTGGAATTTTTTAAAACATCGACTAAGAATATTTTTTAAAAATTAGGCTATCATAAGAAGAAAAATAAAAAGAAAGAAAATAATGAAAAGAAAAAAGATTAGATAAAAGATAATTAAAATGAGAATAGATAAATAATTAATAATAAAAATATCAAAAAATAAAAATAATAATAAAAAAGACAAAAGCAATTAAATAAGAGAGAAAATATAACTTATTAAACCTAAATATTTATTTTTTGAAATATACATTTATTGTTAAATAAGGATTTTTCTTATTTATCTATCATAGGATTTTCTTTAGACTTAAATTTGTAAATATTTGATAATTATCAAGCTAATAAGAAAATATGTTTCTAAAATATAATAGTTGATTGTACCTAAAATTTAAATTAAGTGAATTTTATCTTCATAAAATTAAGTGTATTTATCTCTCCTCATTAATAACATACTTTCTTTGGGAATTTAATTTTATTTATTTAAATTTTATAACCTTCATGTTTACTGATATTTATCTTTAGTTTTATCAAAGTTAATATTTTTGTAATGAAAAAAAATAATAACTTCTATTTTTAGATTTTGATAAATTCTATATCAAAATGAGGGAATATATTATGAAATAATTTATAAAAGTAGAGTAATAGATATATTTCATTTATCAAGAATAACAAAAAAGTAATTTGAAATCTTAATATAAAATGAATATTTGCTTATTAAAATTATTTCTAATTACATATTTATATTTAATAGTGTATATATGAGGAAGTTGTAGACAGACATACAGACAGAAAGATAGACAGATAGACAGACAGATGGCAATCATTTATCAAAACAAATACTATTATTTATTTATTATATTAAAATGTCCTAATATAGTTAGCAAGCGCTTTTATCCTATTTTAATTAATAAATCTTTACATCAAAAGATTATTTTAGGTATACTCTTTCTTAGAATTTAATAAGAATTTTTTTAATAAAAATTTTCAATTTTGTAGAGATTATTTTTAGGAAGAAATTAGTCCTATCAAAATAAAAGGAAAAAGGGCTAAAATTGAAGATATCCTCATACAAAGAAGGATATTAATCATCAAAGATTTATAAAAGTAGTCTACTAGATAGTGATACAGATTTATGATTAAAAGCGGAACAGATAATAAATTGATACTTTAGGAGAAGTTAAAGTTGATAAGAAAGGAATATGATATACATGCTTATTTTAAAACAACTGGTTTTTTTTGGAATTTAACAATATTTATTCTAGATACTTACTGCCTAGTTACTTATATGGTGTGGATTTCTCTTTCAGAGTATCCAAAGAATGTTTTAATAGCTTTAGAAGTAATAATAGAGATATTTTTTATGTTAAACCTCATTCTTACATCTATTTTAGATTCTTAGTAGAATAATAGGGATTACTACTTTTTTACTCCTTTAAATTTCAAAAGAATAAGAGAAGGTAAAAAATACTTACTAGATTAAAATATTAATTTTTCAAATTTTCCAAATATTAATAGTGAATTATCTCACTTATTATTATATGCTATTTTAATTCTTCTTTAAAAAATTTACTATTTAAGAGTACAAATCTTAATTTATTATATAATATTCACTCTAACTTAATTAATAATATAGGAATACCTTCTTTTTTTATCATAATCTCTTCACTTCCAATTCAATTGGCTTTATAGATAATAAATGTTGGTAATTAAAATGATAAAGAAGTAAATATCTTTCCAAGTACTATTATATTGATTTTGTCAGTCAAGCTTATCAGATACATTAATATTTAGAGATTTTTAAATAAATTCGAAAATCTCATAAAATACTTGGATTTTAATAAGTTGATATCTTTTAGAATTGCTAGAACTTTTTTTTGGTTATTAATTGCAAATCACTTCTTAGCTTGCTTTTTTCTATTTTTTAACTATGATTTCAACAAAGGATATTTTGCTAAAACTCCATATGATGTAGATAGCGATTATATGAAATACATGTGTGGTTTGTAGTGGGCTATTGAGGCAATGATTGGGTCATCTTTTGGTGATGTTATGCCTACAAATGAAGGAGAAATTATATTAACCATAATTGCAATGTTAGCTGGTTCTACTTTTTATTGTAAAATATTTTCAGATTTAGAGACGAATATACAAATCAGACAATAATTCTCCCTCGATATTAGGTATATTAATATTAAATTAAATAGAAAAAAGCACAATTTCTTCAATTTAATTGTAAACCTATATATAATATGATTGGAGATTTAAGCCATTTTAATATTTAATAAAATACACCACAAAATTAGGTTTAATAACCTCAAAAGATACAAATAAAATATACAAACTACTTACAATTAACTATTGATAGTTATGTTTTTAAATTATTTTTTTAGTGATTTTGCTAAGAGATAAAAAATAACATGAAATATGTAATATATTTATTTTAATTTTTATATAGATAAAAGCAATAAAAAATTTAGTTGTTTGTAAATTAGAGATAAATCCCTTATAGGATATGCAGTAAAATATAACAATTCTTTCATAATTTCAAAGATGGTCAAAATTTGAGTAAGTTTTTCTTTGATTCAAGTATAAATTTATAGAAATTTAATTAGTGCTATATTATAGCATTGTAAAGGAATTGCCCCATTAACTAGAACTTGAAGTATCACTTGACTTTAATTAGAATTTGATTTAGAATGTCTAAATTTTTAATCTTGGATCTCCACAATTTGTGTAATAAATAATCAAGAAACTTTATCCTAAAGTTGCTATCAAGCATGATTATGTAACTAGACCAGGGGAATTAGCAGAAGAATTCTTTATCATCAGTAAAGGAAAAGTAGAAGTAATAGCAACTGATAGAAAAACAGTTATCGGGATATTAGAATAGGGAGCTTACTTTGGAGAGATAGGAATTTTATTAAAAAAATATAGATCTTGCTTTATCAGAGCTATGACAGATACTATATTTATGTGTATTTCTAAAGATGATTTTCTTTAAATTCTCGATGAATTTCCAGATATGAAGAATTTTTTAAAGAGAGTTGCATAATAAAGACTTAAAACTACTAACCCAGTAGATATCCTTCACTCATAACTCCCATATAAACCTTATAATGACGATGATGAAAATATTATTTTTGAAAATCAAGCACTTTGTAAATTATTAAAACTTAATTTTTCTCATTATTAAACAAGCCTAAAATTTCAATTAAATTTTTAAAATATTTTACTAAAATTAGTAAAATTAAGCACAAAGGGTTTACTTATATAAAGAAAGAAATCTTTTACATTATAGAATGAGAAGCAAAAGATCAGTTATAGCAGTGGAAGTGTGTTGGAAGAAAATGGTTAACAATGGGATTCTGATGAATATTTATCTTAAGATGATACAGAGGAGAAAGAAAGTTTAGATTAACCATTTAATTATCACCTCTACAAGAAGATTTAAAAATTAAGAAAAATCTATGGATTTACTATTATTTATCCAACAGAGAAAGTAATTTAATCATTTATTTATTTAATTTTATTTGATTTGATTAAATTTTAAAATTAAATTTAGATGATACTAATATGGTCAATGATATTGCTAACAGCTATCTTTTATAATCTTTTTTATTGTACTTTTAGCATTTTTTTTTATACAGATTTTAATGGGTGGCTAGGCATGTTGCTCGAAATCTTAAGTTTTCTAATTTACCTTGCTGACTCTTTGATTGCTTCTAAATTATCAACCTATAATTAAAAAGAACAAAGCTTTAATTAAAATCTAGAAAGCATTCTCATTCATTATGTCAACAATTAACTAATATTTGATACATTTTCTACTTTTCCTTTTAGCAACCTATACGATATTATAGTATATAATGAATAAAGCAGTGATAGTAGATCCTTAGTAAGAATTTTGAGATTACTCAGATTGATAAAGTTTTAAAGATTGTATTATTACATCAACAAATTGAAGGTAGAGTATAACAAAGAATACAAGTATTTAACATTTTTATAGTTGTTTTTTGCTTACTTTTTCTTAAATCACTTTGCTGCAGGTATTATGTACATGCTATGTAAATATGAGTATGAAAGATCAATGGTTTATGACCATAATGGAAATATGTCTTTCTCCTTTCAAACTCTCTTATAACAAATGGATTTAAATTCTATTAAATCAATGACACCTATCATCGATAAAGATTTTTATAGTCTCTATATCAACTTCTTATATTGGTCTTTCTGTGTTAGCACTTAAGGTAAAATTTAATATTATTTTTAGAAATAAATTAGAGTTTTAATTTATTTTTGATATTATTTTTAAATAGGCAGTTATGGTGATTTTTGGGCTATAAGCCCATTAGAAAAAACCTTCTAAAATTATTCGAATATAGGATTTAAAATATTTATTTCCTTTCTATTTGCTTAAATCTCTCATTTAGGATTGATTGAAAAAAATATGTTTGCTACTCATCTAGAAAAAATTTAATCTTTTAAATACTGGTCTAAATAGATAGATTTATCAAATGATGTGAAAAAGAGAATAAATAATTTCTACAATTATGAGTGGAATAAATTGAAGGGTACATAAGATGAAGATTTATTTGATAGTTATTTACCAGATTCAATAAAAGATTAAATTATCTAAAATGAAATGAGATTGTAATTAATAAGTTCATTAAATTAATATCAAAATTTCTTTATTTCTATTAAATCTATTTTAAAAAGTATTATAGGTTTGGTTACCCCTAATTATAATATTGAATTTGAAGGAGTATTAATAAAATTTCTTCAAAGAATGAAAAAAATATTGATACCATCTGATGAGTATATATTTTAATAAGGTGATTTAGCTTAGGATATGTATTTTGTTGGAGATGGAATAGCTCAACTTTTTGTGAATGAAGGTAAATAGCAAAGAGTTTTAGCTGAAATCAATAGGAATAGTTATTTTGGAGGAATAGAGATATTAAATGAAAAGCCAGGTTTAAGGTTGGCTTCTGTGAAAGCTAAAACAAATGTCTGTCTATATGTTTTATCTCTGAAAGAGTACCTAAGTTTGAAAGAGAGTTACCCTGCTGTTTAGGAGTTTATTTAAAACTTGTATCCCTCATAAGAAGTAATTTACTTAAATGATAACTCTATTTTTATAAAATTTTTAAATTAAGAAATAGGATTTGCAAATTAATGAGAATATATAGAAAAGGCATACAATTAATGGATACTATTAAGGAAATGATTAACTCAAAGACAATAAATATTTTTCCTTTAATTTAATCAAAGATGACCTCTCTATTAAAAATCCAAAACATAAATAAAATGATATGTATCTAGCAGAGAATGATAACGAAATTATTTAGGCTTTTCCTTTAAATAAATAAATTCTAATAAATTAGCAAATCCTTAAATTTGATTAGGAATATAAGAATGCTCTAATGTCAGTAGTTCATATCAAGATATTGAAAAAAGAAAATTGTGAACAAAACGGAAAACATTTAAAAAATAGTGATGCTCAAAATTCAATTAACGATGATCATAATAATTAACCTCTTTAAGCAAGCTTAAAAAGTAGAATCAGAGAAGAAAAATAAAATAACTATATAAATGAAAGTCTAGAGAATAATTAGTAACCTACCTTTAAATTGAAATCTGAATAGAAAAATATATCACTTAAGTGTGAAATTTAAGATAATCCAAACAAATTATTAATGAATAGCAATTTAAACAATTTCATAATAGATTCCGCTAATTCTTATAGTAAAAACAATTAAAGTAATGCTTTGTTTTGTAATTAAATTAATTATAATGATATCACTTAAAATAATATATTTGAATCGCCTTCTTAGATGATAACTCCAAGGATAAGCTTTAAAATATTAAATTTTGAAAATAAATAGCAGGAGAAACATATTAGCAATGAAAAATCTACTAAATGTGTTTAGTAATAAAGATATTGTTATGATAACTTAGCAAATAAATTAAATCCTGAATTACCCTATTTATAAGATTTACCAATCAATAATTAAGCAGATTAATAGCTAATATAAGTTCATCTAAGCCCTAATAGGATAATTAATTCCTAAGTTATAGAAACATAGATCGAAACAAATGATTTTAATTTAAGTTTTAATGAAGCTGATTTAAATAATTAATCATAATTGATTGATGATGATGATGATGATGAAGATGTCAAATAATATTTTGAATAATAATAAACACCAAATGATGATTTATCAATTCTTAAATTGGACATAGAGGAATTTTCAGATAATTTACTAATTACACAAATCAGTTAACTCTTTTCTATTCAATTAAATTGTTAAGGTTAAGTGAAAAATAAGGAACAATCAAAAGCTAGTATGCAAGAATTTTCTTCAAAAGATTAAATTAGTATCTTAAATAATAGTTCACTTTTTTAAAATGAGATTATTAGCAACTCTTTAGTCTAGGGAGAAGATAAATAGTAATATATTTAAAATGAGAATTATATTACTCCCATTTATTAAGAAGATACTGTTAAATAAAATGAAAATGAAAATGAGGAGAATGATAATGATAATCACGATGATAATGATAATGATAATTAAGATGATAATGATAATGACCATAAAATTCCAGAAATAAATTTTGAAGAGTTTATATATGAATATGACAGTAATGAATTTAATTTAGATTGTTCCTAGTTAGAAATTGATTTATCAAATTAAGAAAATGTTCATTCTAATCTAAGTATCCAATAGCAAACCTAAGTTAATATAAAAGAGAGCTTCATTATTCTTAAAAGATTTATAAGCAAAATGAAGTAAACTGTTATTTCTAGATTTATTCACTTCTTATAAATATTCTAGAAACTTGAATACCAAGTTTCAATTGCTTAATATTACTACACAATTATAATTCCCCTCTATATTGCTTATAAGGACATCAGTTTCAGAAATCCTTTTTTGATAACTATTGAATGTATCATATTAATTATAGAGCTGAGAAACTTGAATAAAAGCAGGAATAAGTTAAATTTACTTTACAATGAACTTAACTATCTGAATATAGCCCAAGGTAAATTTAAAATTATTAGATCTTTTTTTATATTAAACATTTCATTTTAATGTTAGATTGTGTGTTTTATTAAGGGTTCAATAAATTTGACAAAGAGGAGGATAAGATGAGAAGATAAAAATACTTAGAAGGGAAGAAATTTTATAGAAAGTAGTTAATAGCATATTAAATAGTTTAGACTATTCCCTTTTCTCTTATATTTGATTTAGCAGAATTAGAAGATAGAAGGACATCTTACTTTCTTATACTAATCTAAATGATGAGAGTTCTTTCTTTTACTAGGATGTTTAATATTCTTTCTCCTTTAAGAAAGAAAAATATATATTTCACTAAAATTATAGAAATTATACTCACCTATTTATTTATGAATCATGTTTTTTGCTGTATTTTAATTCTACTTGGAAACATGGAATCAGATTTCAACTAATCATGGCGAGTTAAGATTCCAGCTCCTTAACCTAATTATCCTAACAATCATGTAAATATTTTATTTTTAAGCTAAAAATTACCAATATTTATAAAAAATAAGAGATCTGAACTAATTATAACCAATTTAAGTATTTATATCCATGCTACTTATTGGTCCTATGTTACTTGTTCTCATGTAGGAGTAGGTGATGTTACAGGAGTTAATATTAGAGAAAAGGCTTATAGTATTATCATCATGTTCTTTACTACCTTTCTTCATTTGTATGTTTTCGGTAATATTGCAACCATAGCTAAGGATGCAACTTTTATACTTAAAAAGAATATTGACGAAAATTATGACATGGTTATATCTACAGTTAAAAATATTGACCTTAGTAGGTTTTAAATTTAAATTGAGGCTTATTTCAATTTTATTTGGAATGATTTCTTAGGCCTAGATGAGAACGAAATAACCAAAAAGCTGCCTTATGTCCTCAAAATAGAGTTTTTGAAGAAAAAATATCATTAGAGTTTGAAAACAAGTAGTTTAGTAAAATTGAATAGCTGGTAATAAGAACAGAATATAGAAAATTAAATTCTAAGATTTATGCATACTAAAATTTATCTTCCAAGCGATATAATAGCTCAAGCAGGTTCTACTTATAAAGATCTCTATATAATCCTATAAGGAAGAGTTGAGGCATTCTAATTAAATGGAATCAAAGCATTTGATGTAAAAATCGGAGATTACTTTGGAGGTGATTTGGAAGCTAAAAATCCAATTTCTTGTTATTATCAAGCAACGTAAGTATATTTGTTTAAAACATCTTTCTTATTTTTAATTTTAAATTTTAATTATTAAAAAGTATAATCTGTAATATTGGTATTATTCCTCACCAATAGCTAGAGCATCTAAAGATTGTTTTTCCAGATTGGTATTCTAAAATTATGAGTCGCTAAAAAAAGGTTAATGAGCAATGGCTTTTTAGTCTTAACTATTTTTAAAAATAGTTACCGTAAGATAATATTCTACTAACTTACGATAACAAGTTGCTTGATTACACTATATCTTAAGATTTATTAAATCATTATAAATCAGTAGCCACTAGTTTTCTTGAAGTAGAAACAATTTAAAAGAATTCAGCTTCGAAAGATTAAAACAATGAGAATATAAATTTATTTAATGATTTTAACTTCATAAATGATGAAGAAGAAAATGAAATAGATGATGAGAATACTAAAAGTTAAATTAAAAAATGCTCTGAATACAACTAAGACTAAAACATTAATAAAAGCTCTAGATTATTAACTGCATTAAGAACTCAGATAAAAAAGAACACCTTTTATCAAAATTACATAGGGCTTGTAGCTGGAAGAGGGGAAGTAAATTATTAATCAAACTTCAAATAATTATTAAAAATCTAATATTTAGAAGTTATTTATATTTTAAAATTATAATTGGTTTTAATATAGTAGGATAACTCTTAAAAGACAGATAAATATAAAAATCTTTACATAATTTCAAATCCCTATGATTACGAAGAAGGAAAGATAATAAAGAAGATGAATATGATCATCCTTCATTGGAGATTTGTTTATAAACTTTTTATTTTATTTGATAGAAAGTTCAATTACTTTTTACATCCAACTTCAAATGCTTTTTACTAGCTGTAATGGATTTCTATGATCTTTAGTATTTACAGTATTATCTTTACTCCTATCTATATCTGCTATGAAATTAATCTAACTCCTTTTATTTATTTTCTTGAAGTAAAATGATTAATGAAAATTTATACATATTTTAAGATTAGTCCAATTATTTTATTCTAACTAATAGGTTCTAAGTGCTATTCATTTGTTTATTTAACTCTACATAGATATCAAAACCCCTTACTATATCTAAGGCACTTTGGTAACTGATACCAAAAAAATTATTACTTTCATGTGGAATTCAAAAAATTTATTACAGAGAATAATTCATTTGCTCCCTCTTAACTTGATTCTTTGGAATTATTCATTAGGAAATAGAGATAATTTAGAATTGTATTCTGTACTTTCCTTAGTCAGAGGAGTGAGATCAGTATATCTCTTTGAAGTAAATAATATAGTTTAAAGAATCTCTCAGATGAATAAATCACAACTCAAGATTTTTGGAATTTTCACCAGTCTCCTTTATCTAGTAACTTGCTGGCATTATCTTTCTTGTATCTGGTTCTGGTTTGTCCTTAACATATCTCAGAGATATTCAGTACTATTTTAGAAATATTCAAATTTTAATTTAATCTAATTAAATTATTAAAATAAAAAATAAATTAATTAATTAGGAAAATTAAAATTGGATAATTGCAGCAGAATTATAGGATTCTTATTTACATGAAAAGATAGTAAACAGTATGTTTTTTATAATGAGTATAGCAACAACTTGTGGTTATTCTACTATGAAACCTAATAACGATTATGAAAGAGTATTTTATATTTGCTCAATTTACCTTGGGGATGCCTTTATTGCATATGGCTTTGGTAAATTGGCTTCCTAATCTGAATTATTGCCAAAACTTTATGCAGAGATTAACTCAAAAATTATGTAAAATTATTTAACTATTTTTACAATAGTTATTTTCTATCAATAACAATTATTAGGTAATTTAGAATACTACTAAGTGATATATATGATAAAAAGAATTAATCGTTAAGGCAAAGAAATAGACGTATTGAACATTATTATTTATATTAACTGAGTACTCAAGTGTCAGTAGAGTAGGATCTATAATAAATTCAAACAATGATTCCATAAACACTGGTAATTAACTATTCTTAAATGCTAATTGATTTTACAATTAATTTTTTAATAAATATTAAGTTTGAATAAATCATGCTGACAAATAAAATGAAATATCTCTAGAATATACCAATCCTCTTTGAATTGACAAAATCTATCTATTACAAAGATATTGCTTAATACATTGAACATAAAGTATTCTTGTAAAACGACTATATAAATGTTAAGAACAATATAGATTCGGATTTATATTTCATTAGTAAAGGAACTGTTAAAGTACTATCACCAAAAGAAGATGCAATTCTCTTAAATTTAAAGGAAGGAGATGTCTTTAGTAGTATAACAATAAATAAAGATAATAAACTTAAACTATGCAATACCTTCTCCAGCACTTTTACAGAAGTGGTTACTATTAAACTTGAGCATACTTCAAGGCTGTTCACCTTATTTCCTTAACTTAAAGTTTAAATTGTATAATAAAGTAAAATTATAGATTAAAAATTTAATGGGTAAAAAATTAAGTTTTCTCTTAAAAATAGCAACAAATCAAGGTAGGAAAAAAGGTTATGAACTTAATCTGCTTTCTAATTTGATTAATTACACAGATACAAAAATAGGGGAACTAGGTTTAAAAAGAGTAGAATCTATACTTAGTTGTTTTAGACCAAAAGCATAGCTAAGACCATAATTAAGATAAGGGTTACAGTAATTAAAAAAAGATTAAAATTTAGAGAATTAACAAAAGGATAAAGAAAGCTTAGTAAAAGGTTTATTTTCAAAGGTAGAAAGTACAAAAATATAAAATAATATTGAGAATTCGCCTAAAATTATCTTAAATTAAAATTTAAATGAATCAAATAAAATAGAGTAAAAAATGGATATGCTAAAATCTTAGTAAATTGAATCTGTTACTTCTCCAGATAAAAGAAGAGTGAATTCAAATATTAATAAATTAAAGAATCTCTTTTTCAAGAAAGATCTTGAGAAAGATAGTGATAAGATTAATGAAAATAACAGCACTCAATAATCACAATAGTAAATGGAAAAACCCAATAAGATTCATAAAATAAAATAACCTTCTAAATTTTCATAACTACTGTAAAAAATAAATTCTAATAAATTCCCATTGAATAAATTAGAAGATAATCGAATTTAGGTAAAATAGTTAGATAAAATAAGCAGTAAATAAAATAATTCAAACAGTAACGATGAAGAAGATGATTCATTATTAAGTTAGTCAATTATTTAATATAATAATAAATAAATTTAATACTTTTTGGAGGATTCAAATTCAAACTCATCGACTGATTAAGAGGAAGATTATTTATAGAACTAATTATAGGAAAATAGAAAGGAAAATAAACCTAAAAGGTCATTTAATATTAGAGATAAATTGAAAGAAAAATAAAAGTTATAAACTTAGAGTACACCCTCTAACTAATATGGAGAGTTATATAACAAAAACACTTAAAATAAGTAAAATAAACCAAAAGTGAAAAGTATTAAGTAATAAAACAACTTAATTTTTAATAAGAAGAAAATATATATGCTATTTTCTGAAAATAAAAGTAAACTACTATTCAATCTTTCATTTAATGTAACTATTTTTTTTTAAAATAATATAGATTTAAATATAATTAAACTCGATAATAATCAAACCAGATCTTAGGAGTTTCTATCAGATTCTGAATTATTATAAGAAAATGAAACTAACCAAAATTTCCTCTGCCAAGGTTCAAGAAGAATGGTTATTGGAAATAAAAAGATGTAGAGAAGATATTCAAGAGTTGGTCTTAATAAAAATACTTAACTCTCTCTTCTTTCGAATTCCAGTCTAAGATGGGGTTCTTAGCTAATTAATTAAGCCTATGAATATAATAATAATGCTAATCAAAATAAATAAATGTGATTAAATTTTTATCTAAAATATCTAGCCATTTTCATAAAAATAATAATTAGATTAATAGTAATAAAGATAAGATATTCATAAAATTTATTAAAATTACAAAATCTCTAAATAATATTTAGAATTTTTGAAATATAATTAAAATAAAGATTAGGATATTTTAGTATATTTAATTAAACATTAATATGATCATTTAAAAATTAAATAAAACATTTTTTACATATTTTAATATATTAAGAAAAAAATTAAAATTAATTAATGAAGTTTATTTTAAATAATCTGATTTTATTTATCTTTCATTTTTTATACAAATATAATATTTAAAACTTTAAAATTAAGTAAATGAAAATAGATAAAGAAATATTTTTGAGGCTATTAAATAGTATTTATTATTTACTAATATTTACAATTTATCTCTTCTAATCATATTCCTTTAATTTCATAAATGATCAATAAAATATAAAAATAATAGTAAATATGAAGTAATATTTATTCTCAACAAAAATTTAGGATTAAATTGAATGATTGAATAATTAATTTTCATAGTAATAATCTTAATTAGAGCAAATTTTTAGTTAATAAATATTTCCTATAGATCTAATCCACAAAAACATTACTTATATAAATTTAAGAAAGATAAAAATTCCTAACAATAACTTAAAAACTATCTCAATTAATCTCAAGCATTTACTAGCAGTGATACACAAATTGAATTAGAGGTTAGATAGAGATAATTCTAATATGAAATAAAAAAATATTGAAAATAGGATTGTGTTATAGGATAGGATAAAAAAGATTAGATCAGAATATGATTTGCAATAGTATTTTAAATCAACAGGATTTGTTTGGAAATTCTTTGTATTTTTGCTAGATCTGTATGTTGTAATAATGTACTAGGTATGGATAGCTTTAGCAATATACCCTCAAGACATACAAATTGCAGTTGATATTTTTATTGAACTAGTTTATCTTCTCAACCTCATTTTAATAATTATCCTAGACTCGAAGTAGAATAATAAGGATTATTACTTTTTCATCCCGCTCGTTTTTAATAAGCTAAAAGAAGGTAAATGTTAAAATATAATGAAGCTATAGGCTACTTAAAAATAAATGTTAAATTTAAGACAAATATTTTCTACTCATAAACAATCTTATTTAAAAATATCTATGTTTGAGGAAAATCCTACTAATTTATTTCTAATATAATTTGTAGTAGACTCATAATCTTTTTTTTATATAAAATATTAGGTATATAATCAGCAATTATTTTGATATCTTTGATGCCAGCTCATTTAGTACTTTTAATATGTAATATAAAAATTGATAATACAACTACAATAACTGGTGAAGGAAGCATTCCAAGATCTGTTGAATTAGTATTGCTGATAAAACTCCTTAGAATAATAAATATATAGAAATTTTTAAATAAGGTAGAAATTCTCATTAAATATGCAAATTTCAATAAATTGATTTAATTCAGAATTGCTCAATCCTTCTTTTGGTTATTCTAAACGACTCATTTTTTCTCTTGTTTCTTTGTATTTTACAATATTAATGTAAATTCTGGATTCTTTCGTGTTACTTCATATGATATCAGTAGTGGTTTTATGAAATATATTTGTGGTCTTTAGTGGGCAGTAGAAGCTATGGTAGGATCTTCTTTTGGTGATGTTACTCCTTAAACAGAAATCGAAGTTATATTTACTATTATTGTAATGGTGGCAGGCAGCGTATTCTATTGCAAAATATTTACTGATCTCCAGAGTTAGCTTTAAATTAGCTAATAATTCTCATTATAAATAAAGTATTAAAAGAATAAATTAATTTAATTTTTTGAATATATCAATTATTGATATTTTAAGGAGAGATTTAAATATCCTTTTTATCAGATCATAAATAATAAGTTTTCATTTTAATTACTTATTACTTATACAAATTATTTTCCAAATGGCCTTTACTCCCTCTCTATGTTCAAAAAAATTTAATAATAATGAAAACATAAATTAAAAATAAAAAGAATTTAATAAAATAATAATTAGATAAAAGTAAGAATAGACTTATGTATATGCTAAATAGAGATAGATATCTTATTAAATATATTCTAAAATACAACATTTCTTTAACAATTTCTAATATGGACTTAAGAACAGTATTATTATTAATTAATTCTTTTGTTTACTAATATTAAAGTTTATTTAATAATAATAGTTATATACTATGATATTGTAAAAGAATTACCACTTCAATTGGAATTAGAAGTTACTCTCAACTTAAATTAAAATTTAATTCATAGAGTTTAAATTTTTAATCTTGGATCTCCTTATTTTGTGTAATAGATGATAAAAAAATTTTACCCTTAAGTAGCAATCAGAAATGATTTCGTAATTAGAGCAGGAGAATTGGCAAAAGAATTCTTTATCATAAGTTGTGGTAAAGTAGAAATTATAGCCACAGATAAGAAAACTGTCATTGGAATATTGGAGGTAGGAGCTTACTTTGGAGAGGTTGGGCTATTATTAAATAAGTATAGAAGCTGCTATGTTAGAGCTTTATCAGATTGCATTTTCATGTGCATCAAATAAGAAGATTTCATATAAATCATTGAAGAATTTCCAGATATGAAGAACTTTTTAAAAAGAGTTGCTTAGTAAAGACTAAAAACTACTCATCCCCATTAAATTAGTCAAAAACTGCTTCCTTACACACCTTACAATCCAGTTTAAGATTAAGTCTAAAATAAGTATTCAAAATTCTGTAATAATTATTTATAAAAGTATAAATTTATTAGCAACTAAATTCAGAAAAATATCTAATTATTTTAAGCTAGTACATTTATTTATTGATAATACAAATTAAATATATTTTAATAGATAGAGAAAATATGTAAGGCTTAGTAGGTTCTAGGAAAAAGGTTTTACCAATTACAATAGAAAAGAGTGAAAAAGAGAAGAAAAATTCAATAAAGAGCCTAGATGAAATTATATCATTAAGTTCCTGCGAAGTTTCAGAAGTAGAGGAAATGTTTTCCAATGAAAGCATTATAAAATCCTTAGATGAAAACATAGTTAATAAGATCCAAAAGGTGAGATAATTGAAAGGATTAAAAGTGATAACTCCAAGTGAATAAGTAAATAATTTTTGGTAAAAAATAAAATTAATATTTAGTAATTAATATAGAATATTATCTAATGGTCAACCATCCTGTTAGTATTTCTTATCTACAATCTCTTTTATTGCACTTACAGTATTTGCTTTTATACTGATTTTCAAGGAGTATCAGCTATTATTTTAGAAGTCCTCAGCTTTCTAGTTTATCTGATAGATTCTATTATAGTATCAAGACTTTCTATGTTCAACAAGAAAGAAAATAATTTTATAACGAATTATAAAAAAATACTCTCTTTTTACATAAACAATGAGTTTATCTTTGATATTTTTTCAACATTTCCTTTCAGTAATATATTCTAATTAATATATTGGGATGATTACTCAGTCGAGAGAAAAGTATTTACCAGAATGTTAAGATTCTTAAGATTAATAAAGTTTAGAAGATTCTATACTTATCTGGATATTCTCAAAAGATAATATAACAGGGAATACAAATATCTTTCATTCATCTCCCTAGCTTTTCTATTCTTTTTCTTTAATCATTTTTGTGCTGGAATTATGTATATGATTTCCAAATATGAATATGAAAGATCTATCAGCTTTGATGCAGGAGGAAATAAAATCTTTCTATTTCGAACTCTTGGATCAGAAATGGATTTATTTTCTATTAAACAAGAGACTCCTGTAATGGGACAGAATGAGTTAAGAATATACATTAGCTTTTTATACTGGTCTTTTTGTGTGAGTACATAGGGTAACTATTTAAGACATTCCTATAAATTTGATTATTTTTTATGAATTTTTAATTATATTTTTTTTGTAGGAGCATATGGAGATTTCTGGGCTGTTAGTCCATTAGAGAAAACATATTAAAATATTACTAACATATTATTTAAAATATTTATCTGCTATATATTTGCTCATGTGGCTCATCTAGGATAAATATCAAAGAATATGTTTGCACTACACCTAGAATAATTGGATTCATTTAAGAATTGGTCCAAGCTTATTGGATTGTAGGATGGTATTAAAAATAGAATTATAAAATTTTATAATTACAGATGGCTCAAACTTAAAGGAATAGAAGATTAAGATTTAGAGAAAGGCCTTCTACCTAATACAATTAGGGATTAGATTTTACAAAACTCAATGAAATTGTAAAAATTAATTCTTCATTTTATGATAACAGAAATCTAAATTCTTCATTATGATTAAAATATAGTATAATAGATTTAATTAATCCAGAGTCAAATAATTCAATCTATGATGGAGTCATTCTCCAGTTTCTTAAAATTTTTGAAAAAGTTATGATTCCTTAGGGAGAATATATATTTTAAAAGGGGGATTTAGCATAGGAAATGTATTTTATTGGAGAAGGGACAGCTTAAATAATTAGCAATGAAAATAAAAAGGAGTAAATTATAGCTGAGATTTATAGAGAGAGCTATTTTGGTGGTATAGAATTTATCAATTAGAAGCCTACTCTCAGAAAGGTTACAGCTAAAGCAAAAACTAATTTATTTTTATTTGTATTAACACTTGACTCTTATGTAAATTTTATAGAAGAATACCCAATAGCTAGGCAATTTATAGAGCATTTGTTTCCATTTTTCAAAGTAAAAATTCTCAGAAATTTTTTAGTGTTATATTATTTTTTAAATAATAGGAGGAAATAGATTCTAATAAATTAGAAAAGTAAATTATAGAGGAAAGGAATCTAGAACAAAAAGAAAAAAATTAATAGTAAGAGATAAATATTAAAAATGAATCAGAAATTATGCCATAAAGTATTTATAATTAGAAAGAAAACTGTATCAATTAGTTTATGAAAACAGAAAATGGAGCAGAGTTATTAAATACCTATAACTAAAAATAGCAACTATCTTTATAAAAGTTTACTGTAAAGATATAACCTCATGATAAAACAATTATTGTCAACCATTAAATTATAAATAATAATACAGAATACTATAAAGATATTTTAGGATCAATTATCTAAGCAAATGAGTTATCTACAAATAAATAAACTAATGCTATAAAAAGTTTTGAAGATATTGATAAAAGAAATGAATTGTCTAAAAAGGTATAAAAGAGTTTAGAAAGTGACGATAGAAGCTACCTCTCTTAATCTCCTAAAAGAAGAAATAGTAAATTTAGCAGAATTTCAAGCTAATAAAAATCTCTAATTACCTCTAAAGTTCCTTTATTTATGAAGAGCAGAAATGAAGGTCTTGGAATAAGAGAAAAGTCAAAAACACAAATTTAATAACCTATTTTAAAGAGAAAATTGAGTTTAAGATAAGTAAATATTAATAATTTAAAATAGAACAGAAGATTATCTTCAAATACCTTGATACTTAATAAATTATCAGCTGAGCATAACATTCCTTTCAAAAATAATTAATAATTAAATGAAGAAGGATAATAAAAGGAAAATTATAAATAGTTTAAATTGGAGAATTATAATAGCTTAAAATCAACAATTATAGGTAATGAAAAGTAAAGAAGATTTTCTTGTGTTCTAAACTAAAAAATTAATTATGATTAATACTAAGAAGACACTTTCTAAAATGAGATACCAATTAAATCTATTATTAATCTTCCAAATTATATAAACTAAATAAATGAATAACCCTAACTAACTCATTTAATTCTAGAAGATAGTTACTAAGTTTCTAGAAAAAACTCAAAAGGTAGTTCTAAAAGATTCTCTAAAGATTAAATTTAATTTGACTAATCACTTTTTAACCAGCTTATCGAGTATAATAATCATATTTAAAAAAATTAAGCAAATTTAATTTAAAGCAGTGAATTTGAAGAAGAGTTATCTTTTACCTCGGCAGAATTAAGTAGTTGTTCAGATTCGGATACTGACTAAGAATTAGTGGAGGTATAAAAATATTTTAACAGAATTTAAGAAAATATTCAAATAGATTAGGAAAAAATTCATAAGTAAAAGTTAAAAAGATTTAATTTTGTAGAGGAGGAAGTGGACGAACTATAATCTGTTTTAGGAGAATTGAATGTCTAATAATAAAGTGAAAAATGTAGTATTAATAATTAAAATAGCATAGATATTAATGATTAAAATTAGTTGACTTACACAAATTAAGATTTTGAAACTGAAAACTATCATCATACTGATTAATTGATAGAAATTTAAAGAGATTAATACTAGTTAGGATAAGATTAAAATGAATAAATATTTGAAGCAAACTGTTAAGGTGAAATAGATATACTAAACATAAATTATTCTTATTCTTAATTAAGTTTTGAATTAAATGATACAATAAAACCAGGTAAAGTAGAAAGGTTAACAATTACAAGATTGAATTCTCTTAAATAATTAGAAGGAATTACATTTTCTAAGTTGATTAAATCAAAATGCTTTAAATTTTGTTCTAAGATTTTTAAAGCCTCAAAGAAATTAGAATATTAAGTAGCATTTGCTTAATATTATTTTACAATTATAATTCCTTTGTACTTAGCATTCTCAAGTATTTCTTTCTCAAGTCCTATTTTAATTACCATAGAGTCAATTATTATAATTGTAGAAATTAGGTATTTGAAAAAGTTATTTGAAATGTTTAGGAATTCAAATTTATTGCTTAACGAATTGGCTATTAATTAAAGTAATATTGAATTTTATTTTTTATTGATTTGAAGAAATTAGGAAATTAATTTTTCTATTAAAATTATAGATTTAAAAACTTTTAAAGGCATATTTGAAATGGAGAAATTAGAAGAGAAAATGAATAAATAAAAGAATTTAAAAAGTAAAAATAGAAAATTACAATATCATATAATTTACTAAATAATATAGATATTTCCAATTTAATTAGTGTTTGATTTGATTGACTTAGAAGATAGGAGGATATCTTATCTTTTATTATTAATTCAATTAATAAGAATTATGTCCTTTCAGCGAATATTTAATATATTTTCTTTCCTTAGAAAAAAGAATGTCTATTTGTCTAAAGTTATAGAAATTATCATTACTTATATTTTAATGTGTCACATAATAGCTTGTATTTTGATTATCCTTGGTAATATGGAATCAGATTTTAATAATTCTTGGAGGATAAAACTTCCTGCACCTTAAAATAGTTACCCAAATAATATTGTAAGAACTTAAGGCAGAATTTATTTTTAAATTTTTCTTTTAAAAATAGAGAAAGACTTTAGATATGAGTGATTAGAGTATTTATATTCACGGTCTATATTGGGCTTATGTTACTTCTTCTCATGTTGGTGTTGGAGATGTTACTGGAGTTAATTTAAGAGAAAAGATTTATAGTATTTTTATAATGTTTTTGACTACTTTCACACATTTGTATTTCTTTGGAAATCTTGCTTCGATTGCTAAAGATGCTGCATTCTCACTTAAAAAAAGATTAGATGAGAGATATGAAAAAGTTATTTAGACAGTTAAGAGGATTGATGTTAGTAGATTCTAGATTTAAATTGAAGTAATATGAAATTAGTTTCTTTTCTTTTCAAAGCCAATATTTTGTTTTTATTAAAAGGCTTATTTCAATTTCATTTGGAATGATTTTTTAGGATTAGATGAGAATCAAATAGTCTAAAGTTTTCCCTATACCTTGAAAATTGAGATATTTAAAAAGAAATATAAAACTTGCATCAATTCTAGCAATCTTTTCAAATAAAGCCCTTGTTAATTAGATATAAATATTGTTAACTCCATTCTCAGATTTATGAATATTAAAGTTTTCTTACCTAATGATATCATATCTGAGGCAGGAAAATCATATGAGGATCTTTATATTTTTCTATAGGGAAAAGCTGAGGCCTTTTAATTTAATGGGAAAAAGGCTTTTGAAATTAAAATTGGAGATTACTTTGGAGGAACTGAAAACAAAATGCCAATAACAACCTTTTATTAAGCTTTGTAAAATTTATTTTTTAATTTTAAAATTCATTTTAAATATCCATTTAAGAAATATATGTAAAATCGGTGTCATCCCACACTCAAAGATAAAATATCTAAGAGCCGTTTTCCCTGATTGGTATACAAGAATTATCAATAATTAAAAAAAAATATATGAGTCTTAGCTTCTAAACTTAAGCTTTTTTTTGAAAGATTTACCAAATAAAAATATTATTGTTGGTAAGAACAATAAAATAATCAACATAGCCGTAACAGATGAGCTAATAAGCCATTACAAAGCAATAGCAGCTAATTTTCTTGAAGTTGAATCTCTCCAGAATTAATAATTAGATGAAACAAGTGAAGAAATTTACAATTTTCATTAATTTAGTATGAACATAGATGATTAGTAAGAAGAGGAGGAATTGAAAAATGAAAATCAGCAAAACAATATTGATTTAGAATAAGGATAATTAAAAGATTTAGATTAAAATTAGGATACAAAGATATCTAATAGTAGTGATAAGTAATTTCAGAATAAAAATAGAATAAAAAAAACAAAAGAAATTACAAAAGATGAATAAAATATTTAATTATAAAGAATCGATCTTGCAGAGGTATTTAAAATGATTTAATTAATTAATACAAAAATATTAGTAACATAAATGATAATAAAATAATAATAAGGATAAATACCTAAAGAATGAAATGATAAACAAAGCATTCATCTTGTCATAACCTTATAACTTTGATGGAGAGACAAATTTATAAAAAATGGACATGATAATCCTAGATATCAAATACATATATAAACTCATTTTCATAAATGATGTTAAATTTAACTATTTCTTGCATCCAAACTCTCAAGCTTCTTACCAGCTATAAGTTCTTAATCTCATCTTTACCATATACAGCATTATTTTTGTACCAATTTATATCTGCTTTGAATTAAATCTCTCTTCACTAATCTTATTCTTTGAGGTATACCAAGCTATTTTTATTTTAATTATTCATTAAGTTAATTTTCAAGATTTCCTTACTAAAAATTAAGATAAATCAATAAATGAAATATTTATGCTAAGAAAAGTATCTTATAAGCACTAATTATATAAATAAATAAATTACTTTCTTATCACATAAATATCACAACTGATATTAATTTATCAATCATAATTTAAATAAATAGATATTAAGTACTGTTTATTTATTGATCCAGTTGTACATTGATCTAAAAACCCCATACTATAGATAAGGTGTGTTGGTAACGGATACAAAAAAGATTTTCATATTCTTATGGAGGTAAAAAGACTTAAAACAAAGAATGATTTATTTAATCCCTTTAAATTTAATACTCTGGGATATATCTATAGAATAATAACAGAAATAGTTCTCACTCTATGTGGTATTAGTTTTATTGAGAAGTGTAAGAATATTATAGCTTTTTGATTTAAGTAACATCCTTTAAAAAATATCTACTTGGAATAAATCATATCAAAAGTTCTTGGGATATTTTATTAGCATTCTATATATCTTGATCTGTTGGCATTACTTTGCATGTTTATGGATTTGGTTTGTCTATAATGTATCCATTCCAAATTTTGTAAGATTATAACTATTCTTAATTTTCTTCTATTATTAAAAATATATCAAAGAAAAGAGTTATTTTTAAATAATCTTCTTAATTGCAGTTACTAATCACGCTTAACTTATAATATAAAATTAAATTGTTATTTTCTATTTTCCTTAATTTAATTAATGAAAATTTAATAATTATATTTTATGGAAATAAAAATAAAGCCTGAATCGAACTGGATGAAAGCTAATAATTTAGAGAATTCTAACCTATTAGAAAAAATAATAAATTGCTTGTTTTTCATTATGAGTATAGCCACAACTTGTGGATATCCTAGTATGAAATCTAATAATGATAATGAAAGAATATTTTTTATTATCAGCATCTACTTTGGAGATGCCTTTATAGCTTATGGATTCGGTTTATTAGCTGGGCAGTCATTGCTCTTACCTTAAATATACAGAGACATAAATTATAAAATAATGTAATTATTTCTATGATTAAGTAAGTTTTTATAAAATTTAATAAAATTTAGGCAATTTAGAATACTTCTTAGCCGAGATTCTGAAATTGATACTAAAGATTACCTTTAGCCTAATAAAAGAATTGAACATTTTTATCTATACAAAATGAGTACAAAATTAGCAATTGAATAGGATCTTCAAAATATTTAACCATTAATTCCTCTATCTCTTGTAAAATAAAAACTCCTTAAAATGATAATTAACTAAATTTATTTAAACTAAAGTATGATTCATTATGGCTATCCTATTAGATGAAATATCTTTAGAGAATCCCAATCCTTCTCGATCTCACCAAATCTACTCGTTTTCGAGATATTTCTAAGTACATAGAACTCAAAATTTTTCTATAGAATGATTATATCAATATGAAAAATGATTAGGATTCAGATTTATTTTTCATAAGCAAAGGAACTGTTAAGGTCCTTTCCTAAAAGGAAGATAGTATTTTATTAACATTGAATGAAGGAGATACTTTTAGTTCTATCACTTTTTCTAAAAAAGGATAGGCTTATCCTTGTAATACATTTTCTACAAATATAACTGAAATAGCAACTATCAAGAAGGATAATATCTAAAAAGTATTTGCAATTTTTCCAGATTTGAAGGTTCAAATCTTAAAGCATAGTAAAGTTCTATTCTACAACTCAATAGTTGATTTTCTTATTTTATTTAATTATTAATTTAGGTAAAAAGACTATATCAAAGAAAGGATATTAATAAGATTTTACATTAAATATGGTGAGTAATCTAATATTTAAAAAGGAAACATTTATGAATAATTCTCAAGTTAATTTTCGTATTAACATTAATTATTAAAATGAATCTATCACTTCATAAAATTCACATAATATCATAGACAATCCTTCAGTAAGATTAAATTCTTTGAATTATGAGCTCAGCTAAAATAAAAGTGATACTATCACAGATTAGCAGTATTATACAAAGAATATTCATAATTCTTAAAGAAGTATAACCTTATTGAATCCTTTATGGAAGATAGAAAAGGAGGTAAGCAATAACTAATCGTTGGACATTTTTTCGTAAGAAACATCACCTTTAGAGAAATAAATATCCAGAATAATTAAATAAAATAGTTTATTATCTCCTAAATCAAAGAATAAGTATTAATATGAAGATTAAGATGGCTATATTGCTAATAACATTTAAAATCCTATTTAGAAATTAAATAAGAAATTTTCAAAATTTTAGAGCAGCAGTGATTCCTTTAGTGGATATGACGAAGAAGAATAATTGCAAGAAAAGCATAACAACCATAAAAATAATCAATGTGAAAATTAAAACTTCACTTTTAATAAATACAATAAGAGAAGAATTTAAAAAATTAACAATTTTCCTGAGAATAATAAGGGAAGAAAAAAGAGCATTAATTATAATTTAGAATAGTAAGAATAGTGGCTTAAAAAAATGGGCTCAAAAAATCAGAATAAAAAAGATAGAATATTTAATTTAAAAAAAGTTAACTATTTATTCTAATACAGAAAATGTAAATTAATTTCCTTTTTCAAATATTGTTTTCTCAAAACTCTTTTAAATAAATAGAATTTATAATTCTAAAGCCTGATAGTTAAAAGATAAGATTCGACAATTTAGATTTTCTTTCTGATTCAGAAAAAGTTAATGAAGATGAAATTGATTTTAACATTCCAGCTAGCGGTTCGAGAAGATTGATGGTGGGTAATGAAAATCATACCAGAAGATATTCTAGAATAGGATTAAATAAGGATAGCTAGCTTTCTCTCTTAACAAATACTAAATTAACTTGGGGATCAAATTTAATTAATGTTTAAAACATGGAATGAATGAATAAATTTTTAATATAAAATAAATAGGAATTCCTACCTATCCTTTATATATCATTAAACATATACTTGTAAAAATGACTTAATGATAAATCTAAATTTAGGGCTTGATAAATATTACAAATATTAGCTTTAAAGTTGCAAATAATTCATTTCTATTTTTGTAAATTTATATTTCTAGAATTATAAATTAATTCAATAATATAATTTTAACTTTCTTATTATTCTCTCATAGAATTAAAATAAACATTTCAAAATAAAATTATAATCTCTACTTACTTTTATTAAATTAAAATGAAATTATATCAAGAATGAATCAAGATAAATTGCATTAATATTTGATTAATTTTTTGAAGGACATATAGAAAATATTTTTAATTACAAAGAATTTTTTGAAGACTATTTAACTAATTGAAGCAGCTTTTAGAAATACTTTTAAACTTTGATAGATTTATAAATATAATTTAATAGGTAATATGATATATATTTTTAAATGAATGTATGTTGGTGCAAGAAGATTTGACATTAATATGTTAAATATAACTTATATAAATATTATATATTTACTATTTGATTATTGATGCAATATCTTATTCTAAAATAAATCATCCTTGACTGTAGAAATATTTATAAAAAAATTTTGTTATTTAAAAATATTAAGGAAATTAAGATGGACAAAAATTATTCTATTATTATGAATAGATAATAGAAATTAATAGAATTTCTGATAGTTTTTTGGTTATTTTAATGAATCTTTGAACTTATTATAATTATTTTTTGTTTATTTTGTAAATAAAGTTTCTTACAATTAGTAATCTGATAATTATATAATAGTAATAATCAATTTTAAAGAAGTATATAAATAAAATTGATTAAAAATAGAAGAAATCAATAAAGAAATGTTCTTATTTAGCCTTATAAATAAGATCTATAAGCTTCATTATAAAATCAAATAATTTTATCAAGAACAGTTCCATTATTTTTTCATTAAAGAGTAAATAAAATTAAGAGAATAGTAATAGAAATTAAAGTTAAAATAATTTAATTATCGCGCCATTCTATATTCGGTTTAATTCTAAAGGAAGAAAAATATCCGCGAAAATTTAATTACCAATAATTCGAGTTTCTTAGATAAGGTTTAGCTATCTAAAAGATATTATAGATTTATAAGATTGATTGATTGAAACTGGATTTTAATAGTGTTTTGAATGAAAAACTTTGTAAAATTGTTAGATATGTTGCTTATTTGCTTGCTTGCTAATTCTTAATTTAATAAAAAGAGATATTTAAAATAATTGAGCGAAATGTGTGTTTGTTATCATAATTAATTGTATGTCCATAATTTCTTACATTTTACTATAAGATTAATATTGAATTGGTATTTATTGTATTATTTTATTATTTCAAAAGAATAGACTGTTTGTTATTAATCAATCAGATTAAAAAGCAAGATAAAACATATTCTCGATTACCATATTATACTATTACAACTAATTTACTTATCTCCAAAAAAATCCTAATAAATAGTTAATACAGGTAGAAATTCATGAACTAGGTGTATAAAGGACAGTAACCATATAATTCTTCTTAGACAACTAGCTCGAAAAATAGTACAAAGTAGAATAATGGCAATTCATCAAATAAATAAATCCTTTAAGACTAATACAATGAAATATTGTATTCTAACAATGCAATTTAATCAAAAAGAAGTCTTAAAAAACTAATCTAATAGAATTCTAGAAATACTTAAGTTGTTGATGACATTAGAGAATCAAACAGAATAAAAGACGAAGTATCAACAGGATTCTTCCCTAGTATTTCAAACTTATTGAAGAAAATCAAAAGTTTCAATTTAAAGGAGAATATAATTGGCTACTTAAAGAGCAAGGGTGAAAGCGAGTAAAATGCCTCTTATTAAGATAATGGATAACATCAGTCAGGTAAATAAAGCATTAGCAATTCATAAAAGTCTTCTTCTTCTAATTAGATGGTTGCTGAAAAATCTTCTGAAACTCAACACAACTAAAATAATTTTGATAATAAAAACACTCCCAAAAACAATAGCAATTCGTAATAATCAAATAGATAATCATATCAAATGCAAACCCCTGAATAATAGCCAAATTATTAGAGTGCATCTAACAACGTTGTAATCCACTACAACAACTACAATATCTAAAACAAGCAAAGATTTATGTAAAATAATACCTAGACTTAACCAAATTAGATTAATTAATAATAGCAAAGCTAAAATGGAAGCAGTTCATAGCGCAGAAACTATTAGCAATATTAGAATTCGTAGTATTAACAATAGAATTAGCAATATCAGCAACATAATAGTTAAAATTAATAGTAAAATCATTCACAACCGTATTAAAGATATTAGTAGAATCTAAATGATAGCAATACTTCTAGGTCAATGTATTAAGACTCTGTTAACTAATCTTACTCACAATCTGTAGTAAATGGATTCAAGTTTAATGTTAATCATGATTATTATGAAGTTAATCCTTAACAAATGAATCAGTTCAACTATTTTAATTCTAAATATAATTCTTAAAAGTCAAATCCTTCAAAAACTAATGTTGTTTAGAAAATGATAGTATTTTATGATAATAAATATATAAAGGATTAACTAATAAAAAAGAAAAAGGAATTACCATCTAGTTAACTAAACTAGAATCCTCCTTAGAGTATGATTTAAGAATAATAACAAAAAGTTAAAGTGGAGAAACCAGTACCCATCAATCCCTATAACTTAAGACCTTTCCATTCATAAGCAAATAAAAAGAGTAAGTTATTTGATCTCAATCAATTTATATTTATAATTTAATTTATTTTATTATTTTAAAAGAACCTATTATTGATATGGATAATAAAATAAAGCTAGCAGCTAAAATGCAAGTTTAAAAATTGGTTAATAATGAAAGATATAAAGATAGAATTAACTGGAAACTTGCTGAAAATACTAGGGCATCTACTACTAATAATTTCAAAGTTACTAAAGATGAAGAGGAAAAGAGAAAGAATAAAAAAATCATTAAAGATCTTCATTAGAGACTTTTGGAAAAGAGTAGACATATGTTTAACGAAGATGATGAAGATAATTATGATGAAAATAATGAAGAAGACTATAGTGAAGAAAACTATGATCGCGTTAGTTAGGATTTAGAACAAGATTCTAATATGATTTACAATGTTGACTCCAGTAAACCTTCCTAAACAACTTTTCCTGCTAATTCTAAAAAGAATAACAGTAATAATGAAGGACAACACAAAAATAAAAAGAAAAAAGCTGCTTTTAATGATGATATTTAAACTTCTTGCTCATCAGACGACAGTGATGATAAAAAGGTATTGCTTTTATAAATTAATTTCATCTTTTTTAAATATTAATATTTTATTTCTTCTTTATTATAATATTAATTTTTTTATTTTTAAATTCAGATTAATGGTTTACCAAAGTTAGGATCTCGTAAAGGTCCCTCTTCTTTGTTTCCAGCTTTGGTTCCTTATAAGGAGGATCTTAAAGAAGAATTCCAGAATATTGTACTTAAAATGACCGAGAACACTTAAATATTTGATTTATTCGTATAGTTTTTGAAGAAACTGTAGAGTACTGATGGCAGTATTCCTCTAACAGAAAAGTAACAAGAAGAAATTAAAAAGCAAATTCTTTCTCAATTACAGCCAAAGGATTAGAAGCAGCTAAATGACTCTATAGATTATACAATTTATTTAAAAAGCAAAGAAGCCTAAAATAATGCAAACAAGAATAAACTTTCTCCTATCTAGGAAAAAGCAGCTCCTGAGAATAAGAATTTTAATATTGATTAGATATTTAATAATTCAGCTTCTAAACAAGATGATATTATCTAATTCAATTAAAAATAAAATATAAATAGTGCACCTTTAAAAGAAAATCAAAACTAATCTTAAATTAATACTAATTTAAAGGAAAATTAAAGTAATATTCAAATCGTGACTAGCTCGGAAAACACTATTCATGAATAATAATCTAATCAAAATTAAATTTCTATTGGGTAGCTGAATAATAACTTATTTTAAAAGAATTAAGCTAATAATATTTTCTCTACTATTAGTTAAAATAATAGCAACTCTAATGTTATAAACAATCCTAAAAATTTATTCTCCTAGCCAGAACCACTTTAAAATGATGTAAAGAAGAAAGCTAGTGAAGTAGCAGCCAATATCTTTGGAAACTCAGTCAAGCCTCTAAATGAAGAAGAGAAAGTAGGAGAGAAGAAGTAATAGATCTTAAATACAGGTTAGAATATCTTTTAACGTAACGAATCTTTGACTGCATAAGATAAGTTAGATGAAATAGAAAAAACAAATTAAAAAATTGGGTCTAATAGTATCGAGAAATCTTCTTCTCCTTAATAAGAAGTGAAATAATCTAACTTTTCAAATACAGAAGCTTCGGATTAAAAAAATAAGTAATAATAACCTGAATAAACCTAAGATGAATCTTTAAAGTAAGAGAATGAAATCTTAAAATCTTAATTAGATATTAGAAGATCAGAATCTTTAACATCTAAATAACCTTAAACTAACAATCAGGAAGAAGAAATCATATAAAGTAGTAGTAAGCCATAGATAGTTGGAACACTACTTGAATCTTAAGTAGTTGGTAAGGATTCTATTAAAAAAATTATTCCAGTTAGGATTTCTGAATCTTCTAAAAAAGATTAAATCAATTCAAATTCAAATGAAACTTAGAAATAAAAAGAATTAGCTCCCACTCCTTCCATAAATATTATTACCCCTAACAACAATAATGGAGTTAATATTTTTGCATCTAAACCTGGCAGTAAATCTAAAGTCGAAACTAAAGATTCATAAGTTGTCAATTCATAAACTAATTCTAAATAAAAATAACCTATTAATCTCTTTTAATAGAATACTGTTAATAATATTTTTGCTTAAAAGCCTTCAGAAACTTTTTCAAGCAATGAAACAAAACAATCTTCTCCAGGAAATTAAAAAAGCTTATTATCAGATTCATAATAGTAGAAGAATATTAATTCGAATGAAAATAACTTATTTAATAAACCTGCAACTAACCCTTTCTAGTAAAGCACTACGAATCCTTTCTAGTAAACAACTCAAAATCCTTTTTCTTAATCTACAAATAATCCTTTTTCAGGTTCTTAAAACTAATAAAATGTAAGCAATAAAGCACCATAGCCTTTGAGCCTAGATAGTTTGATTTCTTAAAACTAAAATAAAAATTTATTTGCACCTAATCCTATCCAAAATACTAATACATCAATTAATACTTAACTCAATAACTAGAATAATGTTTTTAATAATAATAATAATCTTCCAAATTCTTACCCAAATTCTAAAAGCAATAATCCCACTGAAAGTAACAATGTTTTTTCAAGTAAGAGTACTCCTTCTTCAAATAACTGGATAAATCCTTAAAATAATAACAATAATAACACAGGCACTAGTATTTGGGGATAGAATAACAATAATTAATAATAGTAACAATAAAATTTATTCTAAAGTAATGAAAATAAAAATATCTTCGGTAATAACACTGCTCAAAATAATTTTAATAATAATAATAATAATGTTTAGAAAGATCTATTTTCTAATAATACCTAAAATAATAACATCTTCAATGTTAACAACCCTTTCTAGTAAAGTAATAATTAGTAAAATAATAACAACAATATCTTGAATCATTCATTTGGTTCTCATTCCAACAATGCAATGATTATTGATAACAATTAGAATAAAAATTGGTAAAGTAATAATATGTGGAATAATTAAACAAACTTTACTAACAACAACAATAATAATAACAATAACATGTGGAATAATAATAATAATAATATCAACAACTTATGGAATAAATAGAATAATAATAACAGCAACTTTGATTCAATGGGTATTGAAAATCCTATGAACTAAAGTGTTAATATGAATAGTAATCCATTTAACAACAACTACAATGCTAGCAATAACAATAATACTAGCAACCCTATGGGAAATAATAGTAGCTCATATAACTACTTCAGTTAAAATAATAACTACAATCAAGTTAGTCCTATTAATAACTAGTAATTCTATGAAAGCCGTTAAACAAATTTCTTATAACAAAATGCTGGAGCAAGTAGTTTATTCCAAAAACCAAACACCCCTTAAAATGTGAAACCATAAACCGTAAATCCTGTTGTAAACAATAACAATCCTATAATAGCTAATAATAATAATAATAACTATGTATAAGCTCCTTCCTCTTCCTTATTTGATAATACTTAAAATAAAACTAAAACAAATAAGAAAAATGACTAAGCCAGTAGAGTTTCAAAATTATTAGGAAATAGTAATAATTCAAATAGAATTCATTGAATAGAAATAAAATATAAAATTAATTTATTAGTTATTTTAAAATTGCAATAATTGTTAATTAGTTAATGTACCTATCAATTCTTCTTATTCATAATAAATATTCAGTTTTTCTAAAATAATTTAAAAATATTTCTTATATTATTTATGTAGAATATCAAGCTAAAATTTTAATATTCTAACAAAAAGTAAGTTTTATTTTGTATTAAATAAATATTAAAATGATTAGTAAATTCTAAAATTAATTTAAATTATTTCATTTTTAATAAGTATTACAAAAAATAATTATTACGCAAGAGCTCACAGAATTAATAAATTTAAGAATAGTTAAATATATTTAACCTTATATTTAATAAGGAATTTAAAATATTTAAAGTATTCCACCACTTATAACTTAGAGATAAATTTAATGATAAGTTTTTTAAATAACCTCTTTCTACTTACATATAATGATTTATTAAATCAATTTAAAGTAATATTATAAAATAAATAAGGAGGTAGGGAGACATTTTAATTGTTAATAAAGCAAATATAAGGTTGAAATCAATCAATCAATCATTTATTTAATTAAATAAAGATCAAATTGTAAAATTTTTAGTTATTTAATTTACTAAAAAGAAAATTATAGAGATATAAAAAATGATAGTTAACGAGGCCATAAATGTAAATACAATATTATGAAACAATTACTTTAAAATTATATTATTTTTTAATCAAATAATGCAAAGTAAGATTTTTAAAACGATTAGATTTTAGTTTTAAGGTAATTCAATTAATTTAATTACCTATATATGTATTTATAGAATATAACTACTCATTATTAATTAATAAATACTATCTATTTTTACTTTACTTTAATTTTAAAAAAGAGGCTAGAGTTTAAAACAAAATGGAGTTTTTTGTTTGATATCTGATTTAGTTGATTACTCAAAACTCACTACACTTACTCTTTATTTATAGTAAAAATTATTAATTAATTTTATTAGACTTTTCAACTCTTTAATTCAAATAGGGAGAATAGAATTCAAAATTAGGGAGCATGCAGCATAGGTTAAGGAATAGGAAAATGCTCATTACTTACAACATTATATATTGATTTAAGGTAATTTTTTAATTATATTTAAATACTCTTCCTCCTTTGTACAAGTTTTTTCCCTCAGAATTTTATAGATTAATTAATTTTTAATATTAAAAGTATGAATAACATTGGAGATTTAGGTGCAGGACTAATAGGATTAGGATTAAGAGATTGCCACTAACTTACTAATTTGTTTCTTAATTTAAAGTAAAAATTAATATTTCCTTTAAAGCATCTTATAAAATCCCCCTACCTATTTAAATTATGAGAATCCTTAATATTCAAAAAAGTTTAATTTTATGAATCATTCCATGAGTTTTAAAGAGAAGAAATAAAGCAAATTAAAAACTTTACTATTGATTGAAATAAATAATCTATAAAACTATCCCCTTAATTAAAATCAAAATCTTTAAATTTAATTATTTCTCTTTAATAAATGAATGGTAATATAGCTTAAGAGTAGGAGCGGATTAAATTAAGGCTTAGAATATTTAGATCCTCATCTCTCTATTTAATATCTTTATTAAAAATTGTAATATTAAAGTTCTAATAAGATTGAAATTAAGGGTGCTTCTGATTTAGGATATGGATTCGGAAATTGCTTATTGCTTAAAGAATTAACTCTTTGTTTAAAGTAATAGTTATTTTTTCTTCTTTTTTGTCATTCCAATTTAAGATTGTTTCTTATTAGTTTTTATATCTTTCTTAATATAAAGTTCGAATTAGATTTAAGATGAAGGCTTTTGCTCCTTAGTTGATTAATTATAGAATTGCAAAAAAATTACCAAACTAGCTCTTTATTTCAAGTGAATATTTTAATTTTGATCAAGTTTATTCTTTTAACTCTGTTTTTTATATTAAACTCTTTAATTATACAGTTCGACTGGAATTGGATTTTGGGGAGCTAGTAATTTAGGATAAAAATTAGCAAATTTTTCATTCCTAACCTCATTGACTCTTTATTTACTGTACAATCTTATCTATTTAAATTATCTTATCCCTTAAAAAAAATATTTTTAAACCTATTTGATTCAAAGCTAAATTCTTTAAAAAATAGTTGGAATAACATTGATGCTAATAGTGCTTATAATTTAGTAACTAAATTAGAAAATTGTGAATATCTAACTACATTAAATCTTAATTTAAAGTAGACTTTAATTTCTTTAACAACAATTCATTTAAATCTTTACTTTTAATATGATAAGTTATTCTTAAATCTTTAAATAATGATTAGAATTAACAATTAAGATGTTATTAGTTTAGTCCCTAGTTAAACTCTCAATTCATAGTAAAAGATCTTTTTATTTTTTAAAATTATATTTCAAGTTAGTTCTCTATATTTGTTTTTTTAATTTAACTCTTAAAAAGCAAAAAAGAATATAGAAATGAATATTAAGGTCTTACTGGCTTAGGATCTGGGTTAGGAAGCTGCTTGAATCTTACAAAATTAATTTTAGATTTAAAGTAGAGTTTAATTATTTAAAATTTTTGATTTTCCATTTTGTTTAGTTAAATTTATTTCTTTTTTCTTATAAAAGGTGGAGTAATATGTAGGAATCAAGTGCTTGCAATTTAGGATCTGGATTGGAAAATATTCAAAAAATTTAAACTTTAGTTGTTAATTTAAGGTAAATTATTTTGATATTCTTAATTTTCCTTTATTTTTCAAATTTATTTTCTTTTATTTTGATTTCCTATTAATTTTTTTAAATATCACAGTTAGAGTAATATTAGAGATATTGGTACTTGTGGTTTTGTGTCTGGATTAGGAAATTGCTCGAATCTTACACAATTAACTCTAGATTTAAGGTAAGTATTTATATTATTTTAATTTATTATCTTTCAATTTCAATTTTATTTTTTACTTAACAATTAAATATTTAAGCTTTAATCGCATCGGAAATTAGGGTGTTTAAGGTTTAGCATCAAATTTAGGAAAATTAACTCTACTTACTGAATTAAATCTTAATTTAAAGTAAATCTTATTTTATTATAATCTATTTAAACTTCAATACTTTTCCCTATAAATTTATAAATGAAAATATTATAAAAATAATTGCTAAAACATAAAGTTCTAACATTGTAAGTGACTAAGGGGCTTGTAGTTTAGGATAAGCATTAGGAAAACTTTGGCATCTTAGATAATTTTCTCTTTATATAAAGTAACAATTTTGATATAATTTTAACTATTTCAAATCTAAGATTTTTCTTTCTAAATTATTTTTCTTTGAATATATTAAATGTGAAGCTCAAATACTTTTGAAAATATTGGCGCTTGTGGTTTAGTATCTGGATTAGCAAATTGCTCATAACTTATGAAACTAACACTAGATTTAAAGTAAGCAATTGAATTTAGACATTTTAAGTTATCCATCTAACAATTGTGATCTTTGATTAGGTTTTTAAATATTTAAGTTCTAACTACATCAGTGATGAAGGTTATTCTGGTATAGGATAAAATTTATTGAAATAATTTAAACTTCTTGAATTAGATCTTAATTTAAAGTAATAAGTATTTTATCTTTATTTATTATTTACTTAAAACTTTAAATTTATAAGCTCTAATAGGATTAGAGATCAGGGATCTTTGAGTTTAGGAGATTTTTCATAACTTAATTCACTATCTCTTTATTTAAGGTAAATATTTTTATTATTTTAATTTATTCCTTTATCTTTATCTAACTGATTGATTAAAAATTAAAGTTCGAATAATTTTCAAGACTAAGGTGTATGTACCTTAGGATCAGAATTATTTAACTGTAAATAACTTTGTTCTCTTGTTATTGGATTAAAGTAAATTTTGATTATTTTTGTTTCCATATCAAATTTATCCTCTGAAATTTGCTATATAATACTTAATTTTTTACATTCAAAGCTCGAATAATATAGGAGATTTAGGTATGAGCAACTTAGGATCTGGATTAAAAAATTGTTAGTAGCTAATTTCATTAACTCTTTTTCTAAGGTAAATATTTTTACTTATTTTTAATTCCTACACTTACTATATCAAATGTATACATACTTCTTAAATAGTACTATTTTTAACAATTTAGTATGAATACCATAGGAGATTAGGGGGCTCTAAGTCTAGGTACTGGATTAGCTTAATGCTCATAGCTTTCTAAATTATATCTATACTTAAGGTAGACATTTTTTTTCCCTATTATCTATTTATAATTTATTCAAAATAAAAATTGTTATCATTAATATAAATATAAGTTCAAATAGTATCGGAGATTTAGGAGCCTAAAGTTTAGGATAAGGATTAGGTTTGTGCTAAAAACTTACTTCCCTTGCTTTATACTTAAGGTATCATTTTTATTTATTTAATTTTAAATAATTTCCATTAAAATTTATTAAATTGCAAACTGAATTTTTGAATCTTTAATTCTTTAAAAATGAAAAAGCTCTAATAATATTGGAGATTTAGGTGCCTAGGGCTTAGGCTTTGGGTTAGGAAATTGTTAATAACTTATTACTATCACTCTTTATTTAAGGTAATGTTTTTATTCTTATAATTTCTACCTCTTTAAATTTCAAATTTATTCTTAAAATACAAAAGATATAATAAAATTGAATAAAAGGGTGTCAGCGATTTAGGATCTGGATTAGGAAGTTGCTCCTAACTGACTTAATTAACACTAGATTTATAGTAAGGATTTATCTAGAATAAATTTTTTTAAATTTAAAAATGATTTCATCTTTATTTTTTTATTTTACTTTAGAGGTTATTTTTAATTTATTTTTAAAAAGTTATCAGAAAAATAAGGAATTAATATTGAAACTATGGAAAATACTAAGATTGACTTCTTTTAAAGGTATATATTAAAATTTGTTTAATAATTAAACAATTTATTATATTTTTAAATAGTTTGATACCATGAATTTTATTAAAAGTCAGGTTAAAAGTATTTTATTATATTTTTTCTGATTAGATAACGTCTAGAGAATTAAAAATAGAAGAATTTGTTATTCCTATAAATAACTAAAAATTATTTAAAAAAAGCAAATCTAAATTTATTATTTTTGTTTAATGTATATTAGTTATAGGAATTATACATAATAAATTATATATTATAAATTGCATCATATGATTATCTTTTAAATTTTATGGGATGGGTAAATTGAATTATTTTATATTTAATTAAAAAATATGTAATTTAAAACAAAGAATAAATTGGGTCAGTACTTTATACTATCACTATGTTTCATAATTAACTATTTTTAATAAATCTTTAATTTAAAAAGTTATTTTGTTATAGTCTATGAAAATAATAATTATTAAGATCTAATCTAAAAACTTACCAATCTGGAGTATAAAATATGAAAAAGCTAAAAATTCTAATATGCTTAATTTTATTAAGATTTACATTGGGTTGCAGTGAAAGCTGTAAAATATGCAAATCTGAAAATAATATGAGCATCTATGACTGTTCTGAATGTATAGATGGCTATGAGTATGATTTACTCTCCCATAAATGCTAAATAAAATCTATATGTGAAAGGTATTAATTTTCTGACTTCAATGATGGAAATTTCAAGTGTGTTTCCATATGCAAACACAATAAAATTTCTTTAACCTTTGAAAATACATGTAACTAAATATACCAATGCTCGAGCTAAAGTATATACCCTTCCTCTTTGTCTAAAGGCAGATATATTGCTGATATTTTTAGGGTAGATGATTATTAAGTTCTCATAATTTATAACAATTTTGCAAATTTGATATCTTTATAGGATGGAAAATTCATTTATCAATTTAATTTTGATGAGAACATAATCTTCATCAGAAAATTTAGATAAATGCTCTACCTGTTTAGTAGAGACAGAAAAGTTTATTCTTGGAATATTTAATATGGTAACCCAAAATTCTTGATCTCTCAGTAAAATGGCTTTGCTAATAATAAGAATGATATACTATATTGCCACAATAATTAAGAGCGTGTTATGGTTGTTTCTGTATTTGAATAATAAAAAGAAATGATTCTCTCTGAAATAAATAGTAATAGCGATGATATAGTATTATAGTATCCGAACAAAGCATTCATCAAATAAAACTTAATCATATTTTAAGATGCTTTTAATAGAGTGATGATTCTGAGATTATTCGAAGGAATTAATAGTCAGTTAATAATTTAATAACTAACTACAATATACTTGTGTTCTTATGTGAAAGGGGAAATTAATTAAATTTTGGAAATTGGAGAAGATTTCTTTTATCTTATATTTTTAAATACGTTAGGTATCGCGTAAATTAATTAAAGCAGTTTACTCTGTCAGTTCATTGAATCTGATCTTCAACCTTTGAAAATTGATTTAACAGCATCTAATTTGAGGTAACCGCCCTCTCAAATTGTTTTTTCCTCTTTCTAATCAAATGATTTTAAAGCTATCTTTGTAAAAAATGAATAATCTAATATTTCAATAAGATTCCTTTACGAAATACTTGATTTTGGATTCTCATGGATGACTCAATATTAAGCAAAAATATATTTTCTTTTATCTGATTAATCTATCTAAGTATATAATTTCTAATTTGATATAGAATAAAATTAATTCCTACCTTTCTAAAAAATTATAAACATATAAACAGTGATTTCTAACCCCAAGAAATTAATTATTTTAGATTCTTATACTAATCAATAAGCCGAAAACTATTTATGCATATTATCATAAGATTTACAAATAGTCACTATTCAAAATGACAATATTAATGGAATTACAATTGACATTACTTAAAAAGTAGCACTTTCCCAAAAGAATATTACCAAAATAATACTGAATGAAGAGTTAAATCTACTGGCCTCTTGTTCTCTAGATGGAAAAGTATAATTTTGGAATTTAATAGATATATATAATCCAGTTTTCCATTACAGTCTTGAATAGCCTAATTAAAGTTGCTTAGATATTGCTTTAGATTATAGTCAAATTCTCATAGCAAAATTTACATCATAAATTTTGCTTTTTGATTTATATAGGAAATAAATAGTCTAAACTATACCCATAGATAACACATTTTCATACTTCCAAATAGTTAATTAACAAATCTTTATAATTTTTAGTTAAACATTAAAATTATTTAAAGACTTCAATGAAATACTTACTTTGAATATTAGTAGCGAAATCTAAAGCGTGTTTGTTAGTTAATAGAATAAGATATATATAATTAGTACAAGTAATACAATAAATGCGTTTACTATTGACTTAGATAAACAAATATTAGTTCAAGATACCACTGTTAACTCTTACTCATCTACTAAACCTATCACAAAAGTATCTTTTTTTGAAATAGGAAACTCAAGTAAAATGTTTATTATTTATCTTCAAAATATTCACATTTTTTAATATTATTAGAGATTTATATTATGGTGAATGCTGATTCAAATTATTTAGAAATATTGAGCGAGAATCTCACTATAATTATTCCCTCCTAATAATTAGCTGGAGCACTCCTATCAATCTATTAATACTCAAATAGCGAATATATTTTTATTCAAAATGCCCCTTTGAAAAATAAAGCTTTACCTATTGCCCTTTAATACTATGACATTTAAGTTAACTAATTTATAGATATCATCTAACTTTTAGATATTCTTTAGATTTCTAATGCCAGACTCTTTAAAGGAATTGCCCCTAATCCTGATTATTTTTAATTAAGCTACGTTGCATCAATAGGATTTTCGTATATTAACTCCTCAATTAAGTGGCAGAAACCTAACTTCATGTTAAATGATTTTGTTTAATAAACAGAAGGAAGATAAATAAAATACCTACTTAATAATAAATAACTCACAGTTAACTATATAGGAAATGACAATGGTTCAATACAGTATGCAAATTATGCAAAGGATCTCTCAATTTAAAGAGTATTTAGTTTAGACTAAGCTTCAACCACTATTAATGACAAAATTTAGTTTATCAAATACAGTTTTGTACTGGGATATTATTACATTGTTGCTTTGCAAAATGTATACATTTATAACTTTTCAACAAACTCTTTTGAGGAAAAAATCGCTATGAACCCTTCTTAAAGTAACTCAGATAATATAATTGATATTTAAATATCTGAGAAGATAAAAATCGTGATAATCTACACTCGCTCTTAACTTTATATAAAAAATCATAATGATAAATCTTTCCTAATTTTACAAACCGCTTAATAAAATTCCAAGCTTAAACTAATTTATGGAATTTATTTTGATGAAAAATAGAGTTTACTATACATATATGGAGACACTATAGTATAGAGTGATATTAAATTAACAAGCATCAAAACAATAAATCCAATTAATTAAGCCAATTATTAAATTTGCTTATTCTTTAGCTAAGTTTTTGTGTGCAAACATGACACAAACAAGGTTTCTTTCTTTTAAAGAGATACTTACTTTTCTCTCATATAAGTTCAATCATTCTTTCCTCCATATAGTTAAAATTTCTAGATTTTGAGTGATTAAGTCTATGAAAACATTTTTATTGTATCAAATATCATAGATGTTTTCAATTTTTAAGGAACTTTTAAGAAGACTCTAAATCTAATTAATTAAAATTTTATTTCGCTTGATTTAGCCGGTATCTATTTTATAGTATTCACACCAGCAAGTAATAATTTAATATATTTAAATAGATTTGGACTGATTTTTATTATTTTTTAGCTTTATCAAATTAAAAATTAATTACCAACTTTAAATTTATCTATTATTAATTATTTATTTGATAAATAAAAAATTAGTTGGATATATTGTAAATAGAGAATCATTGGCTATTTAAACTACTTTCAGTTCTTCAGCAGGAAATTTAGTAAAAGGATACTATTTAAAAGAAATAAATATTTTAGCATATGTCACTACCGAAGTTAGATATGGTCAAGTAAAGCTGTATAGCTTATAAACACTTTCCAATATTGGCACCTTGCAAAGCACATTTTTAAAAAATTTAGTAGGTTCTGCAATAAAGATATATTACGATGTAGATACGGGCGTGATTAACTTTGTGGATAATTTGGGTAATATTTACAATAATAGATATGGATCTCAGTCCTTTATTGATAGCTAAACTATAATTCAAGAAGTTAATTCATTGCAAACACCAGAACCAAAAGATTATTTTATAGATTTTAATTTGAATGACATTTATTTATACAATAACATATATGTTTGGAAGTTAAACTATAATACAATTACTAGGGCTTATGTTGATTTTTATTAGACTAGTAAAAGATATTATATAATAATAAAACAAAGTGGACTAAGTATCCAATCAGGCCAAGAGGATGTTTCAATTTATTTCTGCGATAATACAAATAAAATATTTTATTATTACTAATCCGAAACTGTTTTTATTAAACAGATAGAAGAACCAATATTAGAAATGAGAAGTTTAAACCAAAAAAACTCTTAAATTTCTTTAATTATATATCCAAGCAAAATAAAGGTATATACAGGCTCTTCTATTGACCTTAAAAATGATAAATTTGATTATCAATTAGACTTAAAAATATTGATGATATTATATGATCAATTTAACATTGTTATCATTCAAACAACAAGTAATTAAATAATTGAATATGATTTTGTTGAGAATAAAGTAATTTAATAATTTTAAATTGACTAAAATTTAATAATTAACTCTTAATGTACTATTTCAGATTAGTCCAGAATAAGTTATTGGAACTTGTACTTAGCTTTAAGTAATGGCAGAATTGTGAAGTATGATATCTTAAATAAATAATTCTAAATTTATTCTGCTATCACTACTAATGATTAAATTGTAAAGCTCCTCTATCTAGAGAATAATATGTTTGTATTAACTATGAAATCAGGCTAGTTAATTGAAGTAAACTCTATAGACTTTTCTAAATTACCTACTTAGATCTTGAATGATAAAGTCTAAAAAATTTCTTCCTAAATGTAATTAATAGAAGGGTAAGTTTAAACACTGATTGATTTTGATAATGAAAATAAAAGACTATTTATTAATGTGAATGATAATAAATACCTTAGTGTTTACAATATCCTTGATAATTACTCATTTCTTACTAACATCAATTTTCCTGATAATGCTTAGAAAAAGATTAAAATGACCAAAAATTTTTAAATTTTATATTGTTCATTCTAATTAAATATTTACTCAAGAGTAAATTTGAATTATATCGGAAGATTCAGGAAAAATATTAGATAGAAATAGATATAAGATATTATAGAAGTCTATGAAAATTTCCTTGCAATAAAATATCAAAGTAGCTTTGAAACAATAATTATCAATGATAAAATTAATTATATAGTTTCTATTAATTAAATATAAATTAACGATGCTACTTTAATATATTATAAGAGCTATTTTGAGCTCGATACAATAATAATGATTGGAATTTCTAAATAAGGAATATTCTATTAAACTGTGAGCATTAGTTATATTCTATAGTAAGGAAAAATATCTGATTAATAAGTTACTAGTAATCAAATATAAGCTTGTAATTACGATATTAATTATTAAAGCAGTGTGTAAGCTCAGATTGACTTTGCAAAGATTGAAAATTTCTAATATAATAATTAGGAAATGTTCTTTTCCCTTTCCATTTTGATTAATAATGAAATAAATGATGTGAGTTTTATCTCATAAGAAAATAGTATGATTGTCCTAAGGCCTTATAATAATCAAAATAAGAATCTAAATATTAGAGAGAAGTCTTTATAAAACATTCCATTTAATGTTAAATTGATTGATTTCGACTTAATCTTTTAAAACTAAGGAATTCCAACAAATTTCCATGAGAATACACAAAACATAACTTTATAAAATATTAATATATCTAACTAAAGCATATAAAAAGGAACTTAGATTCTATTCTAAAATAAAAAAATAATTTAAATCTAAGGTTTAACAATATCTGACTTAAATATGATAGAATTTTCTAGTAGAAAAAGGAATTTATAAAATAAAAATATCTATGATACTTTGTTTAAATTTAGTAATTGTGAACATATTTTAATAGAAGACTTATATATATATAATCTAAACTAAGAGAGCTTAGATTTCTAATTATTTGAGATTACAGATGTATAGAATGTTATCATCAAAAACCTTTAAATTTCTAACAGTGTTCTGGTTGGTAACTTGATTAAGATAATAAGTATTTAAAATTTAAGAATAGAATAAATTTAAATAAGAAGTAATTAAAAATCTGAAGTAAATAAAGATATTATTTCTTATTTAATTTAGATTGAAGGAGTTTAGGAAGTTAGAATCAATAATATTGAAATAAATGATAACTAAGATTTGAATATGATAAAACTATCAGATTTCTATGAAAAAGATGAAATTCTCTATACTTTAAAAGACTCAACTATAGTAATTTAAGATAGCAAATTTAATAATAATATTTACCCTAATACATTTAATAAAGATACTCAAGTTAATTTACTATACTTATAGACATCTATTATTTACCTAATTAAGATTCAATATTCTAAAAATTAAGGAAATATATTCATTACAAGCAGCAAATCAGTTTTTATTGATTAATCATAATTTAATAATAATTTAGGCATAACAGGTGCAGCCTTACAATTAATTACCTTAACTGATCTATTATATATAGATAATACTAAATTTTAAAATAATTAAGCTAAAGCTAATGGTGGTTCTCTTTGCCTAATAGATGTTTTTAAGATCTAAATTACAGATTCTTGTTAATTTAAAGATAATTCAGCTTTAATAGGAGGAGCAATCCGTTTCTAAGTTTCTAATATAAAAAACTAAGAATTTTTAAATTTTTAAATAAATTCTAATATTTTTGAAGGTAATAATGCTCAAATTTTTGGAAAAAATATTGGAACCTATCCTTATAAATTTGTTGTGCAATAATATCAAGGAAATTTAAATTCCCTAAAAGTTTAGGAATATGAAGGATACATATTTAAAAATAATGAAGAAAAAATTACTTTCATTTCTATTTAAAGCGGTAGCAATCTATTCTTATAATTATATTTGAAAGATGATAATGATTAATTTATTTTTATTGACACTGATAGTTTAGAAAATAAATTCTATCCTTAACTTATCATTGATGAACTAGAAAGCTACAACTTTGAATTATAACAATAACTAAACTCTAATAAAATTGAAGTAAAGGGAGAACCACTCATTACAGTAAGATAATACAATTAAGAATTTAAAACATTCTAATTTAATAACTTAATTGTAGGAGGTTTTCCTCAAAAAACTATTAGTTAAAATATTCTCTCAATTAAACTAAACAATTGGATTCCTATGATAGAGCTAGATGTCTCTTTATAATTTAGGTCTTGCTTGCAAGGTGAAATACCTGTATAATCCACTTCTAGTGTTATCTATTGTAAGGAGTGCTAAACTGGCACATATTCTATAGAAATCTATGATATATATTCCACTTCTAACAATTAAAACTCTTTAAATTAACTTTCGTGTAAAAAATGTCCAATTGGAGCTACTTCTTGTGAGAAGAATAAGCTAACATTAAAAAGTGGATATTGGAGAGAAAATATATATACAGATGAAATTCTAAAATGTAATGAAATAGACTCTGGAATTTGTAATGAAGTCGATGAGGATTATAGATTTGGATGTTCCGAAGGTCATTTAGGACCATTATGTGAATAATGTGATTTTTTCTCTGATATTTGGAATGCTACTTACAATCAGCAAGGAGGATAATATTAATGTAATAAATGCAGTGGAGTCTCTATACAAATAGCATATATACTGTTTATCATATTCTTAACTATCCTCTATCTTTGTGCAAGCATTCATATATTTATGAATAATTTCAAATTAAACTCAACTTATACTTACTTAAGGTTTATGAAAGTCCTTCCGTATTCTAGAAGTTGCATTTAGGATGAATCGACTACTTTTATTAAGTGTCTTGTGAACTATCTTTAAATTTCATCAATTTTAGTTACTATGGATTTTAAGATTTTGCCTACTATTTTTACATTCTTACCAAATCTACTAGGAAAACCTATAGAGAGATTGTCAGTTAGTTTTTAATGCTTCTATAATGAAATAAGTGAGATTATTTCTTCAAAAGACGTCATAAGAATAAATTATATTTTCTACACAATCTTTCCTTTTATCCTTTTTATTTTCCTTTTTATATTTTTTTATATAATAAGAAAACTGACAAAATAGTAGAATAATCATCAGTACTATTACATGATTATAAATATCACATTTTTCTTCTTTTAGCCTGACTCAATCAACTATTTATCTACTTCATTAGTTTGTAGGTAAATAGGAAGTAAAAAATATGCTAAAAATAATTTGACTATGATGTGTGGTGAATTATCTTAATAAAGCTTTAGAAGAATAGCTATTTCTTTTGCTTTGACTTTTTGGGTAATATTACCATTAATAATATTATTGAAATTCATAAAAGATAAAAGAGCTACGAACAATTTATATTCATGTACTATGAAATATAAGTATGGCTATTATTACCTAGAATACAAATAGCAATACTATTATTGGGAGTTTATCAGAGTATATGTTAAATTAGCTATTGTTCTCTCTTTAACAATAATAGAAGATATCTCTGATCTCAAATAAAGCGTTTCTATATTAATAATTGGCATATACTTATACCTCATAGAGCTATTCTATCCTTTCTAAACCAAGTAACTGTGTTTATTAGAAAAATCTACCTTAGTTATTCTAATCCTAACTGCTTTCTTAAGTTTGATTTAAAGTAAGACTTAAAGTGATGTTGTAATTATATTAATTATAGTAGTCCATTACACCACAATCTTCATACTTTTAACAATAATCATTTTAAAGAAGGTTGAATAAACACTTTAGAATTAAGAAACTTTTTTAAATTTCTTCGCAAGAAAGTTATTAAAGAAAAATACATACCAATAATTAACTACCTTTGGTAAAAGAAAATTAAAAATATTATTATATTGGAAGTAAATATACTAAAATCTAAAATATTTAAGAAGCTTAAAGGTAAATGAGCATATTAAATAGCTAGAGGAGCATTCACAGAAAATGAGTGGTAAATTATATACTTAAATAATATCAAATTTTACATTAACAATAATTTTAGAAAAAGATTTAAGTATAGGAAAATAAAAGCTTAGTTCAGTTCGGAGTTCATTAAATGCATAAAAGGAATTATTTAATTAGAAAAATTAAAGGATAACACTTTCTCTGAAAAGCAATAAAGGATTATATTAGAAAATTATTCAAAAACATGAAAGCATATTCAGTATGAATTCTGATTTAGCTCAAAAAAGAAGTATAAATCAGCACTAAGAAAATTTATCAGGTTTTGTTTTGGCTACAAATGAAAACTTAATAAATAGAAATATGACAGAAGAAGACGATTAAAAACACATGATTTTTTAGAAAGGTAGTAGTAATGAAGATGATAATATAAATTTAAAGAAGGAAGTTGAATTAAATGAATAAAAATAAAAAGACCTATTTCCTAACATAAACGCTTCTGATTTTGAAGAAACCTATTTTCCTTAATAGGTTTATTAAGCAAATACTCATAAAAACCAACTATAATGACTATAATGTTATCCTATTTCTAAATTAAATAAATTTCAAATTTATTATTTAATTAATAATAGGGAGATGTATTACTTTCAATATTAATTAATACTGTATTTTTTTAAAATTTTTTGGCTACAAAATATAAAAATAATGGATGATTTTAAGTTGCTTAATTTGATTTATAATATTTCCAATAATATTGGAGACTCCCATTATGAAAATCTTGCGTTGTTAGAAGGTATACCGCCAACTTGAGATTTTCTAAATACTTTTTAAATCAAATATGATTTCAAAATATTGGGTTTTTTCTTCTACTTTTATAATTTAAAATTTATGTAGAAATTTGAATAGATTTTTTTTCTTTTATTATTTCTTCTAAAACTTAAAAATAAAAGAACGATTTTCGCAAGTAGAGGAAAAATAATATCACAAGTTTTTTAATTTAATTTGTTTATTTGTTTATATTCAATATTTTAAAAAACAAAACAAGATTAATAAATCATCTTTCTTAAAAGACCTAATAAGTTAAAGATAGAATTTTTCTATATTAAAAAAATATGATTGCATTTATATATTTTTTGAATTATTTATTAACTTATTCAGAGATAAAAATTCATAAGTGCATATACTATCTGCATACAACGAATAACAAAGAATTTCATTTAAGTGGAACTATAATTTTTTTCAAAAATAATAGGATTTTTATTTAATAATAATAATAAAAATACTAACGTAAAGAAACAACTAACTATTTATCTGAGGGTAAAAAAAGTTTTCTAAAAATAGGATAATTATAAGTAAAGGAGTATAAAAAATAATTTTCACTAAACCACTAATATTATTTACTAACTTACCTATTATTAGATTTAAATTTTTATTGGTTTTTGGGAATATGAGTTATCCATTCAAATTTAAAAGGATTTATTGAATTAAGATAATTTAATTATAAATAAATATTTATTCCTGAAAAACAAAATATAACAAAAAATAAAAATATACTTCTACCTAACTGTAATATATGAATTAAAAAATCCTTGTCAGTCTTCTTCTAATTTTAATCAGATTTACATCAGGCTGCAATGAGTTTTGTAAAGAATGTGAAATCAATAATTCAAGCTATAGAATACATGATTGTATTGAGTGCATTGATGGTTATGAGTACGATTTTCTCTCCAACAAATGTATGTCAAGGACTTAATGCGAAGTTTATTAATTCTAAGAGTTAAGTGTAGATTCATCAAAGTGTGTTTCAATTTGTAAATAAGGAACAGTGGCATCAAACTCAGAAAAAATTTGCTATTAAACATATAAATGCTCAAGTTAAACCATATAACCAGCTCCATTGTCTTAGGGTAGAGATATCATAGATATTTTTAGAGTGAATAATGAATTAATTGTTGTTATTTACAATAATTTTGTTAACTTAATCTCATTGATTAATGGAAGATAAATTAATTAATTCTAGTTTGATTCAACAATCGTATATGTCAAAAGCTTTAGATCTATGTTATACTTATTTGGTAGCAACAGGATAGTATACTCCTGGAATATAACTTATGGAAGCCCAAAATATTTGTTATCTTTTCAAAGTGGTGTTGCTAGCAGTAAAAATGACATAATATATGCTTACAATAACTAAGACCTAGTTATGGTTGTTTCTTTTTTTGATTAAAAAAAATAGATAATATTGTCTTAAATTGATCAAGAAGTCAGCAAAGAAGAAGTATTAGAGTACTCAAATAAAGCATTTATTCAAAGAAATATATTAATTTTCTAAAATTTTGATAACACTGTGATGATATATCGATTCGAAGATGATATGAACAGAAAATTAATTATTTAAAAATTAACCTCTAATTACGTCTGTTCATTTGTGAAAGGAGAATTTAATTAAATTATAGAAGAATCTGAAAGTTTTAGCTATTTATTGTCTTTTTATTTCACTAATGGTATAGCAAGGATTTCTCTCTAAACATAAGACTGCGTTTTTATTTAATCTGACCTTAGGGTAATCAAAATGGACATGGCAATCGTTGATTTCAGTTAACCTATATCAAAAATCCTATTTTGTTCTTTTGAATAAAATATCTTTAAAGCAATATTTTTAAATAACTCATAAGATGACATTTTAATATAACTAAATTTAAAAATCTTGGACTTTGGGATTTCTTGGATTAACAAGTTTGAATTAAAAATATACATCTTATTATCTAACTACTAAATAGAGGTGTATTTTTTTAAATTTGATATACAAAAAAACCAATTCCTCCCCTTTTAATAAGATATATCAGTACAAACTTTAATTTAGAATCCCAAAAAATTGATCATTTTAGATTCTTCAAATTTTTCTTACATAGATAATTATTTATGCGTTTTATCACAAGATATACAAATTGTAAACATTAAAAATAATGTAATTAACGGAATTACGATTGATTTTTAAAAAAAGGTTGTATAAGCTGAGGACATAATTAACAAACTAATAATACAAGCTGAATTTAGCTTACTGATATCTTGTTCTAAAGATGGAAAGGTATAATTATGGAATATTGTAGACACTTATAATCCTGTCTTTCATTACACCTTCTAAGTACCTAATTAAGAATGTTTAGATATCACCATAGATTTAAATAAAATTATTGCAGCAAAATTCTCATAATTAATTGTGCTTTTCAATATTTAGAATAAATAAATTGTATAATAATTCTCTGTAGATAATAGATTTTCATCTATTTAAGCTGTAAATAATTTAATAATGATAGTTTTCTAGTAGAATCTTAAAATATTTAAATAAGCTAGTGAGATATTTTTTAGCAGGATAGATTACGATATTTACAATGTTTTTCTCAGTTAGGAAACTAAATTATATTTAACAAGTACTAGTTTTACTATTATGGTTTTTTCTTTTGACTTTAACTCTAATATTTTAGTAAAGGATCTCTCTGAAAAAGTGTATACATTAACTCAACCTATTTCAAAATTATTATTTTTTGAAATTGGTAATTCAAGTAAATTTTTAATTTTCTATTTTTTAAAATTAATAATAATTTATTTTTTAATCTATTAGAAATTTAAATTATGGTCAATATCAAATAATCTAATTTAGAGATATTAAATGAAAATCTGATTGTAGTAGTTCCATTTTAGAAGCTTGTAGGCAATCTTTTATAGATCTATCAATATTCAATCTCATAATATGTTTTTACTCATTACGCACCTACTAAAAATAAAGCAGCTCCTTATGCTCTTTAATTTTATGATATTTAAACTAACTAATTTATTGATATGTCCTAAATAACATCTATTTAATAAATTTCTAATTTAAGACTTTTTAAAGGAGTACCACCTAATCCTGATTACTTACAATTAAGTGCTGTAATTTTATCTGGAACATCAGGTAATAATGCTTCTACTTAATGGTAGAGAAATTCACCAACTTTGATTCTTGACATAATATTACAAACAGAAGGAAAATAAATCAAATATTTCATTAATAACAAATAAAACTCTATTAGTTATATAGGAACTGATAATGGATCTATTCAATAAGCTAACTATTCGAAAAATAGTTTAGTTTAAAGAGTGTTTAGTTTGGACAAATTTACCAAATTTAGTAAAGATAGAATATAAATTATTAAATTTAACTTTCTACTAGGATTTTACTATGTTGCTTCTTTGCAAGATGCTTATATTTACAACTTATCAACTAATGATTTAGAGGAAAAAATTTCATTAGGTAATGATTAGAAATAGGCAAATACTATTATTGATATTTATACATCTGATTAAAGAAAAATAGTAATAATCTACACACCTACTAAAATATATCTAAAAAACTATAATTAGTAATAGAGCCATTTGTTTTAAACCTCTGATGCTAATAATAATTTCCTTTAATAAATTAATGGAATTTATTTTGATGAATAAATCTAGCTATTGTATATATATGGTGAAGCTATTGTAGAGTGCAACACTAATTTGGTTAGTATGAAAAAAATTAACCCATCAAGCTAAGGTAATTATATAATATGCTAATTCTTCAGGGAAGTATTTGTTTGTAAGCATGATATAAATAAAATCTCCTTTTTTAAGAGAGATAGTGCATTTTCTCTGTTATAAGTTTTATAATTCTCTCCTCCTTATCTTTAAGATTTTAAACTGTTTGGTGATCAAACATATGAAAACCTCTTCCTTATTTCAAATACTATAGATGTTTTCAGCTTCTAAGGTGCTTATTAGTTGACTTTAAGCTAAATTAACTAGAATATTATTTATTATGATCAGGCTGGAGTCTATTTAATTGTATTCACATTATAAAGTAAGATTTAAATTTTTTTCTTGTCTCCAGATCCTATTATTTTCCTTTATTCGAGTTAGGATTATTTTATATTAAAACTCTTAAACAGGCTATTGTTTAAAATATCACATACAAATAGTAGTAAATATAATAATTAATATTCTTTTTTAAAAAATTAGCTGGATATATTATTAAAAGGGATTCATTACAAATTATAACTACTTTTAATCCCTCTGGAGGAAGTTTTGTAAAAGCATTTTTTTTGAAGGAGGTCAATATCTTAGCCTATCTAACAGATGAAATTAAAACAGGCTAAGTAAAACTTTATGATCTAACAACATTTTAGCTAGTAGGAAGTTTAATAAACCCATTTACAGGAAACCAAGTAGGTTTTACCATAAAACTTTACTATGATGTTGACACTAGTGTTATTAACTATGTTGACACTTGTGGAAATATTTATGATAATAGATTTGGATAGCATATACGTGTTGATAGTTTAACATAAATTTAAGAGGTAAATTAGAAATAAACACCATACCCAAAGGATTATTTTATTGATTTTAATTTGAATGATATTTACCTTTACAATGATTTTTATGTATGGAAATTAAATTATAATGCTCTTACAAATTCGTATGTAGATTTTTATAAGATTAGAAAGACATTCTATTTCCTAATATAATAAAATACTCAAAATAGTCAATCCAACTCAGAAGATATTTAATTATACTTCTGTGATAATAAAAACAAAATATTTTATTATTATTAATCATAAACAGTCTTTATCAAGTAAATTGAAGAATAGATTATTGAAATGAAAAGTTTTACTCAAAAAAATATTCTAGTTTCACTAATTGTTTACTAAGATAGATTAACCGTCTACATAGGGTCATCTATTGACATCAAAAATGATAATTACAATTATAAAATTTAATTGAAAGTGTTAGTTTTTCTCTACAGCTAATATGATGTGGTAATCATATAGACACTCAATAACTAAATAATAGAATATGACTTTATTCAGAATTTATCTATTTTTTAATTCGAGATTGACCAAAATTAACTTATAAATGCTTAGTTGGTCACTTAAGACAAAGCTAGATAAATGTATTGGAATCTATACTTAGCATTAAGTAATGGTAAACTTGTGATATATGATATTATGAATAAAGCTGTTTAAAATTATTCTATAATTTCTACTTCGGATTAAATAATGAAGCTCTTATATATTAGTAAAAATGTACTAGTACTAACTATGAAATCAGGCTAATTAATAGAATTAAATTCTTTAGATTTTACATTATTGCCTTAATAATAACTTAATACATTAGCATAATAAATTTCTAGTAAAATGGAATTCATTGAAGGAGTTATCTACACAATTGTTGAATATGACTCAGATAATGATAGGCTATTTTTAAATGTGAATGATAACAAATACACTGGTGTTTATAATACCCTTAATAACTACTCTTTTATTACTTATATTAACTTTCCAGATAACACATGGAAAAATATTAAATTGACCAAAAATTTCATAATATTATATTGCTCCTTTTAGTTAAATGTTTATTCTAGAACTAGCTTTAATTATATTGGGAGGTTCAGAAAAAATATCAGATAAAAATAGATACAAGATATGATTGAGGTTTATGAAAATATAATAACCATAATTTATTAGAGTAGTGTAGAAACTATAATCATAAACAGTAAATTGAATTATATAGTTTCAATAAATGAGCTTTAAGTAAATAATGCCTCTTTAGTTTCATATAAGAGTGATTTTTAACTAGATACCATTACATTATATGGAATATCTTAAAAAGGAGTATTTAATTAAGTATTAAGTATTATTTATGCCCTTTCTTAAGGTAAATACGTTTTGAGCAATTTGAGCACACAAAATGAAATCTGCAATTATGATATTAATTCCTTAAATAATGTTTAGGCATAAATTGATTACTCTAAAATTAAAAACTTTTAATACTTTAGTAATAAAATGTAATTTTCCCTATCCCTTTTAATTAATAATGAAATAAATGATCTAAGTTTTATCTCCTAATAAAATAATTTGCTTATATTCAATCCATATAATATTTAAAATAAATATTTAAATATTAGGGAATAATCTTTTAAAAATATCCCATTTAATGTTCAATTAAATGATTTCAGTATTATCTTTGAAAATAAAGGAAATCCTATAGATTTTCATGAAAAATCTATAAATATAACACTTCAAAATATTAACCTATCTAACTAAAATCTGAAAAAAGGAACTCAAATTAAATTTTATAATAAGAAGATAATTTAAATCCTAGGTTTAAAAATCTCATAGCTAAACTTAATTGATATACTGAGTGCAAGAAGGGATCTAATTGATGAATAAGACACATATTCTCTATTTGAATTTCAAAATTGTGAGTATATTTTAATTGATAACCTTTCGATTTCGAATATATAATTAAGAAGTTTGAATTTCTTGTTATTTAAATTCACCGATATAGATACAGTCATTCTTAAAAATATTTCAATTAGAGATAGTTTATTCAATGATGTTTTTATTCAATTTACTAATATATAAAATTTAAAGTTTGAAAATATTTAAATAACCAATTGCTCAAAAGTTTAAAATTATTAAGGAATAATATCTATGTTAATTCTAATAAAAGGAGCTTAAGAAGTAAGAGTGAAAAATATAGAATTTAGTAACAACCAAGAGATAAATTTTATGTAGTTAACAGACTTCTATGAAGAAAACAAAATCTTATATACATTTAAGAACACTTCTATATCGTTAGTAAATGCTAATTTGATGAACAATACTTATCCTGATTCTTTTAACAAAGATAATCAAATAAATATGTTGAATTTTTAGACATCAATAATATATTTTATAAATATGAAATATTTCGATAACTCAGCAAATATATTCATAACCAATTGCAAATCTGTTTTTATTGATAAATCTAACTTCATAAATAATTTAGGAATAACTGGTGCTAGTTTACAGATAGAATTCTTATCTGATCATTTATTGATTGATAGAACGTTATTCTAAAATAATTTGGCTAAAGCAAATGGAGGCTCTCTTTGTTTAACTGATATTTAAAAGATTACAATTACTGAATCTTGTTTATTTAAAGATAATTCTGCTTTGATTGGAGGAGCTATTCGTTATTTAATATCTGATGTGAAGTATCAGGATATTTTAAATTTCCATATAAATCCTATTGTTTTTGAAGGAAACAGTGGTTAAATATTTGGTAACAATATAGGAACATATCCATCAAAATTTATTGTCCACTAATATTAAGATTCTTAAAATTTAATTTCTTTGAAGTAGTATGAAGGATAAATTGTCAAGAATAACCTAGAAACTATATAATTTAGTTCTATTCAAAGTGGATATCATTTATTTATTTCTATCTAGCTTAAAGATGATACTGATAAAATTGTTAACATAAATACCAATAGTATAAAAAGTAAACTTTATCCTTAAATAGTTATCGATGAGCTCGAGAGCTATTATTTTGAGTTTAAAAAGTAGCTTAATTCTAATGAAATAGAAATTAAAGGTGAACCACATATCAGTGTAAGACAATATAATAAAGATAGCAAATAATTTGAATTTAATAACCTATTAATAGGTGGTTTTCCAGATAAAACTATAGATTACAATATTTTAAAAGTTAAAATTAATAGCTGGATGCCTTTGATAAAAATTGATGTTTCTTTATAATTTAGGAAGTGCTTAACTGGAGAAATACCTGTTTAATTGTCTTCAAACATACTCTATTGTAAAGAATGTTTACTTGGCACATATTCGATTAAAAGTTTTGAAACTTCTTAATATGATATAAAATAAAACTAAATAGATCAAGTTGAATGTAAAAAATGTCCTAATGGAATAATTTCTTGTGAGAAGAATAAATTAGTCCTCAAAAACGGATTTTGGAGAGAAGCCCTAGATAGTGATGTAATCATTTAATGTAATGACATTAATCCAGATATTTGTAATGAAAATAATTCTAATTATAAAATCGGATGTTCTGAAGGTCATATTGGACCGCTATGTGAATCGTGTGATTTCTTTTAAGAAGTTTGGGAAAGTAATTATGATTCTCTCATAGGAAAGTATGAATGTCATAAGTGTGGTAGAGCATCAATTCAAATAATCTATATAGTAATTACATTTACACTAATATTCCTCTATCTCATTTTAAACATTCAAAATTTTATGAATAATTTTTAACTGAATTCTACATGCACCTATTTAAGGCTTATGAGAATCCTACCTTATTCTCGTAGTTGCATTTAAGATGAATCTACTTTTATCATGAAAAGCTTTGTTAATTATCTATAAATTTCTTCTACTTTGGTAAATATTGATTTTAAGATCATTCCTTCATTCTTTTCTTTTATGCCATCATTATTCGGTTAACCAGGAGGAAGAATATCTATTAGTTTTCAATGTTTCTATGGGTAAATTTCAGAAATATTAAATTCAAAAGATGTAATCAAAATAAATTACTTACTTTACACAGTAACACCTGCTATATTGTTCATAATTATTTTCTCATACTTTTTATTAAAAACTAAGTTTTCTAAGAAAAAATCTAATCCATTATATTATTTTATGATAATAAATATAACATTCTTCTTTTTTTAGCCAGATGCTATCAATTATTTATCTACCTCATTAGTCTGTAGGCAAATAGGAAGTAAGAGCTACCTTAAAAATAACTTATTGATTTTTTGTGATGATGAATCTTCAAAACACTTTAGAGTTTTAGGCATAACACCAGTTTTAGTATTTTGGGCAGTTTTACCTTTATTTATATTAGGAAAATTCATAAAAGATAAGTAGGGAAAGAGTAACTTATTCTATTATACTATGAAATCTAAGTATGGCTATTATTATCTCGAATACAAATAAAATTTATTTTATTGGGAATTTATCAGAGTATATGTAAAATTGTTGATCGTACTTTCTTTTACTTTGCTAGATGATATGGACAATATAAAATAGAGTATATGCATGATAATTATTGGAGTATATTTATATCTTGTTGAGTTACTCAAACCATTCTAAAGTAGATAACTGGGAAAGATAGAAAAATCTACACTTATTATTCTTTTACTTAATACTTTCTTAAATATTATTTAAGATAGAATTTAAAATATAGCCACAGGTTTGTTAATCATTATCCTTCATTATTCCATAATATTAACCTTAATTTACATAATAATGAAGAAAAAAATAAAACAAAAGATTTAAAATTAATAAAAAATTATAAATTACTTTGCTAAAAAATTAATGAGCAAAAAAAAATATGAATATATTATTTCTATTGGTAAAAGGAAACTCTAGATTTTATACTATTGGAAATAGATTTACTCTAATTTAAAATATTTAAGAAGCTTAAAAATCAATTAACATATCAATTAGCTTGAATATCCTTCTATCAAAAAAAGTGGTAAAATATTTTTTTCAAAAAATCTTTAAATATCTTTTATTTATCTTTTATTTTCAACTTTTCTTTAATAAATACTGATAAAATAGATGAAACCACTCTAAAATAAAGATAAAATCAGGTTTTAAGCTCTATTGATTCATAAGCTGAATCTATAAATAAAAAGGCATAAAAATTTACCTTATCTATTAGGAATCCTAATATGTAATTATTTTAATCCAATAAATAGATCTAAAAACCATCAACCATAACTCAAAGCAAATTCTTAAGTTAAGAAGATTCTTAGCATGAAATTGTTCTAGCAACTGATAGTGAATATTCCCCAAAACATAAAAGATAAGATGAGCAAAGATATTTGATTTAATTTCAAACTGATAATATTAATGAAAGCTAATCAAATAGTAAAGAGTTAAAGGAAAAAGATGTACAAAATGAATAGGATATAATTTCAAATGTATATTATTTTGAAGAAACACTTTCTCCTAATTAAGCTTACTAAATGAAAATCCGCAAGAATGAGTGATGTAGGTGATAGTATATAATATTCAGTGAATATTCTATTATAGGAAATTCCTATTTATAGATTATTCTTTGAATAGGAGGAAAGCATTTTTAATCTTATCACTTTAGAACTTATTTTTTAAAATGTCTACCTCCATACGTATTAATTCTATTATCTATTTTGTGTTTTATTAAATATTGATTTAATTCCTTTTGAGTTTTTATTTTACTTTAATTTAAATTTTTTTATTTTCATCTGGCTTCATTAATTTTAAATCTAATAATGTTATTAATTTCATATTTATCAAAAATTTCATTTAAAAAATCAATATTTTTATCAAATTCTCTTTATTTTAGATGTTAAGTATTTTCAGATTATAAATGATAAATTACATTTATATTACTATAAAAAACTTATTAATTTTTATTACCAGAAACCTTTCTCTACATTTTTCGCAAAGATATTCACTGTTTCTAAAAATTAATTTTTTGCATCCTTTACAATTTTGATCAGTTTGTCCATAACAAGATGAATACACCTAATGGCTTTCTTCGCATGCTTATAATATAGCATCATAATAAAATTAAGAGTCACACTAAGAACATTTACTTTAAAAAATCGTTAAAGGTCCTAATAAATAAGAACCAAATTTTCAAAAACAATCAAAATTAAAGGCCATTAAATATATTGTTCATTAATTTAAAGACCAATAACCAATAATACATAGAATTTTAAAGAATTAAGATAAAATTTAGTATTTTAAGTATTTATAACATAAATATTTGGAGAACTCAACTCAATTTTTTCAAAAAAAGTCTTTTAAAATTATTTTAGAAAATTTCACAATAATTTGAAATTTATTTTCAAATTTTACGTTTTTTTGAGGAAACTTAATTTTAAATAATTATGAATTAATATAAATTGTAATAGAAATTAATGGAAGTATTGTTAAAAAGTTACTGCAATTTTTATATAGAAAATAATCTAATTTTTTACAAAAATGCCTCTAATTAAGAAAATAAAAATAATTAATTTTCAAAATGCTTATTTTAAATTAAATTTATCTTATTTTAGAAGATATCTTACTATACGAACTTTGAAATTTGTCGTTTAAAAAAGTAACTATTTTTGCAAAGATATATACAAATAAACATACAATTTTATTATATTCAGTAATTAATCTTGCCACCTCTATTATCAATAATAAATACACTACACATTTTTTTTTATTTTCAATTTTCTGGAATTTTTCCTTTTTATTAAAATAACATCATTTAATATTGCATCTTTGAATAATTCATAAATTTAATCTTTATTAATAATAATAATATCATTCTTAGCCACAACACTCTTGGATTTGTAGGTTTAGGTCAAAGTTTATGATATAAAAATTATGGGGTTGGGGTTGGGGTTGGGGTTGGGGTTGGGGTTGGGGTTGGGGTTGGGGTTGGGGATGGGGGTGGGGTTGGGG
>JH651328.1:0-186521 GCA_000260095.1 Tetrahymena borealis
CCAACCCCAACCCCAACCCCAACCCCAACCCCAACCCCAACCCCAACCCCAACCCCAACCCCAAATGAGAAATTTATACATTTTAGATATGATAAGAATAATGTTAAATGTTTGTTTGCTAATATATCTAAGAAAAAAGATTATGATAGTAGAATTTTGAACTTAATATTTAAATCTATGTATAGTTAATTATAGGATTAGAATCTAAATATTTTAACATTAAAATTTTTATTGGAGTAGAACTAAGTTTATAGTCACAAATTATTATTTTTCTTTTCTGAAACATCAATCCAACTAGAATTTTCTGTAAAACGTAAACCAATTCAATGTGAAAATTTGAAGTCCTAGAAATTTATAAAAGTTAGAAATTTCAAGCTTCAAATTGAAATTGTACTGTACTTTTTATCTTTTTTGGTATTTCTTAATTTATTGATAACTCTCTTCTTTAGTCCACAGTTAACTTTTTGAGAGTTAATATTGAGATGTTTTTTAATTACTGATGTAGGAAAAATTATAATAGCTACCATTAATATTGAACTTCAGAAATAAAATTAAATATTGGATCAGAAAAAATAATAAGGTTATGTACTAACAATTAGAGTTATGCTATTTTTTAGATTTTTTAAAATTAGCTTCATTTTTCTCCGAGGTTCTGAACTTCGAGGAAATAGGTACTATTTCGAATTTAATTTCATAAAAATTAAAAAAATGTAATATAAGCTATCATAAAATATATTTAAGAAAGAGAAATGTTGATTCAAAGGCTAACTACTACCAACAAAATCACTATGTAAATTATTTAAATATGCTATAGACAGATAATTTGTATCAGGATTTATTAAATAAATATATGAAGACATACTTATTTTCTATCATTCAAATGAAATGATAAGAAATTAAAAGAATTTATTTTGATTTTTTTTATTTATTTAATTAACATTTAATCTATTTTTAATTTAAATAAACAAGATTTATTACGAGTTACTACTCATTTTGTAAATATAATTCTGATTTTATTTGTCTTCCCTTTAGTGTATAAGAGGTTATCGTTTGTATCAACTATCATTTCTAATACCTCTTCATGATTCTCGAAAATAGATGTTTATTGGAAGTTTTATTTTTTATCAAATATTAGTAATTTTTTATCAGTGGTGCTAGCAATTAAATAATCTTAGCAAAAGATCATCTTATTCAGGATTTAGTTTCTATCCACTGACTATACTTTGATCTGATTAATAAATTTTTTTTCTTGAATGCTGAAGTTGCAGACAACGAAATACTCAAATTTTGGTTAATATAAAATGATTTGATTTGAGGAATCTTAAAATAAACAAAGTTTAACTTCATCAAAATCTAGAATTGATCTATAAATTACTTGATAATCAATAGAAACCTTTAAAAGAATAAGTAATTCATTTTTATTCTTAAAACTAATATAAGTAACTTGCTCTGAATTATTCATTTAAATATCATTTATTTCTAGAGAAGGATGGAATTCATGTGTGAATGATTATTGCCACAATTTGCTTCTTTAGCAGTACTCAAAAATTTAAATAGCTTTCTTGCTTGACCAAATGAATTTTTAAGATTTTTTATAAAATAAAACTCTCTCTACTTATTCTTTGAGTTCAATAACAGTGCAGTTGTTCGTTTTATCGCTATTAAGATCTAAGTCATCTATCATAAAAGGATTCTATATTATTTTTATTTATTTTTTCCCTTCTTATGCGAAAACTAACATTAGTGGATCAAATTTCATAGAAGAGAAATCTAAATCTTAAATATTATTGATTACAAATTGTTATGATTAACGCATGCAATTTCCTTGCTTCTCCCATACTTGAACTAAATTATTTTACTTAGAAGTTAGAACGATTCGATTTTAATCTTTGATGTGCATCATTTGATCAATCATCATATCTTAAGGGGGTTCAAATGAGAGAATTCTTACCTAATTGATTGAATCATCTAATAATTCTAAGATTTTATCTGATTTTTCATGAGGATTTTAATAACTAAAAGTATTTTTTAATTATTAGGATGGATTTATTGAACTATAATATTTCATACATTCTTAAATACTAAGTAATAACTCAGTGTAGAAAGTAGCATCGCTCTTTTATTTTGTTCTGCTATTTTCATCTTTTTCAATATCATTCAAAGGAGTGCAGAATAAATCACCATATTATTTTAAAAATACTTCTTATTCTTGAAAAAACTCATCATCAAAAGATTAAGTTTGAAAATGTTAGGATGCTTAAGTAATAAGATTCCTCTTTTTTTTTAAAAGATCATCTTTTTTTTATTTATATTATTCATGTGAAGAAGAATTGAGTTTGTTTTGATAGTAAAGTAATTATTGTTTAAGATCTGTTTACATGATATTTAATAGGGATTACAATTCTTAGATTGTATGAATAATTTGGTAGCATTTAGCTTTATGTTAAGACAATAATTAGTTATTATTTAAATCAAATTGACTAAGTACATTCTCCTTATCTTCAGCAAAATCTTCTATTTCTATTAATTGAGATAGATGATTTTAATGAATCTCTGATTGAGTAAGGCATTTCGGACAAAGAAATCTGTCTCCTTATTAGCATTTTTCATTCAAACAATAATATACTATATTAGATTTATGCTTGAAACACTTAATATATTCTCTACTTGAACTTGTTCCCATATCTTATTTATTATATAAATAAACTATCTTTTATTACTTATTTCTTTTATTTTAATAATTGTATCTTATTTTCGTCAAAATAATCTTTAGATTTTGATTTGTTAGAATAACAAAGTACTACTAATCTCAACTAAAGTGGAGAACCTTAAGGTTTATATAGATATGATGCTGTATGAACTCTTCAGATAACAAAAACACTATTAGAAGAGTTTTTATTTAATTTATAGATTCTTCATTTAAAGAAGCAAGCATGTTACTTCATAATTTATTAAAAAGATATCTATTTTAAAATATTGTATTAATAAATTTTATAAATAGGACTTTATCTCCTCTAATTCAACAAAAAACTTAAATTGATCAAAAGAAATATCAAAATAAAAATTTAATTATAAAAAATTAGATTTTTTTCTTACTTATTATACAAAATAAAGTGGATTAATAAATTGATATTCCCAAATAAATAATTTTTAGTGAATAAAAAATAATTTGAATTATTAATTACAGATTTTCCATTTTAGAATGAATACTATTAGGCATTAGGTTGATCCCTAATAAATTATAACATTAATATTAAAAGAGATTATCAATTATTAAATTTTAATTTTATAAAAACTATTCTTAATATAAATTAATAAATATATATTATTCTATTTTTTCTATAACCCTTCATTTTAAACTTTTCTTACAAAAAAATATTCTGCCTACAACAAGAAAATTTTATCATATTGGTAAAGAAATAAAACTAAATTATATAAAGTTTTAAAGTTTAAAAATAGATAAATACCAAAATTGAGAATTGCTAAGGCATATTTACTAAAAAGTATCCAAATAGCCAAATTATTTACATGCTAAGATTGGAATTTTGGTATTTTTCTTTCCATAAAATAAAATAGTACTAGTAATTAAAAGGGCTATGAGAGAGTGAATTAAAAATTATAAATAAAAAACTTTCCTATTTTTGATTACCATTTATATACACTAAAATACATGAATAATATAATAAAAGCTTATTATATAAGGAAATAATTTATAAAGTGTCTTCAATAATTTTATTTTAAATAATCATACAATTACACATTCATGAATGTATTTTTCACTCTGATATGTGTGATTTTTATCGATTAAATCAAATTTTTGAATTGATTCTAAAGTTTGTTAATTTATTAGTCCATTAAAGCAAAATCATAATTCGTTCCTAAGACGAATCTATAATGATTACAATAAAAATATTAAAATATGTTCTTTAATAATTTAAATCCTAATTCATCATAGAAAAGCTCTAAAATAATTTCCATTTTTATTTTTTAATTGATATTATTTTTCTCTCTTTTAAAAGCAGTACGAAACAATATCCATATTTAACTCGATAATTAATTGAATAATATAAAAAAATATTTATTAGAAAATATAAAATTGTAATAAATTATCCCTTATCCGCTCATTTAATTGTCTGTAACATAAATTAGTAAATCACTATCTTTTAGGAGTAAAAATCTGTAAACTAATCTAATTTTAAATAAATGTACCAATTTACTCATATGTAGACTTATTTTATAAAATTTTAAAGGATAGAAGCATTTTAAAAAATGTATTAATAGTGTTTGAATTTACATAGATAATATTTAACTAGGTAAAAGTAAACAAATAATACAGAAAATTATTGATGATTTTAAGTATCTTATAGGAAATGTATTTGGGTATTTTAAATTCAAGCTAATAAATTGAGAAGATTTAAAAGCGGAAATTTACAATTTTTTTTATTAATCTTATAGAGAGAGCTTATTCTTAAATCTGATTAATTTTATTTTTAATATTTGATTAATAGGGTGGGTATAAATTAAAAACTAATATTGCTTGAATTAGCATTGCACTAAGTATTTTGGTATTATTACTTCCAAACCATCATAAATATATTTTATAAAAATGGAAATTACTTAGCAAGATCTTTTTATAAGAAGCAGATTTATTCTATAAAAAGGTATTGATATAAATTTAAAACGAATCTGGAAAAAAGTTCATTAATTTTGATAATGATCTGATATATATAAATAGCTTATTATTATTCCTTAGATTTTAAATTTTGTTCTTTTCTTAATGAGTTATTAATTTTTATGAGATTTATCAAGGGTTTAAATCAAAATCAAATATTAATTTTTATAAAAGTTATCTAAAAAAAAAGATTCACAATTAATATAGCACACTCCAATAAATAAAAATATGAGATTCTCATTCATTGCTTTACTTGCCCTTGTTGTTTTGGCCACTTTCACCCCTGTTGTTCAAGCTGGTGCAACTCAATTCGTCAAGAGACCTGTCTCCTTAAAGGGTGCTGGTGCTTTTAAAATTCAATGCTCTATGACTGATAAGGATTGTCCCTGCTGGTAATGCTACAATGCTGGTTTGATCACCTGTAAATACAGATGTTGATAAGCTGAACTACACACACAAGAAAAAAAAATATATATATATAATTACTAACTATATAAATTTAATATATTTTTACAGTAATCTATTCAAATTTTTATCTTTTATGTATAAACCATTCTTTATACTCACCAAAAATTATAAATAAACTTCATTACAAATAATAAAAACTAGTATGCTTTAGTATATCATTGTTCTTAAATTAAATCATAATATTATAAATAGAGAAATCTGTAAAATTAAATAAATCAGCTGCCTTAATGAAAATTTAATTATTTTATTAATTTGGGTCAATTAAGTTAATTACTAATAAAGATACAATATTTATTTGGTAAATTTTCCTTTATCTTTAAATTTAAATTATAATTGTATGCTAAATCCTTTATCTGCCATTTAGAAAAAAATTAGTTTTATTGAGTTTTCTTCATAAAATAACTAGCCTAATAATAGTTAATAATCACTCTTATTGAGAAGAAAACAAACAAGATTATTAGCTAAAGAAAAAAGGGATTGGAAAACAATTTTATTTGAATAATCAAATTAATAATGTATTAATACTACCATATTTTGGTAATTATGTTAGAGAAAAAGTAATAATCTTTTTTTTGAATTTTGTATGACTTTTTAAAACTTAATTTCAATTTGAAAATCCTCCTGTTAAACTATATGGGTCCATTCTACATCTTTATGTATGGATGTTTTTGCTTCAAATTTAAATTTTATTTTTCTATCTGCCTGCCCTACCTACCTTTGCTAAATAAATATCCTTTAAAATTTTACTCAGCTTACAATCAAAACTAATCATATTATTCCATACATATTATAGCTTGAATTTGGGTTACTTTAATTAGAAAAAACTATTTATGCTTGAAGAGAACTTCAGCTATCATGATCTGATAGATTTTTGTATTGGCTTTATAATGTAGGTGTTACATTTGATTTAAAATAGTACTACGATATTTCATTTTCATATAGGGGTAGGGTAGAATTTATTTTCTAATTAAATCTAATTGAAATCAAAATTTTATGCAACCAATTGTATGATTCCTTAAAGAGAGAGAATTACAAAAATTTAATGATTCAAGCATAGGGATCTAGTAAAAAAGAAAAGTTCTCACTTTAGTGGACACTCTAGTTAGGTTTTCAACAACACTAATAATTTTAATGCGCTCAAAATATTATTTTAAATTAAGGTTTTGTTAATAAATTTATAATAAAAAAGATAAATTTTCTCTAAATCTCAAGTAATCAAAACGCATAGAATTTAATATCTGTGAATAAATATAAGAAACATCAAAAACAATTAATTGATATTTTAGTAATAATTAATCTAATAAAAAAATATTAATCAAGTTCCTATTAAAAAAAATAAAAAAAATGAGATTCAGTATCTTCTTCTTAGTTGTTCTTGTCGTTCTAGCTACCTTCACTAAGGCTGACTAATTCTCTGCTTTGACTGGTAAAAGAGTCCCTGTTAAGCTCTACGGAAAGAGTGCTTATCCCGTTAAGTGTTCTCCTATTAAGAATGAATGTGGTTGCTGGGATTGCTTCAAGGGGTTCTTATTACAATGTAACTATAAATGTTGATGTTCTATAATAATTTATCTACTACATTATATTATTAGATATATTCTATGCTATACTTTATATTTTTGTAAGACTTGTATTAATAATTTTAATAAATTTCAATTCCCAAAATTTCTGTCAATCAATCCAATTCCATTTCTTTATATTATTTATAAATAATACTAATAATGGTTGGTGCTTTTTACTAAAAACTTGAATTTTTAATATTTTAATTAAAATATTTGAACTTTTAATGAAGGAAAGATCTTTCATATTTAACTAATTTGAATAAAAAGCATCTTATTTTCGATTAATATATAATTAAAAAGTGCCTTATATTATAAGGATTAATTTCAAGTAAGTATTTTTCATAAATTGGAATATTTATCAGATCATTAACATAAATTAATTCTTTACAAATTCTTACATCTTTTAATAAGAAAATATTGTTTAAAAACTAGAAACACATGAGTTTTCCTTAAAATGAAATTTAATAGCTTTAAGATATTTTTTACGAACTAATAAAATGGCTTATATAAATAAGAAATATAAAATAGTTAAAACTAGGATAAGATTATTAGATGATGGAGATGAAATTGATTGATAGATTGAATAGAATTGAAGATTATTCAAAGCGAAGCAATATATAATTAAGGATATATATAATAGTACTTTAAAATAATATATTTATTATTAGTATATTTTCTTTTGTATCATCAACAAGTGAAAACACAAATAAGTTCATTATTAATAACGTAGCAATCCCAACAACCACAATCTTCAACTTCGGGGTCACAGGGGCATTAGTAAATAGTGGGATCACAATCGGCACTCATAGGTTAGAAGCTATAGGAGGTAGTTGAGGTTTTAGCACTATTAGAGGATTAGAGGTTTCTCAAACCATTAGCAGAGGCCATGGCGATTAAGGCAAGTAAGACTAAGCAAAAGAATTATTTGTTCATTTTAAATTGGCTTATTTTTAAAGTTTTTAGTGACTTTTTTAGTTTATTAGTTTCTTTTATTGTTATTTGAATTATTTAGTTTTATTGTTAGTCAAAGATATATTTAAAAGGTATAATATAGTGTGATTACTTTAAATACTTTATAAAATTAACCAATTAAATCAAAAGATATTACCTACTTCATTCTTATTCTTGAATCAATACCTGATAAAATCACCTTAAAGATTCTACTTGGATCTCAGTTAGATATTTTGATTAAAAAATTGATTCGCTAACTTTTTATAGTAAGCGCTAGAAATTTAATTTAAGCCTTGATCCTAGGGGGTTTACTATGATTGATTAATTTAATCTAAATTTTTATTATCATTTTTGATTTTATCTCTTCCATAAATCTTAATCTAAATTAAATACCTAAAATATTATCAACCTATTTAAGAAAATAAATTAATACTTAAAATAGTTGCTGTAATTAGAATCAATATTCAATCAAACATATAATATTTCTTTATTCCTTCTTTATAATTGTAAGGTAATTTAGACAAATGATTGCTTTAATTTACACTAAACCTAGGTTTTTGCTTAATTTAGGAGCTAGACTACCACATGTAAATATTCAAAATATTATTGATTTTAGTGTAAATTCAATCATTATCTTTTAGATTATGGAATATGCTCAAAAATATTAAATTAATACAAATTCTATTTAGAAAATGCTAGAAGTAAGATAATCAAACCTCAAATTTTTAATATTCCTGGAGAATATGAAATATATAATGCAGAATTGTATTATTTAAAATTATTAAGTATCTCTATTGTTTATTGTAGAATTTATAAAATAGAAGATAGTTTGAAAAGAAAAATGGAATTTGGCTTGTATTATGAAATCTATTATTATACAAAAGATATATTAAAACTGAAATAAAATAAAATAAATAGATAATTATATTAACAAGAAAATACATAAATAAGTTTACAGATAATAAATTCTATTTAGAAAGTTCTATTATTTTTATGTTGGCTTGATTTCTTATTATTTTTATTGTATTAGTTAGTGGTAGTTTGTATACCTATAGATTACATACATATTAATAAACTCTAGTGAGGGATGAAGTGATTTTATAGAAAATTAATCTAAAAATCTAATTCAAGCAAATATTTATCAGATTACGATAAATCAAATTAGTTTAAACATTTAGACACCCCTTATTTGAATTTCTCTTATCTTTTTATTGATTCCATTCAATCTTTCCCAAAAGGCTTTCATTATTGAACATGAATCAAATAGAAGAATCTAAAACATACTAAAAAAATTAAATTCCTATTATCTTATATAAATTAAATATAGTGATATATACTCTAAATATCTAGTAACCTTTAAAAAGAATCACATAATTTTATTTATTACAAGAGAAAATAAATTTATTATGTTAAAATACAGATTTATGCGCTCGTTCTGACAAAGTTATAAAAATTATTGTTCAAAAAGAGAGAGAGAAAAAATTTGAATTCTAATTCTATGTTATTCATTTACTACTTACTTGTTTTTTTTTTGAATAAAATTAAAAATTGTTTTTTTGTAAAAATTAGTAAACTAACTAACTAATTTGCTAGATTAAATAAATTGACAATAATTAATTTCTAAAACTATATAAATGAATATATTAAATGAACATAGAATTGGTAATATAGTTAGTTGATGTTTAAAAAAATTTTCTTTCTACTAGTTTTTATTTTAGAATAGATTTCTAATAAATCTTAAAACCTTTTATAAATTTATTTATCTTCTTAAAAATATAAATAAGAGCAATAATAAATTTTTTATGAAGATTAAAACAAAATAATAAATATATGTAAATTTTTATTAATTCAAGTGCAAATATAACAATATCCTAATCTAGATCGCCAATAACAATAATCATAATATCCAATCTCATCTCTAAAATAAGTATTTACCATAAAAGTAAAAGTCTAATCAAATGTTAAATAATTTTATTAAAATTATTAATTATTTCAAAATTGCATGTTTTAATTACAAATATATCATAAATTAGAAGATTTTCTATTAGAGCATAGTCGGTATATAACAAATACGGGATTCTATTTAATTTCAAATATTTATTTTAATTAAGAAATGTAATAAATATATCATACTTATGTTACTTTTATTTTAGGAACAAATAACTATTATACCTCTATTTAAATATAATATTAATCTTGTTTAATAAAATAACTATTTGTGAAATTTAAAAATACTTAATCTCCAATTATCATTTAACAATTTTACAATTAAAAATTTTAAATTAATTCAGTATTTTAGCATAAACAAATAATACAATATGAAATTATAATACATTTTAAAGATTCATTATTATTACTTACATTTCTATAACAAATCATTATTAAAAAGGAGTAACTATAGTTCATTATGCAAAGAATTTCTTTATTAAATCTTAATTTTGGAGTGAAAATAGAATAATTTAAAATGAGATGAAAAACAATTTTGTAGATCATCATAGAATAGAATATTTTTATAATAATTGATTTTTTTTTTTGAATTATGGACCTTCAAATTCAAATTAGATAAGATCGTAGTATTCAAGATTTTAAGATTAAAAATGGAAGGTTACAAAATTAAATAAATAAGAAGTTAAATATAATTGTAGAAGCCTAATAATATAGATGAGCTTAATATTATAATTAGAGTTTTTTCAGTTTTTGAACTTTATAAAAGAAATTCCGATCAATTTAAAGTAATGTTTTGAGCATTCTTGCAAAAAGAAAAATAAACTTTACAGTTAACATAGAAAATCTACTTTATTTTATAATTACTATTTGTTTTGAGATTCTCCTATTCATTTACCTATCGAAAATATAAATATTTTGTCTAATATATAAATTTAAGTTAAATTAAACTCAATGTAAACTATTTAAAATTTTCCTAAAATTCAAACTATCATAAAATAATTTGATTATTATCTATTCTTTGACAAAAGAAGGTATCTATTGTTAATTATTTTTTAAGATAAATAAGCATAGATAGTTTTATAACAATCATTTTATTTTCTTATTTTTTTCTGAACTATTAAAATCATTTAAAAATGTTATATGATAATTTAATGTATGTATATAAATAAAATAAAGATAAAATGATTATGTGTGATAAAGGCATGCTTTATTAACTGTCATTACTTTAACTTAAAATATTTATCACCATCAAATAAATGAAATTATAATTCGAATATAAGCAAATATTTAAATTTACGATAATAGATATATTAAACAAATTTCTCATGCTAAAATATTTTGAGATAGTTAAATTTTGGACATTTATAGATTTTTTGTTAAGTATGTATGTATGGCTAATTTTTTAAAATTAATTTCAAGATTTATCTTTCCTGAATTGTATTTTCAATTGTCTATTTTATTTAAAAAAAAATATGAAAATTGAAAAATATCCATGATTTGAAGAATTAGAGTTATTCATCTACCTACTTGCTTAAAAACACTGAAATTGATAATCTCTGATTTATATTTTCAAATTTGAAGGTCATAAAAATCCTGAATTATATTATCTAAATAAAAAATCAAATTAAACAATATTAAAATTAAATAAAATGAAAGCATAGAAATCAATTGTGTTTATTGTTCTAGGAGTTCTCTTGCTCTGTTCAGTTCTTTATCTATCTCAAGCAACTTTAATAGAAGAAAGTAATTCTTCTAGTTCATCTGTCAGTGGTAAGTGCAGACAATAAGGTGAATCTTGTTATGATACTCCATGTTGTTATGGACTAGATTGTCCTCGTGTTCACTAAGGTGTTTGGTTCACTTGTAGATGAAGTAATTCATTATTAACTTCTATCACCTGATTGGATCACTAAAATACAAGGTTTCTGTTATTAATAAATGTATCCTTTATAGCATTAAAAAGGCTCAATAAAATCCGAAATATTATAAATATATTTTATTTAATGAAAATAGATTTATTTTTGTTTTTTTATATGTAAAGTTCAAATGATTCATTGAAAATTATTTTTTTTAAAGTAATTTGATTTATATATTTAAATATCCTAACACTCTGTTTTTTTGCTACCCATTTTACTTCCTACTTAGTTAAAATATTGATAAATTGAAAAATTATTACTTAATTTTTGTTGAATTTAAGTATTAATAATAATATTTTAAATAATCAAAAATTGATTTATCATCTATTAAAGTTTGCAAATCTATTTTATCTAACATCTCCTAAATCATAAAATATTTGTAAAATTTACACTTTTTTGAGACATTTTTTTGCTTTTATTCAACTTAAATCAATATTGATAATTTGACATGTTTTATTTTTGTTAGATTAAATATAATTGCTACTAATTAAAATTAATCTAAATTTTTTGATGACTTATTATTTCAATCTATTTAATAATGTCTATCACTCATTCCTATTTTTAAATTAGTTTTATTTATGATTCGTTTTATTAAAAATTAAGGATTTTAAAGTTATATTAAATGATCAATAATGATTTAATAGAAAATTATTAATAGAGAGTCTATATATGTAATAATTTTAAACCCACTTAGCTAAAGTGATGTAGTTTTTAAAAAGAATTTAAAATGATTCATTATATTTTAATGATATAGATTGTTCTAATCCTTTAAATAATTTGTGCTTTATCCTGATTTTAGCTACTATTTATCAATTGTAAATAAAAGTTTTTAAAATTTATATTCAATTAATATCTAATGATTATAATTTTAGTGTTTAATACAAAACTATGTAATTTTTTTCCAATTTTATTCATCCTAATTAAAAATTATCATTAAATAAATATTCTTATATTATCTTATCTAAGGTATTTAGATTTATAATGTAATTTGAAAGATTTTATTAACCTAAATAAAGATCAATTTGATTATTTCAAACGTCTATTTTTTATATAATTCAAATATTGTAAATAGAAAATAGGAATTATTGAATATTTGATGTTATTTTATTTTTAAACTTGTATGAGATTGATTATGCTTTTTAATATTTTAATTCTATTCATAATTAGATTCATTAAAATTGATTATATTTAATAAATAAATTAATTAGATTTAATTCTTATATTAGTTAATAAAACTATATTTAATTATAAATTATTTATAACTTTTTAATGAAATAATTATTATCTCAGTTATCTTCTCTTTATGACATAATAAGCAGTAATTGATGATTTTAAACATATATAGAGTTAATTCAATTTTTATATTTTAATTAAATTATTTAAGTTAGTATTACTATGTAGTCATTGTGAAATTAATTATTAAACATAAAATTAAGTCAATTTGATAATTATTTAAAGTCGAATACTATAAATCCTCATATATTAAGGACAATCTCCCTCCTAATTTGAAATCACTCAAAAAATACAAAATATCGATCGATTTCGATATTTTTGAAAATTTTTATATCGCACCCATCCCTATTTAAAAGTAATAAAGTGTTTTAGGCATTTACAAATACAATACAATTTTAAATTATAATACATTATAAAAATTAATTATTATTACTTGCTTTTCTATTATAAATCATGATTAAAAAGGAGTAACTATAATTTCATTTTGGAAAGAATTTTTTCATTAAAATTTAATTTTAGAGTGAAAATAGAATAAAAAATGAATAAAAATTTTGTAGATCACTGAATAGAATATTATTATAATTCATTAATATTTTTTTAACTATTGACCAACAAAGTCGAATTAGATAATTCAACATTAAATGAAGTAATTAGAGTAAAAATGGAAGGTTAGAAACAAGAAGTTAAATTTTTACAATGTTTGACCATTCATTAAAGAAATTTTGAATCAGGTTAAAGTAATGTTTATGAGCATTCTTGAATAAGATAATTTCAAAACAAATAATAATTATAAAATAAAGTAGATTTTATATGTAAGCTGATAAATTTATTTTTATTTTTTGATTTATTTTTCAATATTGCTTTCAATTAAACACAAAGGGATGTAGTTATAGGATTGGATAAATATAAAAACTTTGTACAAAATATTAATTTAAGTTAAAGGATACTCAATGTAAACTAATTGATATTTTCCTAAAATTCAAACTATCAGATAAATAATTTGATTCTCATATTTTCTTTGACAAAAGGGATCTCTCTTTACTTATTTTTTAAGTTAAATAAGCTAAGATAGTTTTATAGCAATCGTTTTATTATCTTATTTTTTTCTGGACTGTTAAAATCATTTAAAAATGATAAATGATAATTTGATGTATATAGATAAAATAAAGATAAAATGATTATGTGTGATAAAGGTATAGTTTATTAATTGTCATTATTTGAAATTTAATTTATTTAACACAAACATCTAATAAATGAAATTATAATTCGAATATATGAAAGTATTTAAACATATAATAATAGACATATTAAACAAATTAATTTCTCATGCTAAAATATAATGAGATAGTTGATTTTTGGACATTTATAAATTTTTTGTTAAGTATGTATGTATGTAAGGCTAATTTTTTAAAATTAATTTCATGATTTATCTTTCTATTGTATTTTGAATTGTCTATTTTAATTAAACAAAATATTAAAATAGAAAAATACTCATTTTTTGAATAATTAAAGTTATTCATCTTCCTACTTACTTAAAAACACTGAAATAGACAATCACTGAATTATATTTCCAAATTTGAAGTTCATAAAAATCCAGAATTCTATTCTCTAAATAAAACATCAAATTAAACAATATTAAAATTAAATAAAATGAAAGCATAGAAATTAATTGTGTTTATTGTCCTAGGAGTTCTCTTGCTCTGTTCAGTTCTTTATCTATCTCAAACAACTTTAAAAGAAGAAAGTAATTCTTCTAGTTCATCTGTTGGTGATTAGTGCACACAATAAGGTGAATTTTGTTATGATACTCCTTGTTGCTATGGGCTAACATGTGTTCGTGTTAGCTCAGGTATTTGGTACACTTGTAGATGAAGTAATTCATTGATAGACTTCTATTACCTGATTGGATCACTTAAATCCAAGCCTTTTGTTATTAAAAAATATATCCTTTATTGCATTAAATAGAGTTAATAAAGCTTCAATAAAATCCCAAATATTATAAATAAATGTTATTTAATGAAAATAGATTTATTTTTTGTTGTTTTATATGTAAATCAAGTTCAAACTCAATATCTATTCAAAAATTTCATTGAATTATTATTTTATTTATGATATTTAGTAACCTTATACTCTGTTTTTTTGCTACACATTTTACTTCCTACTAAGTTAAAATATTGATAGGTTGAAAAATTATTACTTTATTTTTGTTGAATATAAGTATTAATAATAATATTTTAAATATAGATTTATCATCTATTAAAGTATGTAAATCTATTTTATTTAACATCTCTTAAATCAAAAAATAATATTATTACATTTCTATTTAATACTTGTAAATTTTTATTTTTTCAAGACATTTTTGTATATTTATTTTGCATAAATCAATATTGATTAACTTGGCGAGTATAGGTTGTTTTATTTTTGTTAGATTAAACATAATTGTTATTAATTAAAATTAATCTAAATTTTTTGAAGGCATATTATTTCAATCTATATAATTCGTTGTATCACTCATTGATGTTTAATTAAGTTTTTAAACTAATTTTGTTTATGATTCATTTTATTTAAAATGATTAAGTTTTATATATACAAGATTTTAAAATTATATTAGCTGGTCAATAATGAATCAATAGAAAATTATTAATAGTCTATTGATGTAATAATTTTAATCCCACTTAGCTAAAGTGATGTAGGTTTTAAAAAGAATTTAAAATGAACCAATTTATTAAAAATGATAAAGTTTTATATTTATTAGATTTTAAAGTTATTTTAACTGATCAAATATGATTTAATAGAAAACTATTAATAGTCTATAGATGTAATAATTATAATCCCACTTAGCTAAGTGACGTAGGCTGTAAAAACAATTTAAAAAAGGATTCATTCTATTTTAATATTAGGGATTGTTCTAATCCTTTAAATAATTTGTGTTTTATCTTAATTTTAGCTACTATTTATAAATTGTAAACAAAATTATTTAAAAATTTTTAAATTATTAATTTTGCTTTTATCATTCTCGATTCATAAAACTAAAGACGAAGTAAATTATATTAAATTCAAACAACTACTTAGAATATTGATTAATTTTATTTCTAATTTACCTAGTATAGATCAAAGTAAAGAGCTAATTATTGAATTTTTAGGCAATAAAAATATTATTTATCTTAAATCGTTGGATTTTAAATACAAGATCTTAAATTTTATCAGACATATTTATGATCTTAATTTTCAAAGTTAATATAATATATATTCTATATATAAATAACTTTTCTTAATTTTATAGATATATATAGTTTATTTTTTTCTAGTTGGTAATAATTATTTTCATCAAAGACCAGCACATTGTACATAAACGAGATCGTAGAATTCCTTTATGCAGCTACTAGAATTAGCAATTGACTAAGCTAAAGGACTTAGATAGCAATTTTGGTAAAAGTTGTTAAAGTTAATGGCTTAATTAAAAGAAGATTCATATCTGTAGTTTTTAAAATCTTTACATTCTGAAGAAGATTCTAAAGCAGAAATTTTATCAAAAAAGGCTTCTGTGTCTTCGTCCTCCATGCAATCAAATGGTTAATACTTAGATATCTAACATATCATCCATTCACTAATGGTAACTTCTTGTTAAACAAAATCCTTCTATATAGCTTATTAATCTAGATAAACTATTTCATCTGGAATGTGAGTTTATTATCGGAGGGTTTAGCTAATCTTATTAAATTTAAGAAAACCTCCTAAGGTGATCAATGATAGAACAGTAAGAATAATAAGCAACCTTCTCATTTTTTTAGTTTTTCTTGTCTTATATTTTTAGATTTTTTAATTTAAAAATATTAAATATATTTTTTAATTTTCTTTTCATTTATATCAAAAATATAATCCCTTAAAATTATCTTTTTTCTATTTAATTTTAAATTTTACCTTTACTATTAATTTAAAGTTCTTTCATATAATAGAGATTGATTATCAGAATTCAAAAGGAAGCAATCTTCTTATATAAGATACTACCATTATATTTTACCTTATCAGATACCTAATCAAACCAATTTTTTTCATGATTTAAAATAAAATTCAAAAATAAATTATTATTGTAAACCCTGATCAACAAACTAAATTTAATTGATAAAGAAGAGGTATGAACCTAAATATAATGGACGTTTTGATTAAGTTTAGATTACACTCCTTCAATCAATAAAGAAAACAACAAAAATAATAAAGATGGAGATAAGATATTATCCTAGTTACTACTCATAAAATGAGATGTATTTTTTATAGAGTTTATTTCAAATAATAATGCTCTCTATAAAATATATTTAATGCGTTTAGGAAGAACCTTTAACAAAATGCCATTTATTATTAATAAAATATTTAATTCTATTAGATAATTATCGATTATAAATATTAAAATTGTAAAATTATATAATTAGAATAAAAAACAAATTATTAAGAATAAAAATCAATAAATAAATAAATAAAAAAGCAAAAAAACAAGCAAATAAACTAAAAATTATTCGTTTTTAAAAACCTTAAACCTAGTTAACTTGTAAGGTTTCCTGAGGAAAAATTTAAATTTATACATATTAAAATAATACATTTTTTTATAACTTAAAAATAATATTTTGCCTACTAAAGAATTAATTGTCTACTCTATATAAATAAAAATCAATTTTGATCCTAATCTCTGATAAGAAAGTAAAAATTAATGAGAATGGGATTTTATTCACCTTTTTACCAATAATTTTTACATTATTTTTGTTAATAGTTACTCCAAATTATTATGCAAATTATAAATAATAATAAATTTGAAATAAAATTCAGGAACCTTAATATAATGGTTTTTTAAAGAAATGAATCCCTTTATAATAAAGTAGAAATATTAGTTTAAACTAAAAATTTTAATATTGTATGTGATAGTTTATGATTTTATTAAAATTTTATTATTTAAAAGATTATTTGTAGGTTGGTTGAATATTTATGATCTAGATTTATTTGACTGTGGTAGTATTAAAAAGAATTAGTAAGTAATTTAAAAAAACATCAGTCAGATTGATTAGGTGAATAAGATACGGATAGTTTTATTACTATATAAATAAAAAAGAGTTGATAGTTTAAATAGTATTTATCTATTCCTAAAGATATCAAATCTATTAATATTAATTAACTCATCAATTTTCTCAAAATTGTTTCATTGCTTGTAGTTAATTGTTTCCTTAAATTTAAAAAAACAAATAATAGGCTTCATTAATTATAAAACAAACTTTTCCCTTCATTGAGTTTTCATTTAGATTGCTTGAAAAAATAAAAGAATATGATGTTAGAGCTACTCCTATCACTTATTTATTTTTTATCAGCTAAAAATGGAATACTATATTTATGTAGGTTTCTTATTACAATTTTTAGATATATATTTTTCAATAATTTTTTTTCTATTATAATTTTAGTTTCTTTCTTAAATGCTACATAAAAATGGAATAATTGATATGAGTCTTTTTATTAAAGAAAGTGTAATCAAAACTTTTGTCAAAATTTCTTACTAAGTGATATTTAAATAGATATTTTAATTGAAAATTTAATTAATTTTATTCTTACTTAGCAGAGAGACACAAAAATAAATAAAAAATCAATTTTGAAAACAAATTTTTGTTAAAAAAGAAATGATAATGATAAATGTATAAATTCATTTATATTTTTAAATAAATTAATATAATCTTTAAGTACATGTTATTAATAATTAATATTTCTAAAATTAAAAATATTCAGAAAAGTAGTATTTTTAGTAAGAAAAACAAATTGTAAATACAATTTACATAATAATAACAACTTAATTTAAAGTTTGGAAAATATTTTTGTCTTATCCTGTATATTTAAATTTGATAATAGTATAATATTACCTATTATCTTTGATGAAACTTAAACATTATTAAATCATTAGCTTTTATTAATTAGTTTTTCATTAATTATTTTTAAATAAATCATTTTATTTTATGCATCAGGAATAACAGTTTAAATAATTTTGATCAAACTTAAAATTATTTCCTAATAAACTTTACTATAGAAAAGTAAATTATTTTGTTAATTAAATAAAAATAACTTTTCTATGATAATTAATATTTATTTGTTCAATAAAAAAGTATGAAAAAAATAAAAATATATAGTGATTTAATTATTTTACATCGCTCTGTAATGTAAAGTTACATTCATATTATTTTTTCTAATTATTATTTTATTAATAATTGATAATATTACCTTAATTTTTCTCACTTTCTTGTTCTTTCTATATCAATTATTAAGAGAGTTTTGCGTATTTATCTGAAAACTCTTGTTAAACTGAAATTTTATATTAGAAATTCCTAAAAGCATTAATCTAACTATATAATTTTCTTCAAATATTCCTCTGATTTTTTAATGATCAAAATATTTGAAAACTAAATAATATTTGAGAGATAATTAACTTCTCTATTTCTATTTTAAGATTAAAAAATTAAAAAATAGAAATATTATTTAATGTAATCCATGTTCATTAAAAATAAGATAACAAGGCAGGTAAATTTAATTACAAAATATTATTTTTTTTACTCATTTTAGTTGGTTAGGATTTATGAATTTAAAGAAATTTAAATATTCAAAAAAATGTAGGTATATTAATATCAGAATTTATATTTTGTTAAGAAAATTAAAAATTAAAGATGAAACTTTACAACATATAAAATGAAATAGATCTCAATCTTCATAAAAGAATGTTCAAATCTTAAATGGAAAAAAGGTAATATCAAATTAATAAATAAAAAAAAAACAATCATAGCAGCTTTACAACCATAGTATAGATGATCACAACAATAACTATTTGTATAAGTATGACTGGTATTCTCAGTTCTACTTTTTTTTCTAGTATTAAAAACACATTCAGAGCTATGAGCAATATTAGCAGATTAAGCAGCATTAAAGAGATTAGTAAGATTATCTGTGCAAAAATTAAAGCAATATCTCCCTTTATATTGATTCAGAAGTGTATGAACAGCTACTTCAATGTAATGTTAATTATTATGTTTAGAATTATTTTCTATTAGTTTAAAAAATTCTAAATTAGATGAGAGAAATTAAATATTATCACTTTAAATATTAGTTGAAGAAAAAGGAAATCCTTTTTCAATTTAAGAATTATCCTTTAAAAAATTAAATAACTATATCAGTATAGAGTAACTCCAGTAAATTAATACCATTGTGTAATATTAGTTAGCAATTTCCAATTCTAATACTTAAAAGTTTTACTGCATCATTTCTTAATTAAGTTATTTCTTTTAGCGCTATTAAATTATAAATCTCTATAGCATATATTATCAATATTATTCTAGATTATAATTGAAAGTTTCTATATAGATTATATAATATATTTCTAAGGGGGAATATGTCATGGCTTCATTAAAAATCTGACATTACTAGATCATAGTCAAAAAAATATTTATTTATTAATTTTTCATCATCTTACTTCATAGCACTCATTGAACTAACTTGATTTATAATATAAAAAGGCTAAAAATTAGAGCATTTAAATATATTTTTAACAAAATTTATTATTGTATAAATTGATTTTATCAAAAAGGGTCATCAAGTGGTCGAACTTGAATTGAAATACATGTTAATAATGTTATTTTAAGTAATAGGAATTATTTATACTTATTATATTGCAGTATTTTAATATAAAATTCAATAAATAAATTTTAGCATTTTTATATGAACATATGAACATCAATGTAATCAAGGTTTTTACGTTTATCTTCTTTCAAAGGATATTTTCAAATGTAGTTGCGGTAGTTATTTATCTCTGTTAATTAAATCTCTCTTCGTAATGATAAGAAAATTTTATGCTTACCTTATCCTTTAATACCAAATCGAAATTATAGGTATAATATGTCATGTATTAGATGTAATAGAATTTTTTAAATTAAATGAAAATAGTCTTATTATTGAATATCTACTTTCCATTTTGAAAGATTTCACCATGCATAAACAAAAGATGGAAATCTTTTAAAGGCTGAATTAGGTTAGTATAAATGTTGCTGAACGTGGGTTACTACAGAAATAAAATTTTAATTCATAGAAAGCTTTTATTCTTTAATGGGAATTACTTTATGCATTCAAATAGTAAATATATCCTAAATAAGTTTTGTAAAATATTTTTATTTTAGCGAGCTTATATTAATTGATCACAATAAGAAAATTATTTAATTCTAGAGTGAATACTATATTTTTCCTCCTATAAAAATAAAAAAATCTATTACAAAAAAAATCAATTAACTAACTAACTAGAATGGTGTGATAAATTTACTTTTCCTATTTCTAATCTAAGAAAAGGAAAGTAAGTGCATCAAGCATTCCACATTTAACATATTGTTAAATATATATGTTCTTAATATCACATGATGGTTTTTTATAGGACGCATTATAAAATAGGATTTAATTTTCTTTATAAAATCATTCAAGCTATTATATTAGAAAAAATAGCTTTTGAAATAATGGAAATATATTACTAATTTTTTTTATATCAAACTTTTGTTTTAGGTTAGCTAGTAGAAAATAGTTTAGCATAGATTAGGTAAGGAAGTTAAATCAAATAATCATTTATTTAAAGAAGATTTAACACAAAATAGGTATAGTATGTTATTATAATTCAATAAAGGATTAAATTTAAGTTATTCTATATTTTATATTACAATAGAAAAAAATCTATCAAATCTTATAATGTGCTTTCTATAATCTTGGCGTAACGAAAAGGCTATGACGTGCGTATATTCTATTCTATTATAATCAAAAGTTTACGATGAACATATTTCAAGCAGGTACAATAAAGATTATTGATGAGCTTAAGAAGAAGGATATGAACTTCAATTATGATTATAACTATTAAAATACAAATACTATTGAAAACACTTAAATAAAATATCCTCTAAAGAATATCCTCAACAGATTAATTAAATGTCAAATTAATAAGCTAACCAGAAGTAACTTAACTAGAATTAAGACTAACAAGCAAGAAACTTGAATAAATAAGCTGAACTTGGAAAGAATCAAGAACAAGCTGGAAAGAATCAAGAACACGCTGGAAAATAGGGTGAGAAACAAGATAAACAGGCTCGCTAGTAAGTTGAACAGAATTAGTAACGCTAGTAAGCTGATTTACCTTTGAATTACCAGTAAGGTTAACAACAAGGTGGCCTATAAGGATAACAGCAAGGTGGCCAGTAAGGTTAACAGCAAGGTGGCCAGTAAGGTAACCAAGAACAGAACCGCCCAGTAAATTGACCAGAGAAAGATACACCAGTAAGCTGATAATGGGAAAGAGGTCAGGATAAAAAGAAAAAGTAATGAAAAAACAGAAATGAAAACCTCCTCCCTCCTCATAAGCATAAAGTAATGATACTTCTTGCATTTCCATTGTCTTCTAGAAATAAAATAATATAATTACACAATCACACAATATAAAATACTTACTAATCAGTAATTTTTATTTGTTTTTATGTTTATTTTATTTTTCCTTTATGCTTAAACGCAAAAATAATTTACTTCTAATCTATCTTTAAGCTATATTTAATGCTATAAAAGTTATAATTTAAAATATTATGTCATTCAATTTATTTTTTAAATATAAATTTAAAATATACTATAATAAATTAAATAACATTATTAGTTTTCAATAATTAAGACAATCGTAAATTAAAACCCATTTACTGAAAATATTGAGATTAAGCGCTAATTGTAAATCTAGGCACTTTTGAACTAATATTTTTCATGAGAAATTAATGTAGTTGTTTTCCACTTAGCTTTTGGATATATAATTTAAAACTAATTGCAAGCAACTATATTATATTTTGAAAAATTAAATAAATAAATTTAAAATGTAATACTTTAATCTAAGATCTCTATATGAAATGAATATGTGGTTGGTTAGCGATGGAAATAAAGTTTATACAGAATTATTTAGATCCAATAAGATTTTAGAAATCTTTTTTTGTTTTTATTTTTTTGGATTACCAAATTCAATGATAATCACAAGAATCTAAAGTATATTTTAAGAAATAAGCAAACAAAAGAGTAAGTTTCTTTCTAATTTGTGGTAATAATCAGAAAGATAATATTAAAAGTTGCTTTAATAACAAAAAGTTTAGTAAAAAAAAGTTCAGAAAAATAAAAATTTAGCCATTCCGCCTTCTCTATAAATAGACAATTCAGCTTATTTGCTACAAGAATGAAACCATCCCCTAAAGCCGAAATCCAAGAAATTAGCAGAATTTGCTCCTTCTCAAGAAGAGATATTCAAGTAATTAATTATTAAGAGCTCTTCATGAATCTGAAATATATGATTTATATGAAATACGATTTTGAAGCTAAGGAAGACACTAATAGCAAAAGTATTTCATATAAACATCTCATTTAAGATGATAGATTATCAATTCTTTTTCATTTTCTTAGGAATTTTAGAATTTAATCTAATAATTATGCGTTATTAGAAAATATCCAAATGAAAACAAACAACTAATACTCTAACTATTTCTACTTTGACTATTTCAAATAGTGCATAATATTTTATCAACCAAAAATCATGACTCAGATAAAAATAGAATTGATAAAATCATTAAAATAGCCAAATTCTTATTTTGATTTGCCATATTCTAGTATCCTAACAGGAAAAAGGGTAAGATAACCAAATGCCCTTAGTCCTACTTGCTATAATAATGCTGAAAGCTCCTAACAATTAATCTAGTCAGCTAATAGATTAGCAGATAAAGAATAAATCAATAAACCTATACATCAGGAGTTATTTCTGAACTTAATCTAAATAAACCTAAGAGGAAAAACTGGCTATTAAGGACTATAATTCAATGATTTTGGTTGTATTCATATAAATAATGTATTTGTCTTCTAAAACAAATCAATAATGAATTTCTTAGCACTTTTATTTAAAGGTGCTATAAAATAAAGATACATACAAATAATATTACTCCTTATATACCAGAATTACTTATTTTCTGAAAGTATTCAATTTGAAATTAGTGTATTACTAATAAATAACTTTTTTTACCTATAAGATTACCTTATATCCTTCCTGGATCAAGCAAATTCAATTAACCAACAAATTTTGTTTCAATTAACTAAGTTATAAAATAAAATAGAAAGATACCATTTGATTAATTCAACCACAAATTTATTCCTATCTTCTATTGACAAAATATATGAAAGATAATTGATATAAGAAAATTTCTATGACATTCCTTTCTTTCTAAGTAGTGTTGCATAGAGCTATAATAGTTTAGACTAACTAGCAGAGATGAAATTAAACTTTAAAATCATTCCAATTTTAAATTTAAGGAAGAAATTATTGAAAGTAAATAAAATTAAAATTGATTTAGTAATTGGTAATTAAGCATATAATCTAAAGATCAAGATGCTAAATGCTTAGAATAAGAATCTAATTTACCATGGAAATTAATTAATAAATCTCTATAATTGTAACTAAATGCTTAATCCTTATATTCAATAAGAGGTTAAACTAACTATATATCAAGATGATATTCTTATAAATAATTATCTTCTATTCAAGCAGAGTTAGTAATACTAAAGAAATTCTAAAGGTATTATGAATGAAATAATTCAAAATGAAAAATTTTAATCTAAATACTACAGATTCGAAAAAAAGTAACACCTTCTTCATAAAGAAAAGGAATAAGAATTAATTAAAAATATCTAAACAAATTAATTAATAAAAAATATTAAGAATAATAATGATTTAAGATTAGAAGAATCCTTATAGCTAGTGGGAAAATTTTAAGAATTTGAATCATCAATTGAAAAGAATACTTTTAAATAATAATTGAATATTTAATTGAAATTCCAAAAGGAAACTAATAATATAAAACAAGAAAAGAAATTAGTTGACGTTTTTGAGAAATAATATAAATCTTGCTTTCACTTAAGTAGTTCTTAAAATAAATTTATATTTAAAAAAGATTTATTGAGTAGGTTAAAGTAAAGGAGTTATTTAAATTCAAATTTGAGTAAATTTGAAGATTAGAAAATTAGTATCAAAAAATTCCAAAACACAACCTAATAAAAAGAAAATGATATGAGAATACTTTTAAATAATGTAAAAAATATATAAGGTTTTAATTTCAAACGATTTTAAAACATCTTTTAAACTAAAAGCCACTTAAAAGTATTATTAAAGGATTCATAAAACTAAAATAAAATTTTAGGAGGAGGAGGAAGTTGTGGATCTTTGTTTGCAAATAAAAAGAATAAAGTAGGGCTAGAAAAAAAAATAAAAAAGTGGTTAGAAAAGGAATAAGATTTCATGAGTAAATATCTATATTTTAATAATGAATCTCGTATAAAGATTATAGTAGAAAATAAACAATTCCCTTCTGAAGTAAAGAAAATAGCAGATGATTGTATTAATCAAAATAAAGAAATAATTGTGGTACAAAATTTCAAAGATAAATTCTTAAATATTTTCAATTTAATTATCCATTACTCTGTTTGTTGTCTCAACAGAAAATGTGAAAAGAACCTCCAAAAAGATATAGATAAGCTAATCAATAAATTGAAAGAGGTTCAAGAGTATTTAGAAGAGAATAAAAATACATATAAATGCTTAGATTTATATATATGTATTGATTTTCTCATTATTTTGAATAAACAGAGATAAAGTTTATTAGATAAGCTTAATGAACCTATATTTATGAAAATTGCAGAATTCACTTAATAGCTGATTAAAATAGCTCCTTGCATGTACAGTATAGCCGGAGTAGTTAACATCCCATCAAGTCTATCAGAGCACAAAAATTTATTTTAAGATTTGTATAAGGTCATGACTAAATCCTAATAACCTATTTTAGAAGGTGGAGAAGTAATTGATAATTTGAATGAAGGAAATAAAAGTGGAAAATTATTTTAATAGATAGCAGCAATTTGGTTGAGTAAATATTAGTCTTTTTAAAATGAATTTATAAATATTCCCATTCACGAAGAATTACTCTTTTACATTGATATTCTTAATAAAACAAATTTAAGCAATGAAGATATAATTAAATATATTTACGTCTAAATAAATTTTCTACTAGAGAAAGATTTATTGATAAAAAATGATAATTTTAGAACTATATCTGAAGAAATACAAAAAGTAAATAAAGTATAGCAAATTCTTTTCTTTGTGGAAGAATTATAAAAAAATAATTTCTCTAATAAATAGAAAGATTTTGTTTAATCAATGGTAAATTTAATAACAAATAACCCTAGCTTTAGATTCCTTTAAAATTCGATTTTACTGAAATTATTAAACGTAATCACTCACTTTGGAGAAAAATAAGTTATTTAGTCCACATTGATCAATTTATGCTATAGTTATTTATCTGAGAAAGAAGAATCTATTTTAATTCTTTTTAAGGATTATTAAATTATCTCAGCTTTCATTCAAGATATTTTAAAAACCCCTGAATTATAAGAATAGATAATTAAAGAAAAAAAAATTATAAGGAGTTAATTAACTAAATATGTAAATGAGGAGGAAGTTAACAAAATTCAAGAAAATATAGAGGATATCAAAGATATAGAAACTCAAGTATTTAAGAATACAATAAGAATGTTAGAAATTGACTAAAGATAGAAGCTGAATAACCACCTAATTACTCATAAAGACGATATCTTACTTGATGCTACTAAATTGTACATTAATTAATAAATAACTCATTTAGCAGGTAAAAATATCTTTTAGGATCATCATTCCTCAGATCATTACAAAAATCAGAATATTTAGTAATAAGGCAATAGCTATAAATCATAGGCTTATAATATAACAATTATTGAAGATGCTTTAAAAGCAATCATTAATAGTTTCCTCATCCCTAACTATCAAGACCCATCTGGAAAAATAACAAATCAAGGTAATGGCATGAATTAATAGTGTAAAATTCTTTCAATATTAGCAGAAGGAGGAATGGGAAAATCTATACTTCTTAAAAGATTAGAAAATGAGCTAATTTCTAAGAATAATTCAGAGTATATTAATGATGAAAGAGCTAATTTTATTCCATTAATCGTTAAATGCAGCTCTTTAGATATGCAAGATCCATCAATAGACGATTATTTGATTTCATAAAAATTCTGCTTATAAGCAATAAATATCCTTAAGAAGTCTCAAAGAAATAAGCTTATAATGCTTGATGGTTATGAAGAGTATACAGGATCATATTTTAAAGTCTATGAGTAATTAAAGCTTTATGAATGGGTGAATGTGTTAGTAATTGTTACTTCTAGATTAGAAAATATATCAGTATCTGATGCAGAAATCTATTTTAATTATTATGATAAAAACGGAAGTAAAGTAGAAGGTGATAAAGCTTTTTCTATAGTAAAATTAATGACTTTCAAATAAGAAGATATATAAAATTATTTTGAGAAATTTAGAGACGAATAAATCGAATAGAAGCTCATTATCTTTTAAAAAGAGAAGTATGAAAATATTGCGAATATTTGCTTAAAAAATAATAAATTAATCTAATTCTTAAAACTCCCTTTAAATATCTTCTTTTTATCTAGGATGATTTCCGATATTGACATAGATAATGAAAATAAAATATAAAATATTCTAAAGAGTGTTCCTGATTAGATTGAGTTGCTAGAGGAATTATTCCTCATGAAATTCGAAATAAAAGCTCTATAGTTTATTTCAAATATAAAAGAAATCACAGAAATAAATCAATCCAAAATCAAAGAATTAGTTTAGTCATCATATTTCGAGTATTTCTAATTTATAGCGATGGAGATGTTTTTAAATAAAGGCAAAAAAGGTAATTAAAATTTCCTATAAGTCGACAAGCAAGCTATTCAATAAAATTTCTAGCTTAGACAAGTAGTGAAAAATAATCTAACAAATTAACAATAATAATTATTATTAAAGAATATTAATGAATATGTTGATTAAATTGAAATAATTAGCTAAAATTATGTCAATAAAGAGGAAAATTCTTTAAAGAATTTAGAAGTTAACTAAACGAAAGATACTAAGATTGAGTTTAGGCATAAATCATTGTTCGAATATTTTGCTGCTAGAGCTATGAAATTTGATTTTGATATACACAAGGAGAATATATATAATATTCCCATTAACGTGTTACTCAATTTTAATATCAACAAAAAGATTATCATGAGTTGTGATTTAAACTAATCAGAATAATAAATTCTTTTCAAGCTGTTCAAATTAATTTCGAGAGATAAAATTGCTGATTACACTCAAAATTACTCATAGGATAAAGTAGAATAAACAAATAGATACATTTAATATATAAAAATGTCTACAATAAATTCGCCATCAGATATTAGTAAAATTGATACAGGAGCATCTAATTTAATTTCAGCTCTATTTATTTCTAAATTTTCATTTGAAAATTTAAATTTAATTTAATGTTCATTCTCAAAAGCTTATTTTTAGGACAAAAGGGGTCTTAATGTAAATTTTGATAGATGTAATTTATGCAATGCTTAACTAAATGGAATTAATCCCTCAAATGTTAAAACCTCAAATATCTAGCAGTCTAATATTGATTCATATTAAAATGAATATACTTAAGAGATTACCTCAACTATTTTTTCTGCAGATAGCAAATATTTTGTAACTGGTTCTTCTGATAACAGTTTCAAAATTTGGAATGCAGAGAAAGATTTCCAACTCATCAATACAATCTAAGGGCATACTTAGATGGTCACTTCAGTTGCTTTTTCTACGGATGATAAATTTCTTGCTACAGGTTCAAATGATAGCACTTGCAAAATATGGAATGTCGGGTAAGGCTTCTAACTTTTTTCTACAATTTAAGGTCACACTTAGGCAATAACTTCTGTTGCTTTTTCTGCAGATAGTAAGTATCTTGCAACAGGTTCCAAAGATAATACTATCAAAATATGGGACTTAGAAAAAGGATTCAAACTCTTCAATACAATATTAGGACATACTGACATCATTTTCTCTGTTGCTTTTTCAGCTGATGGTAAATATCTCGCAACTGGTTCTAAGGATAAAACTTGCAAAATATGGGATGCTATATAAAACTTTGAAGTCATTAATTCTATCAAAGCGCATACTGAATTAGTTTCCACTGTTGCTTTTTCACCAAATGGAAAGTATCTCGCAACTGGTTCCTAGGATAATACTTGTAAATTATGGAATACAGAGAAAGGATTTGAGCTCATAATTACAATTCAAGAACATACAAAAGGGATTTGCTTTGTTGCTTTTTCTGCTAATAGCAAGTATCTCTCAACATGTTCTTTGGATAATTCTTGTAAAATATGGAGTGTAGAGAAAGGTTTTGAACTTATTAATACAATTACAGGGCATTCTAACTTGATTAATTCAATTGCTTTTTCTGCAGATGGCAAGTACCTAGCAACCAATTCCAATGATAAAACTTGTAAAATTTGGAATGCCAAGAAAGCATTTGAAACTATCAATATTATCCAAGGAAATAATTAAAAGATTACCTCTGTTGCTTTTTCTACAGATGGTAATTATTTAGCAACTTCTTTAGAAGATTACACTTGCAAAATATTGAATGCAAATAACGGCTAATTCATCCAAACAATTCAAGGGCATACTAACTGGATTAGTTCTGCTGCTTTTTCTGCAGATAGTAAGTATCTCGCAACAGGTTCTTGTGATAATACTTGTAAAATATGGAATGCCGAGAAAGGTTTCTAACTAATCAATACAATCGAAGGTGATACTTACATGATTACATCAGTTGCCTTTTCTCCTGATGGTAAATATCTTGCAACAGGTTCATGTGATAAAACCTGTAAAATATGGAATTAAAAGAGAGGATTTGAACTCACCAATACAATTAAAGGACATACTTAGGCAATTTCTTCAATTGCTTTTTCTGTAGATGGTAAGTATCTTGCAACTGGTTCCTAGGATAACACTTGTAAAATATGGAATGAAGAGAAAGGTTTCTAACTCATCCACACAATCTAAGGACATACTAGCTGGATTTGTGCACTTGCTTTTTCTGCTGATTGTAAATATCTTGCATCTGGCTCTGGAGACAGTATTTGTAAAATATGGAATTCAGAGATTGGCTTTGAACTAATTTAAACTATACAAGGGCGTACTGGCAGAATTACCTCAGTCAGTTTTCTATAGGAAGAAAAATAAGAAACAATGGACTCTGTAAATCCATAACTCAGATTATAGATAAGCTATACTGATACATATTTAACAAAATAAATGTAAGTATTTAAATGTTAGTTTATTATTTGAATAAACAATTTAAGAGATAAGAAAAGCATAGATAATAAATTTATACTCTCAACAACAGCCCTTTTATTCTGTTGAAATTACAACATAATAAATTACTATTTTTGTCTAAAATTTTTATAATCCTAAAGCGAATGAATAATAAGTAATGATTTAAGTTTATATTTTTGTGAATTTTTCTTTTCTTTGTAAATAATTACCTTATAAATCTATGATTAAATTTAAATTAATTTTTCTAATTCAACACATAATATACTCTAATGGCAGGATTCTCTAATATAAATAATATAAGGAGTTTGAAGATAAGGATGGGGAAACAATTAACTAAATATGAATATTCCTTATATTTTATTCATTTTAATCAGAGCCTAAAATCAATCATCATTAGAATTTTGAAAAATAAATCTAAATAATATGTAAGTAACTGTGTAACTGTTAGAAAAAATTAGATTTTTAGTTCATAATATTATTACGCATAGCAGAGTTATTTATTTTTTCTTTGTTAAGATTTCATAAATGATCTTTAGGATTTATATTATTTTTACAATATAGTTGCAATGTTACTATTTATGTTTAGTTATTTTGTCATTGTTAATCTTTTAGTATGGTTATTAATTGTATTATTAGTATTGTAGATATTGGTAGTTAGTTTGTTTCATCCTTCAAGCCATTTTAATTTTTTAGAAACTAATTATTATATATTTTAAGATATTAAATTAATACAAACAAGTTTTATTGTTTAGAGAATTTTTAAGCTTTCTAATTCTTTAAGTATTTCCTCTTCTATACTTTAGGATAATAAAGAAACTGGAACTTGTTGCTGCTAAATTTTACATATATTCAGGCAAAATCAAATTTTGATAAGAGTCTCAAAGTTTGATTGATGTTTATAAAATCTAGAAAATAAAATCTAAAATAATCAAAAACCTGATGTTTAAAATGAATGACAATTTAATTAGGAAAATCTAAAATTCAGAATAATAACCCTTCTATCAAAATTTAAACCTGACAGTTTTCTAAAGTTCTAAATAAATTTTATTTTTTAAAAAGATTTAAAATAATTTTAAAAATTTGATAAAATAACCAAAGTTTGACAGAATTATCTTTCAAAATAGAGGCTAATGAGGATATTTTTCTTGTTACCTTGGAGACCATTAATTCCCTTATAAATGTATATCTCAACTGTGAAAGTAACATTTATCTTTTATTAACTCATAAAAGAATTCTTCCTATAAGGGTGTGTATGACAATTCTTAAATTAAATAATTCTTAAAAATAAAATAGGACTAGTTAATAATATTTTCTAAAGGAATTAAGAATTAATAAGGGATAATTAGAAGTAAAAGAAAAATTTGAAATTAATCCATGATGAAAATTGAATTTTTGAGAATAAAATAAATAAATTCTCAAATTAATTTCAATGTAACTTTACTTGATTTTAATATAACCCATATTAATAGTTATTTTATCGCTTACAAATATTAAATTGACTAATTCAGAATTTGAAAAATAAATTTTTCCTTTATCTAATATATCTTTATCTAATTATTCCACATTTTTAAATATAAAATACCCTTTAAATTATTCATAATCTAATTTTAATTATAAAATACAATAACGAATAATAAGATAATAAAAAAATGAAAACTGTAGCTCTATTACTCTTAGGTCTTACTATTCTTGTAACAATCCCTATTATTTGTCTTCAAAAATCTAACCAAACGGTTGAATTTGCTGGTGAATAATCCTGCATAGAATTGACTGAAGTTAAATATAGTTCAACTTTGCAATTTAGCGTAGCTTAAAATTTATGTGAGAACTAAAATATTAGTTTTACTATCGATTATTAGACTAATGAAGGTGAGGAATCAAAAACTACTGATTGTCTTCAATACAGATAGTCTGAAGTTATTACTAATATTAGTAATGGTTTCAAGATAATCAACTAAACTACTAAAGCTTGTTGATTGACAGAAAATATTATTAGATTATATGATAATATTTATTAATATAAATAATTCAATTGATATAAAATAAATGTAGCAATTTTAAAAAATCTATTAGATAAAACAACCATTTTTTAAATATTTTTATAAACTCGTTAATACTATAAATCCTCATTAATTAATTCCTTCTTATATTAACCTTTCATAGTAATTTTGAGTTTCCCACTATGCCTTTTTTAAAACTAAAAATAATTTAATTGGATATTTAAAGAAATTTAAGAAAGAACCTATATTCTAAATTTAATACAAATACTTAAAAAATGTATATTAAAAAATTAATGCCTTGATATTTTATTATAAAAAACCTAGTAAAAGCTTCTTATTTAGCATATACACTTGAATTTCTATCAAAAATTTTACTGTTAATTAATTGCTAACATAATTTTGAATTGGTTATATTTCAATTTCTTTTTGGCCATTTTGTTAGTCCAAATTGTCCAAAGTATTCTATTTATTTTCTGTATCTATAAACTACATATATTGTTATCTATATTTTATGGATTAAAATGGCTAAAGCTAAAATGGATGATACTATTATTATTATAATAAAGCAAATCAAAAATGATGATGATTATTCTTAAATCTATTAATCAATTTCAAATCGAAATTTCTGAACCAGATATTTATAAGAGGAGTTAATTTTCTCTTTTTGTGAAGATAATAATCTGTTTATCTTAAAATTCTTGACTTTAAAGACTACTTTGAGGGTCACATTATTTGATTCTTCAATTACTGAAAACTAATAAGTAATTTATCAAGGCTCAGAAGAATTAAACGAGTGAGGATAATCCAAAATATCATAGTTTCTAAGAGTTGAATTATATATAGTTAAAATGAAGGAGTAATTTATTCTTATTTATTATTTTTTAAAAAATAATTAATTAATTTGTTTCTTTAAATTTTAACCTTTATATTTTGTGATCAATTAATTACTTGATGTAAAAGAATGAAATTAAACAAAAGATACTTTCATAATTATACTTTTACTTGAACACATTATTTATAATTAAAAATTTTTCAAATAATTAATTGATGAATAAGGAAAATATTTATTAAGGAATTTGTATTTAAAAATATTAAATAAATTACCTATTTTATTTTTTTGCTATTACTATTATAAACCACACACTATAAATCGAAGAGATTCTTTCATATAGAATTCATATTTTACTCTGTTTGAATACCAATTCAAAATCATAATATCTTTATTAAAGAATATTTAAGAGTAATTAAATTTTAATTGAGAGAAATTTATTTCTTTAAATTAGAATATTTAAGATATATTTAATTTTAAATTTATCTTGTATTTAATTATTATAATAATAATGAAAATAAATAATTATTACTTATTAATGTCTAGAAAATTTAATAAAATAAAATATGATACATGTTTTATTTTTTTCAATTTCTATCTTATTTTTTTATTTAATTTATTCACAAAAAATAAAAGATTATTTCTATTTATAATTTAGGCTTAGAACATACTCCCTAGTATAAGAACATATTCATAAAGAAAATAACACTTATTGATGAATTTTTTAAAGATAGCATAACATTTATTATATATTTGTTTATTTTAATATATTCTACTCAATTTATAAACAAAAATTTAATTATTTGAATATAAAATGTTATTTAGTTATTTAATATTAACTTTGTTATAATTTTTTAAATAAAAAAAGATAGAGTTAGAATTCAAATTTTAGTTAATAAGTGATTTAAATTAATGATTAGCTTAAGAATCAATTTATCTTCTTTTTTTCAATATTATTTAATCTAAATCTAATAAATTAGCTTATTTGACAAAAAGACCCTCAATTGTCTAATTAAAAATTGCTAAATCTTATGTAGACCTACATAACAAATAATTTAATAAAGATCAATAATAACAACATTATAAATGATACAATCTCTCCTCAAATTATATTTAATACTAGAAAAACTATATTTAATTATGTTTAAAATACTTCTTGTGGTTTTTATAGAATTTTTTTTTTACATTTCTGCATTTAATTCAAATTTAAGGTTAATGAATATTACATTCTAAATTAATAAATTTAAATATCTAGCAAGCTTCCTCCATTTTTAGTAAAGCTAAATATTTTTAAGTTTAGTAATAAAAATGCATCAACTTATTAAAGATTGAGATTTCATTCTTTTGCGATATTAAAATATTATTTGAAGCCTTTAAACTAATCAACAGCAAAGGGAGCAAAGATAACTCTATATGTTATTAATTTTTTTCAAGAAATATCCTATATTTACTACAGAAAATCTAAGAGTAATTTGATGAATGAATAACTTTTGATTATAGGAAAAATAATTAACTAGTTTATTTTAATTAGAAAGTAAAAAATTAAATATAGACGTGTAATCTAAAAACAAACCTATGGAAAATCAAATAGAAACAAAATTCAAGATAACAAATATTTTTTCATATAATTTAAAGTAAGAAATTAAATCATATAAAAATATTAAAATATATAGAAATAATCCAGCAGTGTCAATACACATTTACAGCTTACTTAGTTAAATATGCTACTCTACTATTAGAATTCAACAAAGACATCTATTTCTTTATATTTAATTCTATAGTTATGAATAATCAATATATATATTTATGATAAATAAAAAATAAGGTATTAGAAAATTAGAAATAAATGATAGTATTTTTTAAAAATATTTTCTAATAAACTTCATCCCAATTAAAAACAAAATTCTAAGAACATACAACTTTATTATCAAGTAATCTCTACTTTAATAAATTAATTAATATAGAGTAATCTTTTGAATATCAATCAAAAATTTTATTTTATTTTTTTGTTTGCCTTTGTAAACCATAATATAAATTTTCTAAATTATTGAGGACTTTTGGTACACTTTTGAATTTGTTATAAAATAAAACCTTGCAAAAAGTAAAGTTTATGTAATTAACTAATAAGAACACAAGAAGAAGATTTAATAAATAATCAAATAGATCAACAAACAAAAGGAAAAAATATTTAACTTTAAAAGGTAAAAATTTTATAGATTAGATCAGTGATTGGTAAAAGACCAGATCGATTTTAAAATGAATAGGAAAAAATTGTAAAGTCTGGTCCAGTCTGGTCTTTTTCATTCATTTCTTTCATTTAGGTTGATCTTTTTTTATTAAAGACCGGACCGACCCATCAAAGATTAGATATATTATAAAATTCTTCTATTCTTTTATTAGAAAAATACTAAAGAAGTTAGGATTTTAAGCATGATAAGAATAATTTGATATCAAATGAGTTAAAAAGAAATTAAAAGATAATTTATTAATAGTATAGACGAATATTAGAAAATCATTAATTTTTAATTTGTCTTTCTTTGGCTAAATTAGTAGCTATTTTATATGCTTAAAAAATGTAAAATATGAGTAGAATATTTACGCAAGCCAATTAGAATTACTAGTAATTTTATTCATTAAAAATTATTATTTTTTATTCAAATTAAAGAAAGAATAGATTATTTCTTCATACAAATTTTAATTTGTTATCCCAAATTTTAGATTTAGCCCAAAAATTAAATATTTAACATAAAAATACAAAATTAACATAAAGTTAACATAAAAAATGCTTACAATAATTACTGAATACTTTTCTAGCTTCTTATTTTGGAAACAGAATATAATTGATATTTTTTAAGACTAATAAGAAAATTAATAATATAGTGAAAGTTATTAAAGATTTTGATGATACCTAAATTATTAATATATCCATCCAAATTAATCCCATAATGCAAAATAATCATAATTAATATTTTTAGTGGAAACAATAATAAGAAAAATATAGTTTCTAAAATTTACCATTCGCATGAATCAATTAATTAATCTCCTTTCATTTGAAGTTTAAAAATAAATGTTTAGTTTCTTAAAGACAAGTAGTAATTCCCAAAAGTTACAGCTCAGATTTTTATTTCTGTAATTAGATTTTCTTGACTTAATCACAGATTATTAAATAAGTAATCAATATCATGAATGTTATTTTTCTATAAATAAGATAAATATTTTAAGCAATTTACAATAGAAAATTGGTAGAGAATATCAGCTTAGATTTAATATTTTTATCAATATTATAGAAAAATTAATAGTAATGTATTTTTGATATAAGAAGATTCTCATTTTTTCTTTTTTGAATTGATATTAAGTTAATTAAGAAAAGAAATTTTTAATACTTGATTATCAACCGCTACATTTATTTAATATACTACTTTATTCATTCATCTTTTACCATTATAATTTTAATATAGAATTTATGCCATTATTTAAATAGAAATAATCCTTCTTTTTACATGTCTTTAATATGGAATATAGTACTAATATGGGGAGCAGGACAAATTTTTAGTCGAGGAAATAAGCCTTTAACTTCTATTAACTAAAAAAGAATAAGATCGTATTGGGGAAAACAGTGTAAAATAATCCTGAATTTTATTAATACAAAATCAAAAATATATTTCATAAGAAATCAAAATTTAAATTAAGTAAGGGAAATATCTATAATTCGATAATTGAAATAGGATTTTGATATTACAATTACTTTTCTACAACTTTATAAGCATTTTAATCTTATACTATACTATTCGAAATCATATGCAAACATTTAGTATAAGAAGGTATTTAGAAAAGTAAGTTTTTAGGAATTTATGACAGTAGGTTACATTATGAAAAAAAATATGGATTCTATCAAGTGAATATCATCCGCAAGAAAAATAAGGTTAAGATATTATGTAATTTAAATTATTTAGTTATTAATACTAGAATGATCTGATTATCTTAATTGTTAACATCGAATATCCTAAACATAATAAGAATAAAAATAATTAATACTAGATGAATCATATCAAAAAACAAATACTCATTTTACTGTTACTATTATTATTATTTTTTAAAGAGTTTTGTATGCTTATGCAAAAGATTTTATATCTAATAATTCTTCTTTGTTATAGTTTTATAGGGTAATCAAAAAATAACTATTGTTTATTCTTACATTAAAATATGAGGAATTGATTAATAATTAAAATTAGATAATTGAAAGTTTTTAAAAGACAGAAAACTATAAGGTAACCATAATTAAAGTAAAATTTAATTAAAAAGAAACAAATTAAAAACTAAAAGAATACATAAAAAAGTGTACTAGTTAAGTATGTAGATAATTTTATAAGCTTTAACATTTTTGTTAACTATCCATATATTCTAGGCATAATAATATGCAAAAATTGAGTCTTTTAATAGTAAGTTAATACTTTTACCTTCTTTTAATTGTTTTATCATTAATTAAATTAGCTCCTCGATATCCTATAACGTAGTATACTGATACTCAAGGCAATTCAGTAGATCCAGAATCAGTAACCACCTTCTTTAGAATTCCAAGCACTAATGTTGTCTTAGTAGTGGCATAGTACAGTGTAAAATAAAACTCTTCTATTGTATACTATACTGATATGGTAACTGGAGAAACATTGTCTGTTATTTACAGTAAAACATTTATACTATTTTTATTAAGTATTTCAATGGATTTTATTACAAATAAAAGCTGATTACTCTATCAAGTAGATTGAATATATTTAAACTACAGAGAAAATTATAGTTCTCACAGGGGATGGCTTAATTATTGCTGATCCTTATACATTTGTAAGCTCAAAAAAGTACTCAATTCCAGATATAAATCATATCGCTGTGATTTAATATACTAATTTTGTAGTGATAACCTTTAAAATTAATTTTATTGATATTTTCGATGTTATGGCTGGAGTTCTCATAAAGAGGCTAGTAAATACATAATAATCAATTACATAATATTATACTAAACAAGTTACCTTGACATATGGTGAAGTAGTTCTGATTACATGTGATTAAAATGGATTACAACTATGGACTATAATTCAAATGCCTGTAATTGATTTCAAGTACGAAGGATTTTTAGATACAAGTATAATTCTTATTAAATATTAAATAATAATAAATTAATTAATATTTTCTTTCTAGAAATATACTCTTAGGATACTATAAGAGCATTTGATAAGCTAATCGATAAAGATGTTTTTTTGATTGGAGGAGAATCATTGTAAATAAAAGCAATAGCTTTAATACCTGGACCTACAAAATAATTTATCCCTATATTAAATATAAGTAAATTATTATAGTATTAAAAATTTAATTAAATTTTGGTGTAAAATTTTTCTATTATCTTACATTAATTTGAGAGAAATAAATTACTATTTATTAGAGAATTGTCTTCAAGAAATTTGATTTTAAATTTTTAAATTTCAAAACTCTATAATATTTATTTATCTTTGAATAAAATCATAGAATATAATATTACACTAATATTTTAAAGATTATTACTATATAATAACTTTTAATTTTGGTTTATATAAAAAGATGTAAATAATGAATCAGTTGCAAGTAATAAAATAAATGATGTTGCTGTCAGATTTGTTGGAAATGCTTAAAAACTATTTGTAGGAAACAAACAAAAAATATATATAATGGATATTTAATTTGACCAAAATAATCAATTAATTTTAAATAACTATATCCAACCAACTACCATTGAATAATAAAGCTTGTATAATTGGTATAATGATATATATAGTCCTTACATTCTAATGATAAACTCTCAAGTTCAGAAATAGGTTGTTTTTTACAATACAATATCAAATAGTGTTTCTTACGGAGTCTGTAAGCTAATTTTAATTAAAAAATAGATTTTATTTTAATAAATTCCATTATTAATATAAATTTAGAGTTCTTAAATTCTGGTAATCAAAGAAGAATTAAATTCTTAAAAAATGGTGTACTTGAGACCTATGTAATTCTAAATGGTCAAATACTTGAGATCTTTGAAAGAGAAATGGTAGGATTTATTCTTAAAAAATAAAAACCAGCTTATAGTATGTAGGTAAAACCTGGTAATAGTAGCTTTTTTAAAGTTTTAGGAAATGATAACTATGTCTTTATTTTAGCTGGAGACAATACAAATGATTATATTATTGTAGATTCTTTAGATGATTCGACTCCTATTGTAATTTATTTTAATTTATTGATAAAATGTTATTTGAAATCTTATAAATAGGTAATTAATATAACTCAATTATATAACATTAAATGGGATAATATCTAAAACAATCTCACTCCTTTCTTTTATAATAATGCCGTATGGGTTGCTTTAGGTTTTAAATCAAATCTTTCTTCATTAGGTTGCTTCTTAATGCTGATTAATACATCCACTCCTACAATGTTCCAACTTAAAACAGATCCTGAGACTTATGACGGGACATCAAGCTAAGCTTTTGTTTCATTAGTTGATGTAAATAACCTTGAAGTGATAGGATTAGATAGTAATGGAGGTGTTTTTAGATGGAATCTAGTTAGTAGAAATTTCATTCAAAAGTTAAAAATAAGTAAATTTTCTTTAGTTTAGCTTATTCGAAATAAACTTAATTAAATAATAAATAAATAATTAGATTCTTGTGCAAGCACAACATATGCTGATATTTTCCATTTTCAATTACTAAAGTTTCTAATTTCTTAATGTGATTAGAATAAATTAGTGAGCTTGAATTTATAATCTTCAGAAACTAAAATTATTTTGTAAGATAGTCCCTTGATATCTTTAAGAAAAACAATTCTTATGAATGGATTATTAATATTCAATGATTTAGTTGGTGTTTTCTAAATTTATTAATTTAATCCTTCAATATTAAATTATAATTTCTTAACCAAAATAACTACAAAGAGCCTTGATAATTTAGTAGCAATAGATATCGTTAACAATGGTGCTATATGGCTTTAGTATGTTTTTAGCAATTATCATTATTCAATTAACGATTGTTTTGTTGATCCAAAGTTCTGCTAATGTAATCTCTAATACTTCTTTGTTGCCCTATTTCCTCCAGCATATTTTGGTAGTTATGGATTAGGTATTCCACAATCTCCTTTCATAAGTCCTTAAAGTATAATCATTCCAATAATTAAAGTAATTTATTTATTTAGAAATTAAATCATTAAAAATAATATATTTCTCTTAAAACAATAGTCTTAACAATGCTTTGATTTAAATTATTTTACTGATAATGCTATTTCTTCAAATCTTTAACTGACTGTTATTCCTCCTCAGCCAGTCAATTTTAGAACTGAGCTGATAAACAGTATCTATTCTCCAAATATTTAATTGACAATTAACAGTGCAGACCAAAATTAATATGCCTAAATAATGGCAATAGGCAACATAGTATTCGTTAATTACAAATATCTAAAAGTTTAAAACATTAGAATTATTTTTAATTTAAATATGGCCCCAGTTTGTCAAATGGTATTTGAAAAAGTTTAGAATGTGGAAATAGACAATATATAGCTAGACAAAACAGTAGTTGCTGCTCCTACAACTTGCAAAATGCTGGTAAAGGAGAGTTAACTCAAAATATTAAAATATAATTTAGAAAATCAAGATCTTTATGAACCTTTGATTGTTTTATTGACTCCTTAAGATGTAATAAATTTGATAAATATTTAGGAATAGAAATCAACTAATTTTAACATTTATTTAAATAAATATAAAAAAGATATCTATTAATAATTTTACTTTGAACAACTGCAAACTAAATTATGGTTTTAACATTCTTGTAATGGCTTATGATAACTCAATATCTTAAAACCTACTTTAAATAAATGGATTGACAATTACAAACAATTAAGATATAGAATTACCAACTGCGAAGTTTGCTACTTTTTTAATCATGCCATAAGTCTTAGAAGTCAAGAATGTCTACATTCATTAAAACTCATTTATTTTAAGGACAATATTTGCAGACTATTTTGTCAATGCGCCATCCAAAACCGAAATGATATTTGATAATATTGTGTTCACGAACAATTTGATAACAAATCCTTGGATGTATATCATTCTTTATTACTCTAACAAATAAAGTATTAATGATGGATATTTATATAAAATGAATTTTAAAAATATGGTTTTTGCTGAAAATAATCTAGCAAGAAACCCTGGAATCAGATAAGCATTTTTCGTATTAACTTCCATGCGTAGTATAGATTTTTATAATGCAACATTAGTAGATCACAGCGAATTATAAATAGTTACAGTTTAAGTTGCAAAATTTCTAACATTTAATACAATTGAGTGCTACAATACAGAAAAAACACCTCCTCCTATTAAACCAACGGGAGGGTGTATCGCCGCATATGAAGCTGAAAATGTAACTATAAAAAAAATAAAAATGCATGACATAATTTAAAGAGACTGGTTCCTGATTTACTTAGAGTATATCTTCGTCACTGTAGGTAAGGTTGATATTAGTGAATTAGAAATCTATAATATACAAAGTCATCAAGTACTACCAGACTTCTACACAAATCTGATAATGATGAATGGAAGATACTTTGTCAATTTTACAATTAGCGATAGTAAATTTTAGAATAATGACCTAAAAGTCATCAAAGACTCGGTGACGTACTCAGCTAATGGCTTATATGTTGATAATCCATAAGGAGTAATTTAGATAAAAAATACTTAATTTTTGAGTTCATAAAGTAACAGCAAATATAATACAATTTACTTTAACATTTAATAATTAACTTTGGATAATGTGACCTTTGAAGGATCCTCCTTTGTTACAAAAGAGATAAATACTTAACCAGTACTATTTTAGCAGATAGGAGGTTTTTTGAACTTAAAGCTTAGCAATTTGATTATATTAAACTCTCATTTTAGTAAATCAACTGCTAAGATAGGGGCATTCATTTATGTAACTCCCAAGGGATCTGTTTTATAAGTAACTATAGTTGATACTACATTCAGTGAAGGATATGCATTTAATGGTGGGGCTATTTACATGGGGTTACTAGAATCAAGAGTTTTTATGCAATCAATTAGATGTAAATTTGTAAACATCTTTTCATCGTCAGGAGAAATCCCTTCAGCTATTGCTATAGAGTAAATCTTAAATTTATTTCTTATTTATAACTTTTATTTTTAAAATATTTAGTTAGCAACCTAGAGCTCTAGAAGCTGATTATAATGATATCAAATTTATTGGTGGATCTATAACTAATATCTATGGAAATGCGAACAATTATTTTTTAAAGCTTGTTTCATCTAATCTTTTATTAGAAGGAATATAATAAATAAACTAAGACAATAGTAGCAATAGCCTTAATTCTGAAGCTCATAATTATTTCACTTCTAATGCTATTTAGAAATAAAGTACATTATTAGGATTAACCTCATCAATACTTACTTTTAACAATTGCTTAATATCAAATTTCCTAAACTTCATTTCTGATTAAGCATAATTTATTACTTCCAATTTATCTAAAATAAATTTAAATTATCTCATCATTAGAGATGGTCTCTTTAAAGCAAGCGGTGTTAAAATTGAAGGAGGATATCTTAAAATAGTTAAGAGTTAATTTTTAAATATGAAAAACTCGAATTTAAAAAGGTTATTACTCACCTCCTCTGGGTTAGAAACTCAAATATCATCTTCTTAAGCATTTTTTATTGTAAATAATTCTGACCTTTCAATTTCTGACAACACTTAATTTGTTGGCATAAAGTGCTATAAGACCTGTTATGGAAGTGCTCTTTAATTATCTAACACTAAAATAGATATTTAATCGCTAACTATTCTTTAATCATAGGTAAATTTTTTCCAAATATTCTTTATTAAATTATTTAAATCAAAAAAATTAGGCAACATACGGAGGAGGTATCTTAATAAAAGGACTTTAAGGTAAAAATTAAATAAAGTCTTTACTTGCTTAGGACAATAAATCAGAAGTAGATGGAGGTTCTATTTATTTGTAACTCAACTAAAATGATGTAATTTAAATTTAACTTAGTAAATCCAAAATAATTTCAACTTTGTTTTATTAGGCATTTCAATTAGATATCTAAGACAGTAATCTTCTATCCAATGAAGCCTTAAATGGTAAAGGAGGAGCTCTAGTTATTTTATCAGATTAAGATTAAAATATATCTAAATAAATCATCAACTTTATTGATACTAAAGTTAAATAAAATCAAGCTCAAGCAGCAGGTGGAATTTACTATGAGAATGTCTCTCCATAATTAGTAGGAGCTACAGAAATTGAAGCTAATATTGGTAAAGTATATGGTAATGATTTGATTCCTTAGCCTACTCAGCTTATTCTTTAAAACTCTGCAGAAATTATTAAACTATATCCTGGGTCTAAAGTAGGAAAAAACTATCTGTTAATAGAAGATTTCAGAAGTGGTGCTAAAATTTAAGAGCTACACTACTAGTTATCAACAGATAATAATCTATTTATTAAACCTATTAATAGTAATGAATAAAGCACTTTCGATCTCAAAATGTCAATTTCTTCTACTTAAAATAATATTGATGCTTATGAACTGAAAGGAAATTCAGATATTTTATATAATTAATAAACCAATTCTTTCTAATTCAGTAATTTAATTATTATTGGTAAACCAGAAACTACTTTAACTCTTGAAGTGAGATCTGACTAAGTGATGGCTTATGATAATGTTGCAGATTAATTTGAAAAGGATTATTTCTTCAAAATAGTTATAAGATTTAGAAACTGTTTACATGGTGAGGTTGTAAGAGTAACAGATTAATAAATTGAATGTGCTATTTGCGATGAAGGAACTTACACATTTGACACAAATTTATGTAAATTATGCCCTGAAGGTGCAACATGCTTAGGAGGTTCATAATTAGAAGTTCATGCAGAGTATTGGAGAAAAACAGAATTAAGTGATTAAGTTGTAAAATGTGACAATTTAGTAGACAATTGTATAGGAGGTGGTTTTGGCAACAGTCTTTGCTTTGATGGTCATATTGGAGCTTTATGCGAAGAATGTGATGTAAGAGTTATTATGAAAATAATATTTAATTATAATTATTTTTTTAAAAAATAGTTAAAAGGCGAGTACTGGCCAGAAAGTTACTCAAAGTCGTCTGCTTATTCTTGTGTAAAATGCTCTTAAATAAAATATAATTCATGGATAGTAGGAGTTATGGTGATATGGACACTAATATCTATGTCACTGGCTATTAAAGGAGGAGTTGATTAAATAAAAGAAAAAGCAGCAATATAAATTCTTAAAAAAACTTTTAATAGAAGAAGATAAACAACAGTTTAAGGATTAGAAAATAGTAAGCAATTAGTTTCTTAGAAATTAAATAATAGCAAAGGATTTCCATCTTAAAAGAATGTTTTAAACAAAAGTATAGACATTAATAATAGCATAAATAACTTCAAAAAGAATTAAAGCATTAATAACCTTGTTAATGATGATAATATCAACGAAATTACTAATGAAGAGAAATCTAGTGTTTTTGTAAAAATGTTAACTAATTATATTCAAATTGTGAGCTCTGTTGCAACTTTTAATCTTTCTATCCCTTCAGGTAATAATTTCTTAATCTATTCATATTTTAATTTTAAAACATCAAAAGTTTAGATTTTTAATTTTTAATGAAGGAATTTTAAATAAATTGAAGTAATAACTTTATTTAAAATACTATATTAGGAGTGTTTGATTTCCCATAAGCAGCAGGATAACCATTAAAGTAAACTATGAATTCTCTGGATTGTGCATTAATAGAGATGAATTCAAATATTCCTATAATCTATCTAAGATTTTTGTTCTCATTAGGACTTCCTATTTCATACTTACTTTTATTTTTAATTGGTCATTATGTGTATCATCTTGCTAAGAAAAGTAAAATTCAATGGTATATTCTTTCAACAGCCGCTATGTTTTTAATCATTTATGTCTAACCTGATTTGGTTTAATAGATGATTTCACTTATGTCTTGTAGAAGAATAGGTGAGACTGATTTCATTTTAAGTAATGTATCATATGAGTGCTATACAGACGAGCACAAAAAATATATTGCTTTCCTCTTAGCTCCTTTTTTAATAGTTTGGGTATTTATTTTACCTGGAATTTTATTGATTGTGCTCAGAAATAGAAAGAATATACTAAACGATAGCTCTGTATAGCTCAAGTTTGGGTTTTTATACAAGGAATATACAAATGAAGCTTATTACTGGGAGTTTGTTAAGATGGCTGAAAAGATTATTATTATATTATGCTTGAATTTCTATTCTCAAGATGTACCTGTTAAAGCCACACTAGTATTTATTGTTATTACTATTTATGGAGTTCTTTCATTAATATTTAAGCCTTACCAAGAAGAAGAAATCAACTAAATTGATTTTTACTCAACTAAAGTGTGCGCAATTACAGTTTTATTAGCGTTATTTATCTATAAGAATCCATTTATTTACCTTTAATATCTTTCACTTATAATTATTATTGCTCTAAATGTCTGGTTCCTTATAAAAATACTTAAAAGTTTAATCAATGTTTTTTGGATTAAGCTTTCCCCTATGTTTTAATCTATATTAGAAACTTTGGCTTCTAAAATACCTTGCTTAAAAAAATATGCTAAAAAAAATAAAAAAGTAAAACCAGAAGTGAGAGAGAGATTTAGAAAGATATTTAAAGCATTCTAAAATTAACCTGAGGAAATCAAAAGAAAAATCGTTGAAAAGATACAAGAATCATACTAAAGTAAATAGAATTTATGATTGTAGATATATTTTTAAATATTTTACTAAAAAATAAATAATAGAAAATAAAGAAATTCAGTAAGAAAATAAGGGAATTCAGTAAGAAAATAAGGGAAATAATAAGGAAGAAGAGAAATAATTGAGTACAATTAAGGAAAAATTGTCAATAGGATCACTTAAAGAATATCCCAATCCCGAAAGAAATAAAGATTCTTGTATAGTAGATTCTGATATGAATTCATTATAGGCGAATAAAGTGAAAGTGTTAGACAAACCAATAAGAACAGGTAAAATATATAAAATTTATTTATTTTTGAAACAATTATTAAACTAAATATTTTTCATAAAGAAATAGCAATTAATGAAGAAATTATTATATTTTCAGATGATAATCTAGTATTGTAAAAATCATGTGAAAGTCAAAGAAGTAAAACAGAAAATGGACTAATAGAAGCTCCATAAATCTAATTAGAAATGTAAAATTCGAATGGAATTTAATAAACTTTTGGTTAAAATGGTTGAGTTTGAGAATATAATAATAATCCTTATATAACTAACTAATTATTTATTATATAGATTAAAATATATTTACAAAATAGTTATTTGTATTTTACATTTTTTTATCAAATAAAATTTATACTTCTTAGTAGTTATTATTAATTTTACTTTATAATACAAGAAAATAAAGGGGAAGGGGGGAAGATTAAGGAATTTTGACCCTTATAATAATATTAACTATAATTTTTGTTTATTTTCAGGATTTTAGTTTTATAACTATATTTAAATATTGTTTTTTATTTAGTGGTAGTGGGTATAATTTTAAGAAATGTATAAAATAGTAGCCATTTTAAGCTTAGAAACTTTTCAAAAAACATCTATTATTATGGATTCATTCGTATAAAATGTTTGGTTAGTGTTAATTAATTAAATAGATCAGTTGGATAAATATAGTATGTTTTCTTTTTATACTATATGATTATTAAAACCCACCAACATTGAATTTATTAGAGCCTTAGTATCCAGCTAATATCATGCCATAAATTTCCATTAATAAGATATTGAAATCTTTTATTTTTTTTCAATGATTATTCACAATAATAAAATTGACATTTCAAAGAAAGAGAGAATGTTGATTTTAAAAGTAAAAGACAAAAAATACATGCAACATCATAGTTTATTATAGGTAAATCGAATGTGTTAATTTATGAGAAGTGACGCATATAAAATATAATAGAATATATGACTCATTATAAAGATTAGTAATCAACTTAATTTTATATTATTTCTTAGTGGATGAGAAGAATTGTGATAATATGCATGAAAACATACATATTTACACTATTCACTTTACTAATGCATGACATAGCCTGAAAATTTTTGGTTTTGATTTATTTTATTCTCAATCGGCTAGCCCCATTTTTCATTTCTGGCTACCTGTCACTCTACCTGCCTCATATTTTGTAACTGAGTAATCCATCTTCCAGTTCCATAAACTTGTCTAAATTTATTATTAAAAAATATATATAAGTAATTAGTAATTAAATAATAAATATTAATACACCAGTTTCTTTAACAGCATTAGCTGCACAGTTAATTGAATGCCATCCTTTAGATAATACTTTTCTTGAAAATGATTACTTATCACCAACAGAACCACTTTAAAGGGTAGTTCCATACAACTTTTTATCAACAGCTTTGACAACTCCGTCTCGATTATCCATAATAAGATTAGAATTATAATAATAATGATTGGTATTTTTCTAGTATAGTATTAGTATTTTACTTTTTTTTAGGGTTTAGATATTTATTTGTTTGGAATATATTATAATGGATTATAATATTAGTATCACTTTTATAACAATTTTTTATAATCGAATTTTCCTCTATATTATAATTTTTTTCTATATAATAATTTTTCTATACCAATGTTCAACTAAAAAGATAGAATAAATTTACAAAGCGAAATAACTTTAGTATTAGTCTAACAATCTATACTCCATTTGTACGCATTATATAACCATTTGATAGCTTACCTTCTGATAATTTTTATATATTACAAAGGTTTTTATGAAGAGACAAGTTTTACATAGTACTTAGTATTTTATCGAAATCTAGATCAAGAGATAGGGAAAAAGGGAGAATTTTAACTATTTAAGCAATGAAACAATTAAGAAAATAAAATAAATTATTAATGATGAGGATGAAAATAATTTATAAAGTGCTATTTAAATTAAAAATTATGACATCCTTCCTATTACTCATCATAAATGGAGAAAATTAAAAAAAGGAATAATTTTTATTTAGTAATTAGCATGTTTATGGGTAGCTATTAGTGATAAATGAATAAATATTCAGATATTCTATGTATTAAAATAATTAAATAATTGATATTTAAAGTTAATATTTGTACCTCTTTAAGTAAAACTATTCTTAATTAGGATTAAGGTAATTTTATTAAATTTAGAATTAAAATGAAATTAATTATCAATTAAATAATTAAATTGTTAGTATATTTAATTTAACTTTAATTTATAAATAAGAAAATCAACAAAATTATTAACACTCTAGAGAAATCTACCTAAATTATAAATTTAATTAGAATTAAGGCTAAATAAAATTCGCTTTCCTAAAATAATTTACTATAGTTATAAATTCAATAAGATAGATTGATAACACTTTCTATATAATGTAACACAATAAATTAATTTAGTTGGCTATTTTTCTATCAAATGTATTGTCTTAAAATAAAAGTAGCTCTGATAAAATAGTATTAATTTGGTAATATTTTTGTTAGTTTACTTAAATTTTGATATGATTCTTTTAAATCGAAACCAAATTATATTTTTCTTCTCTCAATTAATTTTTACACTCCTTATTTTCTATAACTGTGTTTAAAATATTCTAATCAGCCTTACTAGTTTAAGTTTTAGTTTACAAACCAAATTATAATTAGATTGGATATAAAATCATAATTAAAACTTTATTTAAAAAATTTTACAATTTTATTCATTTTACTAAGTAAATGCAAATTAATTTTCATCTTCTATATTTTTAATTTAATTAAGCTATAATAATTTGATATTAATTTATATGAAAGTGAATAACTTCTATTTACTGAAAAGAATAATCCATTTCTAAAAAAAACCAATCAAATTAGTTTAATTTAGAAAATTTGATTCAAACTAAAATAGTAAATCAATATTATCAAAATAATGAATATCTAAATTAGATACCGAGTAAGTGATATTCTTAAGGTTTGAATATTAATTTCTCCACTATATTAATGAGAATAAACTATATTTGTTATAGAGAATATCTTTAGCAGAGGTATAGCAATAAAAATGATATTAAGATTATTTTAAACAAAAAAATATCTTGGTTAAATTAATTTTATTTTACTTTTAATTAATTGTGTATAATTCTAAAATTAATATTAATATGCAATTTTAATGTTAATAATAATTTTAGTTATGTAATATTTTAAAATTTTAAAATAAAAGTAAGAGATTATTTTAATTTAAAATCAGAATTTTCTTTATCACTCTATAAATTAATAGAGTAAAGAATAGGTTTATTTAATTATTTGTGTAATAAATAAAGAGTTTTCATTCAAAATAAGTTTTAAAAGTTAGCAATTGTTTTATCAATTATGAAAAATACTAATATATATAAAAATAATGATAAGAATAATAATAATAATATAAAACTGATTAAATTAAATATTTAAGCATTATTATAAAGAAATAAATTTAAAAGAATTCTAATTATCGATTGATGATTATTTTAAGTTACTTTCATTGAATTATTATAATACTGTAAAGTCTTGATTACCATCATTAATTATTAATGATACTCTTCAAAAAAATTAATGTGTACTCAATTTTTATCCGATGGTCTGAAAATCTAAACTATGAAAATCAAGATTTTACATTAGTAAAGTAATTATGTAATTTTTATGTGTTTAATCTTTTCAAAAATTATTAGAGCATCATTTAATAGCATCTCTAGAGCAAAGATACATCCATACCTACACTCTTATAAAAATAAAGGACTTAAGTATAATATCAATCAGTTTGGAGAAGTCTGCTAATAATTAAAAATTATTACTAAAGAGAGATAGTAGATGAAAATAGATTTCTCATTAAAAGAAAAACAAAGAAATAAAATTAGATAGAGAGTATAAAAATAATGTGAATCTAAAGAAGAAGAATAATACTAAATTATAAATTAGATAAATGAAAACTACTTTAGCAAGTATGAGTATTAAGAATAGTAATATATAATAGCTGATATATCCTTTCTGTATAATTCAATAGTTTATCATTTATTATTAGCAATTGTATTAAGGATAGACCATATCGTAATTTTTAAGAAATTGCCTTATTCCATATTACTAATATTTTAAAAATTAAATCTCACCTAATCTAAATCAATTTGGTTTAACATTAGGGTGTTCGAAGGTTAGTTAGCTGAGAAAGAATTTACAATATTATAATATTTCATTTTGATTGAAATAGATAAAATTGAGGGAAGCATTATTTAAATTAATAATTTTTAAACTAACGCCCAATTTTTATTATTGTTTTTTGCAAGTAAAATTATTAAGATAAGAAAATTTTATTTTTAAAAAGTTAAGATTTTTTAGAATTAAATTATAAAAAATTTAGAAAAGTCATTTTTTCTACTTTTCTAATATAGATAAGCAAGGATAAAGTTAAATCAATTCATTTATTCTATCAAAAAACGATGTTTTACCTTATTTAGGAAAATTAATCATTATATTAAAACTACTCTCATTGTTAATTAAAGAATAAAAAATTGAAATAAATAACTTTTTTAAAGATTTTTATATAAATTGGAATAGATGAAGTCTTTTTAGGTTTAGATTAAGTGAATAATTTTTAAATAATTAGAAATAGTTATTGTAGATGATAATAAATTATTCTAATAATATTTCTAATGCGTAATAAAAAAAAAATATTTATAATCATAACTATTTTATCTAAACTGCTTTAATTTAAATTAGATTTTTAATAGAATTCATTAGGTATAGAAAAATATATTTTTACTAAATATTTATTGCGAATTTTTATTTAGTTTAGAATTCAGGTAATTTATTTAATCACGCAATTTTTTAGACTCTTATCCTTAAGAATACTTGCAGATATATTATCATAAAAATCTTATTAAGTATTTACTATAAATGACTATCATATATACAGTAATTTCTCTTTGTATTCGTGAAAATAAAAGAATTATCTAATAATAGAAGATCAGATTTAATTAAAGTATGGATATTGTTAAACTATCATATATTCCTGATCTAAACCCTAGATAATTTATGGGGTGTTTTAAAAAAAAGGTAGAATTTGATTTCTATACTACTGAAAAAGAGCTTGGAAACAAATAACTAGATGTTAACATAACTTTACAAATAAGTATAGGATTTTGATGGTTTGAAAAGAAGATACAAAGCATGTATTGACATGGCTATAAGGAGAAAATTTCGAATATTGATAATATAAAAATTTAAAAATTACTGTTAATCATATAATCATGAATAAATATAAAGCATTTTATGAAGTTTTAATAGTTTTTAGTTCTTATTAAATAAAAATATTTTTTCATTAGACTTTTACTGTTATGTAGTTATAATAGAAAAAGCATGGTTAAAATCATAGATTTTCTATTTTATTTAAGATTTTAAGCAATATTTTATATTCTAAAAAGATTTTAGAATATATTTCTTAATTTAAAAAGATATATCAAATATTTTTAAATAATAATTAATAATTCAATAAACAAAAGATTAAAACTAAAATTAAGAACACTAAAAAAAGATAAATAGATGGCTTAGTAAAAAGACAATAACTATACCAATGTTGAATAACATCTATTCGCTGACTGCTATAAATAGAATATCTTAGATGAAAATATACTCCTTCTAATCTAAAATCTGAATGAAGATAATAATAAAGAGTCCTAACTAGGACTTTACAATATTATAGAGTAATAAATACATTTAGAGAGTGATAATATGGTGGGTAAATTAAAATCTATTTTGCTTGAAAGCTTAAATTAATACAAAGCTTAGAATTCAACTAAGGCTGTATTACATTTAGATAACTTATTTAAATATATTAATTCTCTAAATTTTTAAAATGTTTCTCTCTTAATTAAATAATCTGAGAATGCCAGTAAAGAGATATTTGAAAAAGAAATAGTTATGGTATTAGGATTCTCTGGAGCAGGAAAGAGCACTTTTATTCACTATTTAGCTGGATCAAAGATTACAAAAATCTTTACTGACGAAGGCCTTCCTCATTGGGAAACATCCGAGCCAAAATACCCTGCTTTGGAAAGAGTAGTCTCAAAAGCTGATGCTAAATCTGAAACTAAATGCGTGATACCAATTTCCATTAATACCCTCGACCAAGAAGGTAATGAATTTGGAGCGGAAGATAACTATATTATTTGTGATACTCCAGGCACTAATGACTCCGATGGAATTGAATCAGAGATTGCTAATTTAACGGGAATTATAAATTGCATACAAGCAGCTAGGAGTATTAAATTCATATTCCTGATAAGTGAAAAATAAATTGGAGATAGAGGATAGGGTATCAAATCTATAGCTAAAATGATAAGGAGCATGGTTAGGCCAAGTTAAAATTTCAATTAAGTGATAGATAAATTTCTTTTTGTATACTCTAAATTTGATAGCTAAGAGCTAAAAGCAACGCTCCCCAGTAAACTCTAGAATATCTTTAGGTGCTTAAACTATGAAGAGAAGAAAGATCAAGAATTCACCTACGTACTAAGACAGATGATAAGCCAAACAATGTAGTAAGATAGAATTGTCTTCTTTGATTTGTAAATTCCAGGGTACAAATTTTTGGAAGATAATATTAAATAGAGATTCCCCATAAATATGCCAAAGGAAGTATTTACTTCTTTTTTAACTTCAGAAGCTTATATGAAGATATCTTTGCAACTAAACTCTGATATTAAGAGAATATTAATAGCCTTAGAAAAAAATAATTTTTTATTAGTTTAGAAGAAGCTTGAATAGTTAAATGCCCTAAAAGATAATATCTAAGGCCTTGAAATTCTGAAGTAACAATGGTAATAAAATGTAGACATAGTTGGTACATTTATAAGTAGATAATTAGAAAGTGTAGATAAATTTATTACTTCAGTGATGACTCTGAAATCAATAGAAGAAGGATATGTAAAGGAGTTTTTATCTTTCAAAAATTCATTGAACAATATTAAAATTCTTTCCGATTTCTTTCCTTAATCGAAAAATCTTTTAAATAGTTTAGAATAATCTATTCCAAGAGTTATACAAAAAATAATGTAACTTGTAGAGGAAGAATCAATGACATTTTAAAAAAATGATCTGAATAGCCTTTATTAAAAAATAATTGTATTCTCTACTGTACTTAATACAAAAGAATATGTGGAATCATTTGTTAAAATTGCAATGAAGAAAATATTGAATAAAATTAATGAAACTTATAGTCTTATTAAGCAAGAGAATATTCTTGGATTTTTTAATGAAATATAATAAATTTTTAATTTTATAGAAGATTGTCCCTTTTTCTCTTAGAATATCATAGAGATAAAGGACTAGATAGATAAAGCTTTAGAATAACCTCTTAATTTAATGGAGGAGTAAAAATAATTAATGCTAAAACAAATCAATAATTTCAACTAGAAAGATATCGAATAAACCAAAAAGAATTTATCCAATTATCAATAAAACTTTTAAAATTTTGCAAGAGAATTTTAAAAATCAAAACTATTAAACTAAGAATATAGCGAAAAGATAAATAATCTTTAGAAAGAATTAAGAGATTAAATATACATCTTGTACAGCTAGTAAGAAGAAATAATTAAAGATGCTTTGAGAGAGAATTCAACCTAAATTAAAAATATGAAATAAAAAATTCTAAAACTCTCCATAATATCCAAAATCTTTTCAGGCTTGGAGAATAACTTCTCAAATTTGATGAATCATATCAATAAAAGTATTTAGAGAGTCATTGAAAAAGTGAAATAAATAGTATAAGATTTATCAAGTGCTAAAAAAGATTAAGAATTGGAAATTTAATTTCTCAAATTAGACGAAATTTTTTAGACATTTACAGATTGTTCTTGGGTGTAAGAGTTTGATGAAGACTAAGAATATGAAACCTTTAGGGAAGATATTTTTCGGGCTCTTAGAAAATTCGCTAATATGATAATTGGAAGGTTTGAGTAAATAGAAATTTCCTTCTAAGAAATGGAAGAGTTTGATAAAATAGCTGATTGCAATGAAAAAATTAAAAAATTAAAATAATACTAAAATTAAGACAAATAACTCCAGTAAATAATATGCGATTATGAAAAAGAGACTAAGCTTAGATTTAATATTTATTTTGAAAGTATTAAATAAATGATATAGACAGAAGACATTGATTACTTTTAGACTGAAAAAGGCCTAAATTTTTTAGAAAAATGTAGTAAGAATAAAATTTTTAAATCAATTGCTCAAGATTTGCTAGAAAAATTAAAAGTATTCATCAAAACCAAATGTAAAACTAAGGAATAGAAAATTGCTAATTAATTTTAAATGTTAAAATTAGTTTTGGATTAGTAGTAATTATAATTGGAAGATCGATAAAAAATAATATTTTATTCCTAAACCATCCACGAATGTTTTATCGAGATGCAGTAAATAGATAAATATCCAACCATCAAATCTATTTTGGAGTTGAGTAAAATTTAATTTCAGCTCGAAATATAATAAAGCTATTTGAGAAAGCTATACTAAAATATCAAATAGAATATTGATGAATAGTCTCATGTTGCTTAAAAATGGATCTTTATTATACAGTAGCTAAAACATTTTGATGATTTTGATATAAAAACCTATAGTTTTGTCTCTTTACTGGAAGAATGCCATTTAAAAAATAAAACTAATATTATCGAACTGAAAAAGGGATTCGAAAAACACACAAGTAATCAATCTCTAATGCATATGCAAAAAACCCTTCTATAGCTAAAGGAGGCTGGAGGTGAAAATAATGAAAATAAAGAATAGTAACAGACCTTCTAAGAATTGAAAACTGAAATAGAATTTGAAATGAAATAAATGGCAACTTCAATTTAATAAAATACCTAAAATCTCAAACAGATGGCAACATATTTCCCAATCTAAAAAGAATGTAATACTTAAATTTAAAACTCAAATGACCTAATTAAGAAATGCTAATAGTTAGATTAATACATAAATACATTCAAAGATTTAATTGATGTGACATCAATTAATTCTTAATTGTTGGTAAGCAACTAAAATATCAAAACTTTAGCATAATCAGGCCCAAAAAATGTTAAATAGGCATTTAAAAATACAAATTACCAAACATCAAATGATTAATATCAATACCTTGAGGAATTGTTTAAAATCCTAAAGTAATACTTTAATATCGATGAGGAATTTGAAGTGTTGAGCAATTGTCGCAATGATTGTTTCCTAGAGCTTTAGCAAAAATTTGAAAATTTTTAGATTGATTCTACATATGGTGTAAGATTAAATTTATGTTAAATAACTAATAAGCTTGATCTAGTTGGTGATGAACTTCATACTAACTTTTCGAAAAATTTATAAGAGATTTATAAATAAAAGTTGATAGAAAAACTAGATTCAGTGAAAGAAAAACCATTTAAAACGCAGGAAGATACGATTAAAGTAGTTCAAAATTTTTTCAGCAATATTCCTCAGGATATGAAAGACTACTTGAGTAATTACATAAAGGAGATAAAAAATATTGACAAAATTAATAGAGATTTTGAATAATACTAAAAAACTAAAAATTATTCTAAGTTGAGATATTTGTAAGAATTGATTGCACATTCAGAAGTATCTGAGTAGTTCAATTCATAATTAGATGAATTTTTCACGAGAGAAATTGAGTAAGCTTCAAAACAAATAATTTCTTCAGTAAAGTAGAATGACCATACTCATTTAGTGTAGAATTTAATTAATCTGATAAAGATAGCTGTTGAAGGTCCTTCAGATTTTAATAATACATCTAATTAAAAATTATAAGAAATCTTTGAATTATTTATTGAATAGTTTAAGAAAGCTGATAGTGCAGTATCATAAATAATAATGAGAGAAGAGCAAGTAACTTAAGGATAACAATTTGATTTAAAATAATATAACTCATTAGCCTAAAACTTATAGAACTTTAAATCAAAATTAATTAATAAAGAGAAAGAGTTTGTCCAAAATCTTCCTTGTTTTTTGATTTTCTAGAAAATGGAGGAATTGAACTCCTAAGCGATAGATAAAATAAGACAAAAAGTAAAATAAATCAAAAATTTATCAGAAGATTTTTCTAATTTAAGGAGAGACTTCTACGTTGTTTACTACCTGAGGTTTTTTGATATAAACGAATACTAAAAATTAATAGATCATTTAGATCAATAATACAGTAAACTTTCACAAATTATGAAAGAAATAATTAATAAAGATTAAATAGAACTTATTATTGAGAAGGATTTTGAATCTTATTATGAATCATTCTCCTAGGGAATGAGACATATCAAGATTATAACTGCTATTTAGAATGATGTCTCCAATTAAACTAACAAAAATAAAATCTTTGAGGATTTAATTAATAAATAAAATGCCATAATTATTACAATGAATAGTGCTCTAAAGGATGAATTAGAGCAAGATATTATGTAAACAACTGTAGCTAACAATATCAACAAAATATATTTAAATGCTAAATATTTGAATTAGTATTTTAGTGCAAACTAGCTAAAAAATGCATTAAACTCGAATCAGATATAACATCAAATGCTGGAGAAACTTAGAAGTTAATTTCCAAATCCATATAACCTCTCAGAATCTCCCAGTATCTAAACTCTTGCTAAATACATTAGCAGTCTTTAATAAATTACCTCATAATATATTTATATGGAGTAAGTAAAAAAAGAATGCGAAGAAAACATAAGTTAAACTATTACTTCCTTTTAAAATAGGAAAGGCTCTCTTGAAAAATTATAAATTATTCTGAAAACAGAGAAGCATGGGCACCAAATTATCAAAAACTACCCTGTCTTTAAAGGTTTTTAAATCAGCGAAACTAATTAAAGAGTATAACAGTTTACACTTAACAATGTCATGGAGTAGGTAATAGGATATTATGGAAATGCAAGTAATAATGACTTAGATAAAAATTAATTGAATGAATACTATAATAAATTTGAGTCTACCTATAATAAATATTTAGATGAACCATTATATTTGAATCTCTATGAAAAAATTGATTTTATCTCTCTTCAAAAATAAATACTCGAATCGGCTAAGCACATCAACTTTTAAGAGTCAGGGTAGCTTTAATAAACATCCTTAGCATTTGTTCCAGATCTTTTGGCAGGTATTTTCGCTTGCTGGACATGTATCAATTCAAAATATTATTTTGAATCGTAAGCGCATTCATTTAACAACTCTAAGAGTTTCTTAATTAAGCCACATTCTGCTCAAATCATTGCTATATTCAGATTACTGGGTATCGGATACTCAACAGATTATAAGAATGTCTAACCTAATAGCTTAGCTTAAGTCTTAACGGGATAAGGGAAGTCAGTAATTTTAGCAGTTTTGGCTTGCTTCTATTCGATATGTGGGTTTTAAGTGAAGTGCGCTTGTTACAGTAATGAATTAAGTACTAGAGATTTTAGAGAATTTTAAGATTTGTTTTAAAAATTGTAAATTCTGGATAAGATAAAATATGGAACTTTTAATTAAGTTTGCGAGATGGTCTTAAATTAATAAGGAGATATTAGGTAATTGGTTTCAAATTTTATTGAGAATGAAAAAATTGAAACCAAGATAAATCCTCAAAATCAAACTAAACAAATATTTTTAATAGACGAGGTTGATTTTTTCTTTAATAAAGATTTCTAAGGGAATAATTATGAAATTATAGCATCTTTATCAGATCCCACTATTGAAAATTTATTTGATCTTATTTGGAAAAGCAAAGATGCCAGTAATTTTGGATATTAATTAATTTCTTAATCATCTGAGTTTCAAGACTGCATAACTAAATATTCGAAATGGTCTGAATTAATTTAAGAACAAACAAAAATTATGATTTATGATTTCAAAAATTTTAAAAACCAAATAAAAGAAAGCTATAAAATATTAAACGATAAAATTTACTATAAAAACTAGGATTAATACCTTGACAACATATCATATGGATATAGAACTTTGTTTTCCTATTACTAAGAACACTAAGATTATAAAATATCATCTGAGAGTTTAAGAAAATAAAAGACATTCAAGATCAACAGTGGGAGCTTTAGCTATTCTTAGTTGCCTAATCAATTTTGGATTATTAAAGGAGTAACTGGAACTTTAGAAACATTAAGTAAAGGTTAACTTGAATTGATATAAAATTCTTACAAAATTAGTTAATTTACATTAATTCCATCTGTCTATGGTTCTAGTAAGTTTTAATTTAACAAATAAAAAGATGTAAAAGTAGTTTCTAAAGAAGAGTATTTTAATTTCATTACTGATGAAATAAATTAAAGGATGATGGGCCGGACAGATTAAAATAGGGCCGTCTTAGTATTTTTCGTAAATAAAGAAGCTCTATTAGAATATTACTTAAGTAAATAGTTTAAAGCATTACAACCAAAGGCCTAAATTATGACAGAGGATAATTCAATTGAAGAAAGAAAAAAAATAATTAAAGATGCAACACACTCTGGAGTAATTACATTGTTAACAAGGATATTTGGTAGAGGCATAGATTTCTAAGTGAGTGATACTATTATACTTCAAAACTATGGCATTCATGTTATTTAAACATTCTTCTCTGATGATATTTCAGAAGAAACATAAACTAAAGGAAGAACAGCTAGAAAAGGTGAGGAAGGATCATATAGTATGGTCCTTAACATTGATAGTCTCTAGGCATTCCTAAAAACAGATGAAGATACTAAAAAAGTAGAAAATAGTGATGAAGCATATGCTGTCCTTAGTAGAAATCGAGAAATTAACTTTGAGAGCGATTTTAAGAGCAATTTAGAATATGATCAAAAAACTTCTCTAGTATTACATTAATAATCTGAGACCTTTTTAAAATTAATGATTGAAAGAAATCTAAGTGAAGTAAAAAAATATCTATTGAAATTAAACTAAGGGCCAAGAGATTCAATACCTTCAAAAACATTAATTGCTATGGATGCAACTGGATCGATGAGCTAGTTAATCACCTAAACTAAAAACGCTGTTTAAACTACCTTCGAATAAAGCCGAGAAATCCTTAAAGATAAAGGATATGATCCTGATTGTTTCCTAGTAATGTTCTGTATTTTTAGAAGTTACTCAAGTAAATGGGAAGAAATATTTGAGTCTTCATAATGGGAAAACAATCCTGAGAAATTAAGATAATTTATTTAGAAAATAACGGCTAAAGGTGGTACAGGTCCAGGAGAATCAGTTGAAGTAGGATTGTGGTGGGCTAATTAGAAAAATAATGAAGATCCTATAAGTTAAGTTATAATTTTAGGTGATTAACCTGCCCATCTTTAATCTGAAGCTCAAATGCATAGAAAATAATATGGATAAGCTTATTGGGATAAAACTCCATTGAAGGGAGTTGATTATTATATCCCAGAATGTGAAAAATTGAAGAGTAAAGATATTCCAGTTCATGCTTTTTATCTCGATGATAAAGCAAAAACTACTTATGAATAAATTTCGAAATTGACAAATGGAGAGTCTGGTTATCTTGACATAACTTAAAAAGAAGGTTCAAAAAAATTAACAACTATTTTTGTTGAATAAATTTTAAAAAACATTGGTAAATAAGATGGTCGTAGCAATGAGCTAATTAAGGCATACAGAGCTAAGTATTCTTGATAATCGATAAGATTATAAATTAATTAATAATAAAGTATTTTTTAAGTAAAATATATATAACCCTTTATTTTTGCTTCTTTTAAATATTAATTACACTTTTTAATCAATATTTTTTGAAAATTTTAATTATTATTTGACAATATTAAAGAATTTGAAAAGTAAGACTAAAATTGGAAGAGAAAAAGAATTCATTATAAAAAACGAATTGTGTTATAATTAGATATTAAATTAATTTTAAATATCAGGAAATAGAATAAAGATTTAGGATAACAAAACAATCTTTACTTTAGGTAAAACAATTATATATTTTAAAAGTTAAATTTTTAAATAAGGATAAATAACTTTATACCTATTTAAAAGGTAAAATTAAGATTATATTATTTGACTGGATTACTATAATAATAATTACAAAGATTGATATACATACATACAGATTGAATGTTTCTTCTTTCTCTGGTGAGCTAAATTTTAATTGATTCATAAAGTACTAAGTCAAAAAAACTTAAAGCAAAAAAAATTTACAATTTATTATACAAAGATTTTTAATTAACTATAAAATCAAGTTCTCTTAATGAATAGAATTAAGAAAACAATATAAACGATTTATTAATAGTTGAAGCGATAAAAAAGATGATGAATGATAAATAAACAATTAAAAAATGTAAAAATTTCAATAAAAGAGTAAGAATCTAATTAAATTTGTAAGAATTAATTTCTCCTTTAGTTAGTTTAAAGAATGCTACCAGATAAAATGAAAAATTCAATGAATATATAGAGAAATAATAAATAAATGCGATAATTGAATTAAGCGATATTTTAGATCTAGAAAAAAATAAAATTGCATAGCAAGAAAAGGAAAATGAAAAGATCATACTCCCTTCAAGTGATATTATTCTTGAAAAGATATCTAAAAATTAAATTTAGAAATTAAGCGATTCTTAAAGAAGTATTATAAAAACAAAACTCAAAAATACAAATCCCTTACTATTTCAAAAAATAATTAAGAAATTAAATAAATAGGATTGTTTTATTTAGTAGTATCTCGCTTCTGGTGGTGAAGCTGATATTTTAGTAGGATCTTTTTATAATAAGTTGGGAGAGATTGAAGAATGTGTATTTAGAATATGTTAAGTTGAATAGTCAATGTATGATTAGATTAAAGAGGAATATGAGATTGTTTCATCAATTAAGTATCCAATAAATGTTATTAAATACATAAATTCAATATTCTTAGAAAAATAAAGAATTGGTATTTTCTAGGTAGAGAAGTGTGAGATGAGTCTATCACAAGAAATTGAATTAATGAGGAGAGAAAATACTTCATTTACAGAATTGTAGATTTGTAAGATTTTATTTGATTTGTTAGATGGATTGATTGAGTTAAAGAATCATTGCATCATACACTAAGATATTAAGCCAGATAATATCTTAAAAAATTAAAGGGGTGACTATGTTTTTTCTGATTTTGGGTGTGCTAGTAAATTTAAGAATGACTATGCACAGAAAAAAGGATTTACTCCTAAATACTGTGCTCCAGAGTAGAAAAATAGTGGGTAGTCATTAATCTATGAAACAGATACATATTAATTAGGCAAAACATTTCTAGAAATTATTAACTAAGGCTGCAATGAGCAAACTAAAGATAAAAAATTAATCCAAAATTTTTTAAATGTAATAAACAACTCCATGATTTAGAGCGTAATTAATGATAGATTAGAATGTCTAGACCTTCTTTCGCAATTCTATGAATGTATAAATGAAGAAATGTATTTATTATTTGTGAAGGAATACCTTCAAAAAGTGAATTTGTTATTGCAATTAAATAAGTACGATAATTCTAAAGATTTAGTATACTACTAAAAAGTTCATTAAAAGTACTTATTTTTAAGGTTACAAATGAATTGTCTTGAGAATAATATTTCAATCAGTGAACAATCCATCAAAAATTAAATTCAAAAAAGATAATTCTCAAAAAAAATATAATTTACCGAAGTGGGACTTTCTTTAATAAGTATTTCTATCGGATATTTAGATCAAGGGTTAAATAAAATTGCACTAGATTATGCACTTGAGTCTCTTGAAATTCTAAAACAGATTTTTAAGGAGACTCATTATTATTTAATTCAAGCTACCTAAATTGTAGGAAATTGCTATTTTGAACAAGAGGATATTGAATAAGCATTAAATTTCTATTTAAAATCGCATGAAATGATAAAATAGTTGTACCATGATACAAACTAGCCTTAGCATGCTACAATAATAGAATCTATTGGTAATTGTTAAGTCCTTATTGGAGATTACTAGTAGGCTTTAAAATGCTACTTAGAATCATAATAAATAGTAACTGCAATGCTTCCAAAAAACAGCATAGAAGTTGCTGCTACCTTTAATAACGTTGGTGTTTGCTATCATAGGTTAGGAGATTTTTAAAAAGCTATGAAATTATTCTTTGAAGCTTTAGACATATAAAATTCTCTCCCCTAAAATAACAATCCTTCCCATTCTGAATTATTACTTAATATTGGGCAATTGTTCATATAATAAGGTGAGGCAGATAAAGCATTGCAATATATTTAGTAAGCTTACGAGTTAAGTATGGCTATTTACAAAGGTAATCATCCTCTGCTGGCTAAATCTATGTAGAAAATGGGAATTTGTAATTATAATCTTGGAAAATCAGATACAGCTTTACAATTCTGTTTAGATTCTTTGAACATGATAAGAGCTAGGTATCCAATAAAGAGTTAATCTTTAGCATCTGCTTTGAATTCTGTAGGTATCTGTTATCTTCAATGCGGAGAAATAAAATAGGGATAAAAATTTATTTAAGAGTCTTATGAAATAAGAAAAACTAATTTTAATGGAAATCATATTGACCTATCAGAATCACTCCACGATTTTGGGCTTTACTACATAGAAACAGGAGATTATAAAAATGCCTTACACTATTTTGAAGAATCATTAGAAATGAGAAAGTTGATTTACAGCTAAGGTCATCCTTCTATTGTTTAATCCATAAATTCTCTTGCACTTGGATATTGCTATCTCAGAGAAACACAGAAAGCTTCTCATCTTTTTGAAAAAGCATTAGAAATGAATCGGAGCCTCTATGAAGAAATTCATCCACTAATTGCTGATTCTTTAGAAAATATTGGAAATTGTTTATTTTATTAAGGAGAATCAGAAAAAGCACTGTCTTTATACTCTCAATCATAGAAAATTAGGAAAATTTATTATAAAGGAAAAGAACATCCTTCAATTGCAAATTCTTTGAATAATTTAGGAGCCTTCTATCTTTAGCTTGGGGATGATAATCAAGCATTAAAAACTTTTACAGAATGCCTGGAAATGAAATAAAAACTTTTTCAATAAGATAATTTAAGTATTGCAGATACTTTAAACAACATAGGAAATACATACCAAAATCTCAAAAACCCTAAGAAGGCTTTAGAGTTTTATAAAAATTCTATGGAAATTAGAAGATCTTTAATTAAAGAAAATCACATTAACACTGCCTAGTCTTTAAACAATATTGGAATATGTTTATTTAGTCTAGGAGATTTTACTCAAGCATTGGAATATCATCTTAAATCATTAAATATGAAGAAATCTTTATTTTAAGAAAATAATCCTTAGTTATCTTAATCTTTACATTATATAGGATGTTGTTATCAATCTCTTGGAGATAAAAATAATGCTCTGAAATTCTTTTCAGAATGTCTTGAGTTGAGAAAAAATCTTAATAATGGAAATAATGCTGAAGTAGCTGACTCTTTGAATTAAGTTGGAAACTGTTATGCTAATCTAGAATAATATGACTAAGCATTAACTTACTATCTAAGTTCCTATGAAATGTTGAAAGAAATATTTTAAGGGAATCACCATTTTATTTTTTCTTTGTTAAGCAATATCACTAAATGTTACTAAGCCCTAGGAAAGATGAAAGAAGGTAAAAAATATTATTTAGAATATTTAAAAATTAAAAAGAGTACCTTATCAAATACAGTAGCTAATTAATATGAAATAAAACAAATAAATGCTTTAATTGATTTTATGGAGTGAAGTCTAGGAAATTATTGATGTTTATTTAAGCGAACTATTCGTTTGCAAGTAAAATTAATATATAAATATTCATTCTATCTTCTTTTTTAAAGGTATTTACTCCTTTTTTCCAGGTTAATAAAGGATTTTTTATTTAATATTCATAAAACTTAGTTATGGATTACTCTAGTTTATTTTGTATTAGGGTGAAATGTAAGATATGAAAATATTTTCTTTGCATACTTAAGTAGTATTTGAAGAAGCTTTAATTTTCCTACAAAATTTATATTTTAACTATATTTGTTTTGGTTAATAAAATATATATTACAGTAATTAATATAAAATCTTTTACTAATTTTAAATTATTTTATTTTAAAAAATATTCTAAAGCATCCAAATAAATTACTATTTAAACTTTCAAAGCGCTTTTTATAAAATAAACTAAGTTTCTTATTAGTTAGATATTTATTTTGAGTTATTTTACCTATATTATTATTCCTTTAAAAGTAATATATTAGTTTTTATTTGTATCAGAAATTAATATTAATACTCAAAATTTAAATTAAAAGCATTTTTTTTAAAAAATAAGTATTTAATTTCATTATATTTTCAAAGTATCATTTAATTATAAAATAATATTCAATTAGATAATAATTTTTACATAAAGACTGTAAGTAAATATTATTGAAAATTTGTGAGCTCACATCAATAAAGATAATTGATAAATTAATTTCCATCTAAAGTTCACCCTTTATTCAAGTAATATTAAAAAATATCCTTAAAGCAAATGAGATTAGGGAAGAAAAAGCGAATGGGAGTACGGCTAATATTTTTTTTAATTAAAAATGATATTTTACGTTTTTTTGTTCAGAAAACAATATATCTCTTCACAGTGAATTATTTTAAAATCAAAATGAAATAACCGAAAATAAATAAATCCAAAAAAGATGATGCTAAAAAATAGATTAATTTTAACTGTCCTCTCTAAAAGATTTATTATTAACTTGCATGATTCTCAAATAAAATGTTCATTTTAAATGAATATTAGATGTACAACAGTAAAACTGTATTTCTTTTTATCTAAATCTAAATAATTTGTTTTTTCAAGATATTAATTACCAAAGTCAAATCCAATTTTTCTATTTTTCTATTGTTTTTTAATTCATTTTTATAAGAAATCAGCAAAATTTAGAATTATTTACTTTTATAAGAAACAAAAAAAGAAATGTATTGAATCTGTAAAAATAATTAAATTAATTACATAAGTTGTATAATTTTTATTTTCTCAAGAAATAATATATAACTTTATATTATAATAATAAATCAATTAGAATTATTCAAAAAGTTAAAAAGCTATGGTGGTTATTGATTGAATCTCCAAAAAAGGATAAAAAATAATTCCTATTTTTCTCATATTTAAATCATTTCATAATATTACAATCTATTTCTTTTTTAAAAAAATCTCTAAGCTAATAAAACGGAAATTTTCTGATTTTCTTTTTAAATAGATTGTTATTCTTTAATTTATTTATTATTAAATTGGGTGAAAAAGTAAATTGATTGATTGATATAAAGTTGATTTATAATATTCATTAGTGGGGGCTAAACCTTTAGAATTTTGAAGAATATAAATTTACAAAATTTAAAAATATAACAAAATTTAATGAAAATAGAGTACAGATGATGTTGATATATAAAGAGAAAATTTCATAAAAATAAAAATGTGTTTTCCAAAGTAACACTTATAAAAGTTTCATAGAAATTAGAGATTCTTTAATTAATTAAAAAAAATTATTTGTTTGATTTTTATAATGAATTAAATTATAATTTTCGTTTAAATAGTTATTTCTCTATTTAGTAACAAAATAAATAATATTAATAATCCAGTTTCTTTGTTGAAAACCTTACAAATCAAGCAAGGAAATTTTAATAAGAATATAAAAGAATCTATAAGTTAGATTAGAAGGATAATTCTAAATTTTTCTCTTTTAAGTAGCCATTATTATTTTTAATATTTAAAATACCTAAATTTTAAATTCATGTAACTAAATAGGAACTTAAAATTGATTTACTAAAGCAGAAAAGAAAGGTTTCGTCCTTTAATGTTTATTCTATTTCTGCTTCCTTTTAAAAGGCATATACAAAATGGTTTAAGGGAAATCGAAAACTTAAATAATAATTGTCTTAATAGATTATTTATAAAATAAATCTGAAATTAAATACATACCATCAATCAGTTGATTATTTTTATAAATTAACGGTAATGATTAGAATAATAACAATATAATAATTAAACTTAATAAAAATATTAATAAGAAAAAATCTTCAATTTAAAAATACAACCAATTCTAATTATATTATTATAACTCTAAAAAAAAAATTTTCTAAAACATATATATATAGAATGCTCAATATTAATCAAAAAAACAATTTACCTGATAAAGAAAATTTACAACATAGCATTATAGATACAATATTCAGCACATATTATTAAGAAAATTATTATCAATCAGAAAACTCTAACGAAAATTACTAATCCTTTGAAAAAGAAGAACACTCTATTTCACCAGATGAGTTAGTATAATTGCTTGAAAATAACTATATAAAGCACTAATAGATTCTAAATTCTTCCAAAAATTAAGATATTGTAGTTGTTATAGGCCCTACAGGTGCAGGAAAGAGTACTCTCTTGAATCTTCTGTGTCATAAAAACCTAATTGCCAAAAATGGTAATATCTTACTTTAAAATTAGCATGATACAAATTCTTTTAAAATTGGTTCCTCAAATCATTCTGAGACACTTTTCCCATAACATCTATCTTTCTAAGATGTAAACTTCTATGATATGGCAGGCTCTAGCGATACTAGGGGGTCATCGATTACATTTTTGAATGCCATTTTAATGAAAAATATACTTGAGTTAGCAAAAAGTGTGAAAATAATATTTGTAGTTGAGTATGGTCAATTAATGATAAACAAAGGATAGGAATTTGCAGATTTTATTAAAAAAACTGCTAATTTTCTTCCTGATATAGACTTAGCCTAGAGCAGCCTATTGATAATCACTAAGATGGAATAAAGAGACAGTGATGAAGAATTTAAAGACATTGTTAAAAATTTTTTTATTCCTATATCGAAATTATTAGCAAACCCTTTTTTAGATGCTTTAATATCTCATAATCAAATTCTAAAAATATCTAAGCCTAGTTATAAGTAATCAGGTATTATTCAAATCAATCAAGAAAGGGATGCTATATGGGAAAATCTAATTAGAATAAAAGGAACTCCTACTCCAAAAGTTAATATAGAGACTTATTATACATATAGTGAAAATTAAGCTGCATAAACTATATGCGATAATGAAATGAGAAAAACTATGGAACTGATTTTATCAAAATATAATATCTAGAAACCAGAAAACATAGAAGAGCTGATTGCTTTAAAGAACTAGTTTTTCGAAATCAATGAAGAAAAAACTAATTTTATTAAGAAAATAAATTCTAACCACTTAATTTTACTATTAAAGCCTTTGTTTGAAAATATTTTAAATAATTACACACTAATGTACTAGTATTAGTTGTCAAAAACAGTAAAAAGTATCCAAAAATAGATTTAAAACTATATTTCCCAATATGAGGAGTATGAATCTTACAAATAATTATAATAATAAAATGAAATTGTTCTAAAGGAAATTGCATAAAAATAAAACTAAGAAAATATGAAGTAAATAATTCCTATTTCAGATGGAATATACAGAATATTTTGTTGTGATAATTCTTATTAATTATTGATCAAAAGCTATGAAAAAAACAGAGAATACTTTATTCTTTAATCAACTTTATTACCAGCAAATCCTGGAATATTTTTTCTACAGAAATGTTAAGGTGGATATACTATCAAAGTTAGTAATAAAACTTAATTTATTCCTATTACTTCTCGGTAGGGTGGATAACAAGGATTATATTCGTTTTCATTTATTAATCAAAATGATTCTACCCCTTAAATATTTAAAATTAGAAAACTTGATAATCATTAATTCAATATTTATGATACTCAACATCAAAAGTATTGGAAGTTAACTTAAAATATCAAAAATAGAAATGAGTAATTAGTTTCTTTAAGCTCTACTCCATCAAATTTTGCATTTATTAAATGTAATTATTGAATTATTTTACAAGAATATATTTTGATAATAAGTAAATTCAAATATATATTAAAATGAATAGTTACTTTTACTCTGATTCAAATTTGTGATATTATTTACATACATACATACATGATTGCATGCATAAAATATATAGTACTACCATTTTAAAATAGATTGTTACTAGATTATTTCGCTTATTTTGAATTATTTTAAATAATTTATTTTCTTAATTTTATAACAATAAGCTAACAAAAATTTTAAAACATCTATTAGCTGCTGTTTTTAAATAAATAGCTAATAGGTAAGGAAGGAGATTGTCTACCATAGTGAGTGAAAATTTGAAAATATATAACTTTTGAGATTCATTAAAGATTGACATTCTGTATGCATATTCTTGTTTATTTTAGTTGTATTTGATATTTTGGAAAGAAGAAATATAAGCTTATAATTATGTTGAAAATAAAACTTCAATTTAATTTTGAAAAAAAATAGAATTGAAAAATATTATTATCAAACAAATTATACTTATTTCTTCAAAAAAAAGATACTTCTCTATCTTGTTCAGAATTTAATAGTTATTGTAATTTCATCAGATTAAATAATTTTTAAATTATAAATGTATGAACTAACTGATTATTAATAATAGTTTGTAGAAAGATAAATATAAGAATTCAAAAAAAAGATATTTCTCTATCTTGTTCAGAATTTAATAGTTATTCTAATTTCATCAGATTAAATAATTTTTAAATTATATATGGATGAACTAACCGATTATTAATAATAGTTTGTAGAAAGATAAATATAAGAACAACTATAGAATAAATTTAATTCTAAATTTTTCGCTTTTCTTTCTAACATATTATTTCAGATTCTTTTCATTCGAAAGCTTTCATTTTGAAATCATTTGCTTCTCTTTAAAATCGATTAAAATTAGTAGATCCTCTTCATATAATAATTATAACAATAATAAATAAACAATAACGTACTTAAACTTCAAAGACTTTTAAATTTAGTTTCAAAACTAATGATGTTCAAAAATAAACCCAACGATTTTGCTTCTGCAGCTTATGAAAGATTTAACGGACTTGTAAACAATCCAATTTAGCCAGAGGAGATAATAATTTAACTATAAAACCATTTAAATACTCAAAAATTAAATCTTAATTCATCTAAAGGCAAAGATATTGTAATTGCTGTAGGGCCTACAGGAGCAGGAAAGAGTACAACCTTGAATATTATCTGTGAAAAAAAAATAATTGTAAATAATAGAAGATTCAATCTTGAAAATGAAAATGACGTTAATTCTTTTAAGATTGGAACTAATTCTATAATTTCTGAGACATCTCTTCCTTAACACATATCTTTCAAAAATCTAGAATTCTATGACTTAGCTGGCTTTAATGATACAAGAGGGCCATCATAGTCATTCTTGAATGCAGCTTTTATGAAGAATATAATAGAACAAGCCAATTCTGTTAAGATAATGTTTATTATAGATTTATCGTATCTTTAATCAATCAGAGGATAGAATTTTAATGATTTATTGAATAAAATTAAAATGTTTTTCCCTAATATTGAGTCATCTTAGAACTGTGTCTTGATAATCACAAAGATAGATTCAAGGGATGATGATGACTAATTTGAATAACTAATTAATAGTTAATTAATCCCAATTTCTAGTTTACTTTAATCAAAATTTTTATAAAATTTGATTACTGGCAATAAAATTCTTAGAATGTCTGAAGCAGGATCTACAAAAGAAGACCTTATTAGAAGAAATCAAGAAAAAAAATTAATATGGGAAAAATTAAACGCAATACAAGGAACTCCCATAAAGAAAGTTAATATTGGAGCTTTTTACACATCCGATGAAAATAATGCTGCAGAGATTGTATGTGATTATGAGATTAAGAAAATTCTAAAAAATATTCTCTCAAAATATAACATATAAAACCCTTCTAAAAAGGAAGATATTACTTTATTGGAGAAGTAACTATAGGAAATTAATAGAGAAGAGGCTAATTTTTAACTAAATATAAATTAAAGTAATCTGATTTTGCTACTAAAGCCTTTGTTCGAAAATATATTTCATTCATGCTAATCGAGATAAAAAAATTATTTGCAAGAAAAATTAATAAGAAAAAAAAATAAAATTCTATCTTTTATTGATAAATACTAATTGGAGATTAGCTATAATAAACTTCTAAAGGAATAAAACTAAAACAAAGAATTACTTGCTAATATTAATAAACTAGAAAAAGAGAAATAAGAATTCCCTGTAGAAAATAATAATTATCGAATATATTGCTCTGATGTTTCTCAGTTCTTATTTATGACTAGGTTTGTTTAGCATAGAAAATCTTATATCATATAAACATCTCTGACAATAGGAAGAAATGGTGTTTTTTATTTTCATAAAGAATCCTCAGGATATAGTATTTCAATATCCAACGGAGAAAGAAAAGCTTATGTTACTCCTAGTCCTTACATTTATAGAGGAGTAATCCCTCTTATAATCAAGGATTAAAAAAATAGCCCTATTTATAAGATACAAAAAGTTGGTAATAATAGATTCTATATTTAAGATACATAATCTAAATTATACTGGGCAGTAAGAGAAGATATCACTAAATATTTTAGTTATGTAATTTTTATGAGTGAGACTCCATCAAATTTTGATTTTATTGTGAATTGATGACCAAGACAAGTTTTTATATTCAAGTAGAATTTTTTATTTTTTTGAAAAAGCAATTAAATTTTAAAAAAATTATACAAATCTTTATGCATACTCTACTCATAATTTTATTATATATAAGATGCATTATACATTTTATAAAAGGTTTAAACTTTTGTTGAGATATTTATTACTCTCCTTCTTCTTTTTTCTTTATTTTTTTAAGTTTAATGAATATCTAAATATTAATATTTTAATAAACTAAATTACAAAAAATAAAAGAAATTATGAGTATACCTTATCTTTTTTGTTTTATTTATAAATGGTAATAGGCCTTTTATTAAATATTTCTTTTTCTTTTTTCGCTTACCGAATATTAAAAAGAGCAACAGACATAAATTAATATTATGTAAATGAAATAGGTTTGAAAAAATTAAATAAAATGTTATTTTTATAGAAACTCTATAATCTTTCTATTTTCAGCTTTCATAAATTCAAGTGCTCTATTAAAGGGATTAAAGATTTCTAAGAATTTTATTGCTAACATTTAGACTAAGAATTTTAAGCTTTTTTTTTGAGGTCATATATGATAACTGCAAAATTCTAATAAAGACAGACAGATTAATATAAAAATTAAATGAGACAAGAAAATACTTTTATTTTTATTATATCTATCAATCATTAGTTAATTAAGAAAGCATAATTAATTTAATTCATAATTAATAACAAACTATCTCAACAAAAAGTACCTTCAAACAAAAATTTTTACATTTTAAATTATCAATATAAGTAAGTAACTAGAATAAATATCACCAAAAGCTCCATAATTTAAATAAAACCAAAGAAATAAGCCCTCTAAATATTAAATCTTATGGAAGAAAATATAGGTACTTGCAAAAATTAGCTTAAATTTAATGCGGAGGAAAAGATAAACTATTCAATAGAAAATCCAGAGATACTTCTACCTTCAAAAATTTCAATAGAGAAATTAGAAAATTAGATAAAAGATATTAGAGATAACCTAGCTTTATTAGAAATTCATTCTATTTCTTTGCATTAAAGCATCATACAATTAAAAAATTAAATTTTAGTTCTTGTAGAGATAGAATAAGTTAGTAAGATATCAGATTAGAGAAAGCATTTATAAAATTTATAAAATCTTCAATCTAATTTTATAGAATAAGAAAGATTAACAAAACTAGAAGATTAAATAGATGAGATCACCTAGTAGGAGTAGCAGTTAAGGGATAGGATAACTCTTTTAAAAAACTAAGATGTTACCTAATTATTTGAAGGTATATAAGAAATAAAAAGATTTACGAAAATCTAAAATAAAAGATAACAAAAAATAGTAATTGAGAGAATAAAATATTTTTAGTTGCTTCAAAAGCTTAATTAATCATAAATTTAGGATATAGCCTAATTATAACAAGGGATATAAGAAAGAAAAGCAGTAATTTAAGATCTGCAAGTTAGAGGATAATAGAACAAAATAAATTAAAGAAGAAAGCCTTTTGAGAAATTAGATCCTTTTCATCCTATTTTGAAAGATTTAGCATAATTTAGGCAAAATTATTTTCCTGAAATTCAAATTTAAAAAGAAGAATTAGAAAAAGAACTGAGAAATTGCCTTTAAGATTTAGAATTTATCAATTTTTGCTTGCTATTTGATGGAATAAAAGAAGTTAAAAATTAGATGGAAAGCTAAGAAAAGAGGGGATTAATTAATAAAAGCTTAAAGATGTAAGAATATATTTAGAAAAAAGAGTACACTGAAGAAATTCTCATCTAATTATCTAATCTAAACAATTCCAATAAAGTATGTAATTTCTTGAAAACAAATGAAGAAAGCTAAACACATTAACTGGAAAGAAATAATGATATATTGAATTATTGCAATAAAGTGACCTCAAAGATTGATTTAAAAATACTTTAAAAAGATATTTCTAAGATTCCAGAATGTAGTGAGAAATTTATACTTTAATTGACTTAGATGGCACTATAATAAAAATCACCAAACCAATATTTAGATAATAGTTAAAATTAGATAACAGATAAAACAGATATTTTATTAAATTAATTTTAGATACTTAGTGATCGCTTAAAAACTGAGGATTTAATATCTCAAGAAGTTAATGATATCTTATAAAAAATAGGATTCAATATAAAATTTGAGAATTTAGAATAGATTATACAACAATGTAACAAATTATTGAAGAAATTAAGACCAATAAGTATATAAGAGATGAAAAGATTAATTAAAAAAGCAAATAAAACTGCTAAACTAATTGAAGGTTAGGATATTCTTTTATTTTTAGGTGGAACTGGTTCAGGAAAATCAACTACAATTCATTTTTTGGCTGGTTCTAAAATGATTGAAATTAAGGCTCAAGTAACGGCAGATAAATCTATGAAGTATATAGGACCAGATCAAAAATTGATAAAAAGCAAAGCATTGTAAAAAATAAAAATTGGACACTAAGCTGAATCTGAAACTAAGTATATTACCCCTGTTTAGGTCAACTTTTAAGATATTGGGATTACTGCTAATTAGGGAAGTATAGTATTATGTGATACCCCTGGATTTGGAGATACTGCTGGACCTGAGGTTGACATAGCAAATGGAATTGGAATTGTTGAAGCCATTAAAAGATGTAAAAGTGTAAGACCGGTCATTCTAATTAGTTCATAGAGTATTGGAGACAAGGGCGAAGGTATCAGAAAGCTCGCACATATATTGGTTGGATTTGTTAATAGAATTTCAGATAAATTAAGCTCTTTCTCTTACTTATTCACTAAATACTATCCTAACGATAACATAAATTCAATGCTCATAAATATAAAAAATAGTTTTAAAAATAATTAAGAAGAGTGCTCAGATAAGTCTTTTGTTTCTATTTTTGATGATATGATAGAAAAAACATAAGATGAAGTAATAAGGATTGACCCCCTCAATGATAAGCCTTCAAAAATTATTAAATAATTAATTAAAATGAACCCAATTTTAAATCCTGAGGGAGTTTTTTAATTCTCTATCACAGAGAGCTCAAAGAGTGCAATCCAGGAATAAGTGAGGCTTCATCAATTGAGTATACTATCTGCTGCTAAGAGGAATGAGTATAAGTTGATTGAATACAAATTGGATGAATTGAAATTCTTGATTGATTATTTAAATTTGGATTTTATTAAACAAGCATATTCCGAATGCATTAATTTTATAGCTGAAGGTCTACAAAAAATTTAAGGAGATTCTATCTCAAAGTTTAAAAGATGCATTTAAAATTAGAATAAATTAACTTTTGAAGATTTGAGAGAATATAAAGTTCTGATTTCTTAGTAGTAAGATTCAGAATATTTAAGAAAGACTCACTTTGGGAATAAATTTGTTTAAAATTTTTGTTTGATTCAAAATTTAATAGAAATTATAGATACTATTTCTTAAGAGTTCAATCAATAAAGTATTTGCAGTACTTAGTTAAAAAATTATTTAGATAACCTAAAGCTTCTTGCTGATGAATTTCCTGAAATTAAACAAAAGTATATAGCCTTATGCTAAACTATTGAGACTATAACTTCCAATATATTTTCATCTTGTTAAGAGATTCTGATTACAAATGATTTCAGTAAATTAGCTGATGTTCTTTAGTAAGTTAAATAGCATTTAATTCTTTTTAAAGGCCACTTAGAAGAAGAGCATATTTTACTTTAGTAAAAATAAGCTGGAGATTATGTTATGAACTATTTATATTAAATTTGTAGAGTAGACCCTATATTAATAAAAGATATCTTAGAAGAAAGAGATATAGATCAACTAAATTTGATTGTTTCTTTTATTGAATCTGTTAAGGAAGCTATAGAACTAAAGGAGTACATAAAGATGGATGAGGTTAAAAGGGTGAGTGATAATCTTGATTAGTAAATATTAAATTATTTTGAAAAAATTAATAATAAAATACATCAGGCTTTCAAATATGATCGTGAAAAAGCATTTAAAGATATAGAAATTTAGGTTTAACAAATGATTCTAATCAGGAAAATTAAAGGATTAGACAGAAAAACTTCAGAAAATTATCAAAAAATAATTGATAGTATAATAGGACATATGCAGTAATTGAGGCATGATACTGAGCTACTTTTATCAAATTTCTTTATGCAAAAAGATAGCTTCAACTTGTCAAAAATAACTCGCAACTTAACTGGATTAAAGAATGGTTAATGGATGAACAATATCCGTAGAGGAATATATGATGATATCATGAAATACTTAATTGAAGATATCGTTATACATTCACAAAAGCTACATTAAAGTTTACTAGAAATAGATTTAGATTTAAATCATCCTGAAAATATTTCAATAGCCTTAAATTTAGTTACTGAAATTGAAAGATTACTTCCATTTGAATAAATCATTAGTGAGCTTACTCAATACAGAGATAATGCACTCAAAAGTTTTAAGATCACAATATAAAATGTGTTCTACTACATTCAAGAATCTTTCAACCTAAAAAATAAAGCTGTATATTAGTAAAAATTAAAATAGCTTGAATAAATTCAATAAGATTATGAAGAATATTACCCAGAATAGTTATACTTAAGAGGTTAGGGATTTTAAACTATAGAATAATTAAACGATGATATCACTTAGAAATAAAATGAAATCTCTAATTCAAACAATTAAATAGTAATTAACAGCTGCTAGTAATCTTTAAAAAAATTATAAGATAATACTTAGAATTACTTATAATTATCAACTCACAAAGAAGGTGAAATATTAACTATGAAAGAAGAAAAAATATCTAACCCACAACAGTCTTCCTAATTTCTATTAGAAATCAATGGCTCTAACAATTCAGAAATATTTGAATATATTCCTCTAAATTATAAAAAAATTGAAAGGCTTGAAGTTTCTGAACTAAAAGAGAAGAATAATATAGAGATCTAAAGATTATACTAAATTCAAACTGAATATCTTAGTATTTAAAGATCCATACCAGTTTCATAATAAGGGGAGGAATTCTTGAGAAGTAAAGGTTATTCAAATATAAAAAACCTGGAGATTGAAATATCTCTAATAAATAAAATTATATAGAATTTTGATTTGAAAGATTAAGAATATGGACTAACTAAATTAGACGGTTGTGTAGCAGAAAACTCAATTATTTACATAGAAGCTTGCAAAGGAATAAAATTGCTCAAGTCAGATGCAAATAATGCATTTTTGATATTAAATAAATTTTTAATTAATTATGGGGATATAATAAAGTAGGAGATCTAAATTAACTATGAAAAAGTAATAGATGCTACCTTGAAAGAAACAAGCTAAGTTTTTAGTAGTGCCAAAAGACTTGCTTTCTTCTTATAGGAGATTTGTGATTTACAAAAATATTAAAGATTTTTTGAATTAATAAAAGGAAAAGATATCATTCAAATTTGGCGAACCTTATTAATAAATTATTATATTCAATTAAACGATGATATGAACCAAATCTCAATAAAAAAGGAGGATTTAAAAAATAAGATTACTATAGCAAAAGCTTTAAGCCAAACTGATTTCCTTATTGGTGATAATAAGTACTTGAACCTCTATAAGGAGTTTTAAAGCTCTTTAAATAATGAGTTTAAAGAAATATAAAAAAGAATATTAAAATCAGTAGAAAAAAATGATTATAAATCAGTTTAAGCTGATCTATTAGAAATTCATGAGATTTCTATAAATGAGAGAGTTTTCCTTCAAATAAAGAATAATATCATTGACTAAATAATGGATTTAATAAAAGAGGCTAAAACAAAAGCTATTTTGCTTGGAAATAATCTTGATATTCTTGCAGTTCAAAATATTGTTGATAACCTTGATAAAATTGAATGCGCTAAAAAGTATTTAGCATATTTTAATTTTTCAGATAAATAAATCAGTAATTTTGAAGGGATTCTTGATGAATCTAATTTAAAAATAATTAATTTGGAGTTAAAAGCAAGTTAAGAAATTATTGTTAGGAAAGTTTCTCATTATTTAGAAATTATTGAATAGCTTATAATTGTTTCTGATTTTTATGAAGCAGAAGTAAATAGGGAACATGTCAATTAAATTTGCGACCTTTTGAGTAGTTATTGTGAAAGTAGTGATTTAAAATTAAAAATAGAGAATCTGTAAGATAAAATTGAAGAAAAAGTAGAAGAACTTTTAGAAGAATATGAAATTATGGAGATAGAAGATTACATGCTTCACCCACCTAAATAAATCTTAGATAAACTTCAGAAAGCCTCAAGAATAAACATAAAATATTCTTAATTTTCAAATAAAATGACTTAAAAAATAATAGAAAATGTCAGAAAAATCTTAAAAGAAATAAAAGAATCTACTTCTGATGAAAGAAACTAACATATGCTTTAAAGAGTTGAAGCCACATTATACTTAATCCCTGATGAATTGAGATTTTTCTTGCAAATAGAATTAGAAAACTGTAAATAGTTAATCAATTAGAAAGAATAAGGATATAAAGATTATTCTAATAGCCCTGAAATAAGCAAAGATTTAATAGTATTTAGTAAGTTTATGGAGAGATGTAGGCAAGATTATACTTGCAGCTAGGATTGCCTCTTATAAAACCATATTTTAAATGAAGTTTAAGATTATAAAGAAAAAGTAAAAGAATCTTTGAGTGGCGAAAGCATTTAATAAACTCTTAACTTAACATAGAAATTATCAGAATACAAATCTAATTTTGAGAAAGCTATATCTGATATAGAATATGTTATTAAAGAAGTTTAAGATAAGATAGTTAAGAGGAATGAAATAAATTTACCAAATTTGTAATGAACATCTCTACATTTGAAAGAAAAAATTAGAAAAGGATTTGATATAATTTTTATGGATTAAAAATTAAATTTCTATGACTTTGATATTTCTTTAATATAATTTTGATTCCTAAATTACACATAAACTAAAAATACATGTAGGGTTATTCCTTTATTTCAAGGCAAAAGACATTATTTGAATACAAAAGTTTTAATTATTTTCTTCTTAATTAATATAAAAATATACCTGAATTAAACTCACCTTATCATACTATATGGATGGTATATACTAATCCTTATAGATAGATAAATAAAAATTATACCTCATTAAGTTTATTAATTTACTTTATCACCTATATATATCATTTGATAATATTTTTAAATAGGATATAATAAAATTCCATTTATATGTTGGTTGGTTAATAAAGTGTAAAAAATATTTATTATACTGAATTGGTTTTTACTATCAATCTTTTTATAATTAAGTATAATATAAATTATAATATCTTTGCTTAGACTCACCAATTTGAAATTTTAATTCATAATCTTAAATCTTAATGTATTATATTTTTATTATAATCCTTAAATAATCAACTTTTTTAAGAAAAATACTAAGAATAATTTTATGCTTGCATTATTCAAAGCTAATTCTGAAATCATTAATATAAAAATGATGATAACTAATTCTAAGTTTAATTGCAAACAGATAAAAAATCTATTACTTTAGTAAAATTGGATAAAATTTAAATAATAATAAATATTTTTTTTAGAAAAATAAGATGGGTATTAGAAAATATAGATTATAGATATAATACAAACTCACAAAAATACAAAAATCAGAGTAAGATTAATTTCTAGTTTTACTGCTAAAGAAAATTAAATAAACTCACTATTAATAATTACTTATTTAATCATCTAAGTAAGATTTTTATATTCCTAAATTAATTTTTACACATATGTAAAAAACTTTAGATCTATATGTTAACTCTCAAGTAATTGCCTTAATGATTACGCTCATAATAAAATTATCCTTAATAAATTATTGCTTTGAAACTTTACCCTGTTCGTCTGTTGTAAACTATTTTTGAGAAATACTTAAAAATAAGAAGTAAAAATAAAACTTTTACAAGAAATAAATCTAACTTAAATAAATTGTATATTAGAGTATGGGTAATAATAGTAATTAATTTTTTATAATTAAAAACAGCCATTTCATTGCTTCAGATTTTATAAAAGTTCTTGCAAATGGTTAAAATTTGATTGATTGATATTTTAGTATTGTAGAAAAATTAATTAGTGTGCCTTAAGATCCAATCAAATATTTACTCTTGATAGGATTTACTCTTAATTTATAATAACAAACTCCTCTAATATTTTATCTTGAATCATCAAATTTAAGATTAATATTTTTTTTATTTAATTGGGGAATGAAAAATTAAAAATTATTTGTTCTTAATCCAAATCAAAATTATATTTCGTAAGATTGATTTAGGGGATGTACAAAATTCGATAATTGAATATTATTTAGAATTTATTGTTACCTTAAATTATTAATAATAATTAAATTCATAGAATTCCAAAATTACTAATTAAAATGAGTAGACTCAATTTAATATGCAGAATTTCTAAGGATTATAAACTCCAGAAACAGCCAGAAACAGGTAATAATTAATTTACAAATTAAAATCACAAAAAAACATAATTTTTAATAAAATATGCTAGCGATAATAAGAACTACAATAGGGTTGGTGATAACTATACATCTATTTTTAGCATAGGAGTATGCTAAAATATAAGCTTTTAATAGTAAATTAATATTTAAATATAACAATAGCATCTAATTATTTTATCATTAAATGAAACAGCTCCACGATATAGCATACCACAATATACTTCTCAAGGTAATCCAGTAGATCCAGAATAAGTAACTAACTTTTTTAGAATTCCAAGCACTAATATAATACTAGTAGTCTCATAGTATAGCACGAAATAGAATTCTTCAGTAGTTTATTATACAGATATTACTACAGGAGAAACTTTGTAAGTTATAGAGAGTAAAATATTTATTCTATTTTTATTAAGCACTTCTTTTAATTTCTTAAATAATAATAAAGCTAATTACACAATTAAGTAAATTGAGTATCTATAAATTACAGAAAAAATTATAGTTCTTACTGAAGATAGTTTAATTATTGCTGATCCTTATACATTTATAGTTGTAGGGAAGTTTCCTTTTTTAGATTTAAATCATATTGCTGTTATTTAATATACATAATTTGTAGTATTAACACATAAAAATAATTTTATTGATGTTTTTGACGTATTGACTGGATTAGTTAAAAAAAAATTAGAGAATAAGTAATAATCAATTACACAATACTACACTAAACATTTAATGCTAACAAATGGCGAGGGTGTTCTAATTATGTGTGATTAAAATGGATTGTAGTTATGGACAATAATTCCTATGTAAGAAATAGACTTCAAGTATGAAGGTTATCTAGATACAGGTATATTTCTTATTAAAAATTAAAATTTACAAGTAAATTTTTTATTTTTTCTTCTAGAATTCTATTAGGATACAGTAAGAGTATTTGATAAGTTAATAGATAAGGATATTTTTTTTATTGGTGGAGAATCGTTGTAAATTAAAGCAATAGCATTAATTCCTGGACCTACAAAATCCTTTTTTCCTTTATTAAATAAAAGTAAATTATTTTTATCACTAGTAAAAAGATTCTATTTTAAATAATAAATAGATTTTCATTTAAAATTAAAATAATTTCAGTATATTCTTTAGAGAATCAATAACTTTATTTTTGGCAAATTATTACTAAGAAATAAGGATTCATAAGTTAAAAACACCAAATTTAATACATTTGAAAATATGCTAAAATTTAAATATATTGGACGGATACTGATTTTAAATGTTATATCAAATACACTTTAAAATAGGAAATTGATTTTTTTCTTTTTTAATAAAAGATGTGAATAATGAATCAACTGTAACTAATAAAATAAATGATATTGCTATTAGAAGTGTTTAAACTTCTCAAATACTATTTATAGGAAATAAATAAAAAATATATTCAATGAAAATTCAATTCGATTAAAATGATTAATTAATGTTAAATGATTATAGTCAGCCAATTACAATTGAATAATAAACCTAGTATAACTGGTATGACGATAGATTTAGTTAGTATATCCTTATGATAAGTACACAAATTTAGAAATAAGTAGTTTTTTATAATACATATTCGAATAGTATCTCTTATGGAATATGTAAGCTTACTTTATTATAAATAATTCTTCTTTCTTACCTATTTTCATTCATCTATAATAAAGAGTCCTTTAATTCTGGAAATCAGAGAAGAATAAAATTCTTAAAAGACAACATTTTCGAAACATATGTCATTTTAAATGGCTAAAATCTTGAAATTTATGAAAGAGAAATGATAGGATTTATTCTTAAAAAATAAAAATTAGCCTATAGTTAGTAAGTAAAGCCTGGTAATAGTTTATATAAAGTTTTAGGGAATGATAACTTTGTCTTTATCTTAGCTGGAGATAATACAAATGATTATATTATTGTTGATACTTTAGATAATTCAACTCCTATAGTAATTCATATTCTTATAATCATCAAAAGATTAATATTTATCTAAATAATAGGTAATTAATATAACTCAGCTATATCAAATAAGATGGGATAATGTCTAAAGTAATCTCACTCCATTCTTTTATCAGGGCGCTGTATGGGTTGCTTTAGGCTTTAAATCCGATCTTTCAACATTAGGTTGCTTCTTAATGCTCATTAACACATCCACATCTGCTATGATCCCTCTCAAAACTGATCCTGAGACTTATGATGGAACATCAAGTTAAGCTTTTATTTCTTTGATAGATGGAAATAATACCGAAGTGATAGGATTAGATAGTAAAGGAGGTATTTTTAGTTGGAATTTAGCCAGTAAAAGTTTCCTTTAAAAGATAAAATTAAGTAATTTTTATTATTTCTTCAAAACATAAGTTAATTTTGATAATGTAATAAAAATTTAGATTCCTGTACAAGCACATCCTATGGTGATATTTTTCATTATCAATAATAAAAATTTTTGATAGTATAATGTGATTCAAATAAGCTATTGAATGTGAATTTGAATTTATAAACCTAAGGAACTCAAATTATCTTATAAGATAGTCCCTTTATTACTTTAAGAAAAACAACTCTTATGAATGGATTTTTAATTTTCAATGATTTAGTTGGTATTTTCTAAATTTATAAATTTAATCCTACAACATTAAACTATGATTTCTTAACCAAAATCAATACGAAGAGTATTGATAACTTAATTGCAATAGATATTGTCAACAATAGTGCTATTTGGCTTTAGTATGTTTATAGCAATTATCATTACTCAATTAATGATTGTATTGTCGATCCAAAATTCTGTCAGTGCTTCCACTAATACTATTTCGTTGCTCTATTTCCTCCTGTATATTTTGGCAGTTATGGACTGGGTATTCTGCAATAACCTTTTATTAGTCCATAAAGTATAATGATACCGATAATAAAAGTAATATTTATAAAGATTAATGAATTTAAAATAATATTTAACAAATTATACAAAAGTCATAGTAATGTTTTGAAATAAATTATTTTTAAGATAATACAATTTCTTCAAATCTATAATTAACTGTCATACCCCCTCAGCCAGTGAGCTTCAGAAGTGAGTTAATTAATAATATCTATACTCCGAATATTTCTTTGATAATCAATAGTGTAGACTCAATTTAGTATGCATAATTAATGATAATTGGTTAGTTAATGTTTGAAAATTATAAATATGTAAAAGTTTAAAATATTAGAATCATTTTTGATTTAAATCTGGCACCAGTTTGTTAAATGGTATTTCTAAAAGTTAAGAATGCTGAAATTGACAATATATAGCTAGATAAAACTGTAGTTACTGCTCCTAAAACTTGCAAAATTTTGGTAGACTAGACTTAACTCACAGTATTAAAATATAGTATAGATAACTAATCTCTTTATGAACCTCTGATTGTTTTAATTACTCCTTCAGATGTAAAATTATTATAAAAATTAAACACATGATATTCCTTAAATTGATTTAACTTAACCATATATTTTTATAAAACTAAAGATATCAATTAACAACTTTACTTTGAACAACTGCAAGCTGGGACCTGATTTTAATATTCTTACACTAAACTATAATAATATTGGATCTTAAAACTTACTTTAAATTGATGGATTAACTATTACAAATAATGAAGACTTATAATAATATTCAACTCCTAAATAGTAATCTTATTTGTTCATGCCCCAAATTTTAAAATTTAAGAATGCTTATTTCCATAAAAACATATTTGCCTTCAGGAGAATATTTTCAGAATATTATTTTGAATAACTATCTTCCTAATAAGAAATATTAATTGATAATATCATTTTTACCAACAATTCAATACTAGCTCCTCCTCTTTATATTTTATTTTACTTGAAAGATATATCCGATTCTAAAATATAGTATTATCATAAAATAAGTATTAAAAACTTAGTTTTTACTGAAAATATAGCTTCTCCGGATACATAAGGTATAAGAATAGCATTCTTTTTCATAACTACTGTACCTCTTTTAGAATTTTATAATGCAACATTAGCTGATAATATTTAATTGTTTTTAGCTGTGTGTGCTTAAGTAAGATCTGGAACATTTAACACAATTGAGATTTACAATACAGAAAAATCACCTTTTCCTACTTCACCAACAGCAGGATGTTTGAGTCTTTATGAAATGGACAATTTAATTCTCAAAAAAATAAAAATTCATGATATGATATAAATTGATTGGTTTCTGATTTATATAGAGTAATATCAAGCTCCCACAGGAAATTTTGAAATCAGTGAATTAGAAATATACAATATCAAAAGTTAACAAAATTAATTAAATTTTTATTCAAATCTGGTAATGCTGAATGGAAGATACCCTTTAAATTTCTTAATGAGCAATAGTACCTTTCAGAATAACGATTTAACAGTAATTAAAAACTCAGTAACTTACTCTGCAAATGGGTTATATATTGAAAATCCAAATGCAATCGTTTAGATTAAAAATACTACATTTTTGAATTCATAGAGTAGGAGTAAATATAATACTATTTACTTGAACATTTTAGAATTAACTTTGGATAATGTCACCTTTGAAGGATCTTCCTTTGTTACTAAAGAGGCCAATACTTAGCCAGTACTATTTTAGCAGATAGGAGGTGCAATGAATTTAAAAACTAGTAAGATGGTGATATTAAATTCTCATTTTAGTAAATCTACTGCAAAGATTGGAGCCTTCATTAATGTAACACCAAACGGATCTGTATTAGAAGTAATTATAGTGGATACTACATTCAGCGAAGGATATGCCTTTAATGGAGGAGCTATTTATATGGGGTTAATAGAATCACAACTTTTTATGTAATGTATTAGATGTCAATTTTCTAATATATATTCATTTGGAGAGAATCCATCTTCAATAGCAATAGAGTAAATAAATATTTCATAAATTATAATTCTTTTCATTTTTCTAATTATATTCGATAATAAATAGTTAATAACCCAGAAATCTCGAAATAAATTATAATGATATCAGGTTTATTGAAGGATCTATAACTAATATCTATGGAAATAAGAATAACTACTTTTTAAATGTTATTTCAACTAAAATTTTATTAGATGGAATCTAATAAATAAACTAAAACAATAGCAGTAATAATCTCAGCTCTGAAGCTCATAGTTACTTCACTACTTAAGCAAAATAAAAATAAAGTACTTTATTAGAACTGACCTCATCTATTCTGACCATGAATAATTGCTTGATATCAAATTATGTGAACTACATTTCTGATTAGGCTTAATTTATTACTTCTTAAGAATCTAAAATAAATTTGAACTTATTAATTATTCGAGATAGCTTCTTTAAAGTGAGTGGTGTTAAAGTAGATAGTGGATATCTTAATATAACTAAGAGTTAATTTTTAAATATGAAGATGCAGAACCCAAATATAAGAATTATGCAATAAACCTCAGAAATAGAAAATTAAATTGCATCTTATTAAGCTTTTTTTATTATAAGCAATTCTGATCTTAAAATTTCAGATAATACCTTATTTTCTGATATAAAATGCTTTAAAAATTGCTATGGAAGTGCCCTCTAAATTTCTAATACTAAAATAGACATCTCATCTCTTATTATTATGTATTCATAAGTAATTCTATAACAATTTTAAATTAACTTTATTAAAAAATAATTTTATTATCAAACAAGGCTACATTAGGAGGAGCTATCTTCATAAAAGGACTTTTAGGAGAAAATAAAATAAAATCTTTACTAGTTAAAAATAACACATCTGAAGTAGATGGAGGTTCTATATGCTTATATTTAAACAAAAATGACGTAATTTAAATTAAAAGAGCTAAATTTAAAATTTACATTTTATTATTTTTAATAAGAATTTTTAATTAGATATAGAAGATAGTAATTTTCTATACAATCAAGCCTAAACTGGCAGAGGAGGTGCTATAGTTATTTTATCAGATTAATATTAAAATCCTACTTAGCAGGTTATTAACTTGATTAATTCTAACATTAAATAAAATTAAGCTCAAGCTGCTGGTGGAATTTATTATCAGAATATCTCACCCAAATTAATTGGGAACACAAAAATAGAAGCAAATATTGGAAATTTATATGGAAATGACTTCATTGCTTCCCCTTCTAAACTTATTCTGTAAAATTCAATAGAGATTATAAAAAGTTATCCTAAATCCGAAATAAGGGACAACATTCTTTTGATCGAAAATTTCAGAAGTGGTTCAAAATTAAATGAAATACTTTTCTAATTATCAACTAACAATAATTAGTACTCTTAGCCTATTACCAATTATGAAAGTAGCGCTTAAGACCTGAAAATATCAATTGCTTCTACTTAGGAAGATGTAGATTCTTATGAACTTAAAGGAAATATAGGAACTTTATATAATCAAACTATTAAATCTTACTCGTTCAATAATTTATTTGTTATTGGCAAACCAGAAACTACTTTAACTCTTTAAGTGAGATATGACTAAGAGATACCTTATGATAACTTAATTGATCAATAATTGAAAAATTATTTCTTCACTATAGTTATAAGATTTAGAAATTGCTTACCTGGAGAGGTTATTAGAGTAACAAACTAATAGATAGAATGTTCTATTTGCGAAGCAGGAACATATACATTAGATACAAATTTATGTAAAATATGCCCAGAAGGAGCAACATGCTTAGGAGGTTCATAATTAGAAATTCATTCAGGATATTGGAGAAAAAGTGAATTTAGTGATTAAGTTATAAAGTGTGAAAATTTATTAGATAATTGTATTGGAAGTGGATAAAGTAATAGTCTTTGTTATGAAGGTCATATAGGAGCGCTATGTGAGGAATGTGATGTAAAAATTATTATCAAACAAATCATTTTATTTAATATAAATTTAATAAATAGATTGCTGGGGAGTAATCGTAAGAAAGCTTCTCAAAATCATCAAGTTATTCTTGCATTAAATGCTCTTAAATCAAATACAACTCATGGATAGTAGGAGCAATGGTATTATGGACACTTATATCTATGTCACTAGCAATCAAAGGAGGAGTTGATAAGTTGAAAGAAAAAACAGCAATTCAAATTATTCAAAGGGCATTTTTAAAAAGAAATTTAACAAGAAATGTTATATTATAAAATAGTAAATAATCTGATAAATCAGTATTAACAAATAGTAAAGGAATTTCCTAAAAGAATGCTATTAGCACAAGTATTAATTTGAATAAAGCCAATAATATTAATAACAGCAATAATACTAACAATAATAATAATAAAAACAAGAATGATAAAAACAATAATAATAAATTGGTAGTTTCTAATCAAGAGAATTCTAGTGTTTTTGTAAAAATGTTAACAAATTATATTCAAATTGTGAGCTCTGTAGCTACTTTTAATTTGGCTATTCCTACAGGTAACTAAAATATATTATTTTCTATTATTTATTAATTAATACTTTCTTACTTATGTTTCAAAAATAGAGTATTGTAAACATTGATATATGTTTTCTTATTAAAATATTTTTGGGACAATCTAATAGTTTTAAATATTTTTATTATTTAATTCTTAATTTAGGTGTATTTGATATCCCTTAAGCTGCTGCATAGCCTTTAAAAAAAACTATGAATTCGCTTGATTGCTCATTAAAAGATATTGAAACAGATATTCCTATAATCTATGTCAGATTTTTTTTCTCTCTTGGACTACCTTTTTTTTACTTAGTTTTATTTTTATTGTGCGTTTAAGTGTATAGCATAATCAAGAAAACTAAAATACAATCTTATGTTATCTCAACAGCCTCAATGTTTTTAATCATTTATGTCTAGCCTGATTTAGTTTAATAGATGATTTCACTTATTTCTTGTAGATAAATAGGAGAAACTAAATATATTTTAAGTAATGTATCCTTTGAATGCAACACAGAGGAGCATCTGAAATATACTATCTTCCTCTTAGTCCCTCTTTTGGCTGTATGGGTATTTATTTTACCCGGAATTCTATTAAAAATGCTTAAAAATAGAAAGGATATACTTAATGATAGCTCTATATAACTTAAATATGGATTTTTATACTTAGAATATACTGATGAAGCATATTATTGGGAATTTTTTAAAATGGCAGAAAAGATCATAATTATTATTTGTTTGAATTTTTATTCTCAAGATGTGATTGTTAAAGCAACATTAGTATTTATAGTAATTGTTATTTATGGAGTCCTGTTGCTAATACTTAAGCCTTATAAAGAAAAAAATATCAACGAAATTGACTTTTACTCGACTACTGTATGTGCTATTACAGTGTTATTAGGATTATTTATTTATAAAAATCCTTATCCCTACCTTTAATATATTGCACTGATTGTTATTATAGTAGCTAATGTTTTGTTCCTTTTGAAAATACTCAAAATTATTGCTATGGTTTTTCTGACAAAGTTTAATCATTTGCTATAAATTTTATTAACCTTGCTGGCTTCGAAAATAACTTATTTTAAAAAATTTGTAAGAAAAAATAAGTAAGTATAGCCAGAAATTAAAGAGAGATTTAAAAGAATAGTGAGAGCATTCTATCACTAACCTGAAGAAGTGAAAAGAAAAATCCTCGAAAAGATGTATGAAAACTACAATGGTAAATCTATATCTATTATAGTTAATAATATATTTAAATATTGTTTGTTTTAAATTAATAAGAAACTAAGGGAGATTAATTAGATGAATAAAAATAGTAGTTGAGTATTATTCAAGAAAAAATATCTATTGAATCAAAGAAAGAATCTCTTAAAGCTAATAAAAATTAAGATTCCTGTATCGTAGAACCTGAATTTGATTAGTAAGAAATTAATATTGTTAAAGTATAAAAGAAATCGATAAGTAATGGTAAAATAAAATTAATTTATTTTAAACATTAGTCAATAAATTATTTTTTTATAGGAAAACAATTTAATTCTGACGTTGTTCTATCAGATAATAAACTAGTTTCTTTAAATTCATGTGAAAGTTAAAGAAGCAGTAGATTATTAACTGATAATGCAATTCTAGAAACCTCATAAATCCAAATGTAGATATAATATTCTGATAGAGATTAGTAGAAATTAGATAAAAATAGTTGATTTTGATATGTTTATATGATTAACTTAACTATTATTTAATTACTTATTTTCATATAAAAATATAATTCTATTATTTCTATTATTTGTAAATCTTAAAATTACACATATCCCTATTAAAATAAAATAAATTTGTCCATATAATCTAAAAAATCTTAATCTTTTGACCTTCTATTATAATAATTTACTGATACCTTTAGTTGATTAATAAATGAAATGCTAATTTTTATTTAATTTATTTACTCACTTTTTATACAAGCCAACATTTAAAATATGTTTTTTCCCTCTTATCTTTTTTTTTGGCTATGTGGGGTATTTATTTTACCAGAAATTTTATTTGAGAAGCTTTCAAATAGTAAGGATATCTTTAATGATAGTAATATATAGCTTAAGTTTGGGTTTCAATACTTGGAAAATATAAATGAAGCTTATTTTTAGGAAATTTTGAAAATGACTAAAAAGATCATAATTATTATTTGTTTGAATTTTTATTCTCAAGATATGATTGTCTAGGGTATTCTATCATTTATAGTAATTACTATTTATGGAATTTTATCACTCATTTTTAAGATTTTCAAAGAAAAAAAAACATATCTGCTTCATAGCGGTTTTATTAGCATTATTAATTTATAAAAATCCATATTTTTACCTTAAATATTCTGCACTCATAATCAAAATTGTAGTTAATATTTTATTCCTTGTGAAAATACTTAGTCATTGTTTTCCTAAAGAGTTTTAATCTTTTATTGCAAACTTTAATAACAATCCTGGTTTCTAATATATATTATTTTAAAATACATTAAAAAAATAAGAAAGTAAAACCAGAAATTAAAGAGAAATTTAGAAGTTTATTTAGAGCCTTCAATAATTAACCTGAATGTATTAAAAAAAGAAAATTAATTAAGAAATAAGTAAACTGCTAGGGTAAAGCAGTATCTATTACAGTTTAAACATTAAGGCTAGATCAAATATTGAGAAAAAATTTATTTGGCTAAATCAAATATTATAGCATTCAGTCTACTCTTATTAAACATTCAATATTTATTATTTTTTTAAATCAAAGAAACTAAGGGAAATAAAATAAGACTTTGAATACTATTAATGAAAAAATGTCTTCTGATCAATGAAAGAATCTCATTAAACTCAAATTTAGATTCTTATTTTATAGAACCTGATAATATTTAATAAAAAACCAATAGAGTTAAAGTATTAGGTGAACCAAAAAGTAATGGTCAAATATATTAATCTATTTATTGAAGAATTAAATAAGTTATTTTTAATAAAGGAATAAATAATGCACAAGTTTATTAAGGATAATAAATTAGTTTCTTTTTGTTCTTATGATAGTTAAAGAAGCAGAATATAAAATCATAATGAATTTTTAGAAACTCCATAAATATAATTGCAGTTCTTATAGCTTGAAGAAGAAATTTGATTTAAAAAGTTGATTTATAGAATTTCAAATAAATGGTTTATCTATAATAATTGTTATATTATGTAAAGATTTATTTTGTTATTTCTATAATTATCTTACTTTATATATTATGTATATATTTTTGTTTACAAAATCTACAGATTATTTATTTTATCATTTAATTTCGAGAACTTCGAAATCTGTTAAACAATTAAATTCTCAATATTTTTAAATATTTTCACTCTCTAACCCTTTTATATTATATTATTTTAAATTCAAAATGGATAAAATCCAAAATTTCTGGGAATAAAAGTGTAAAAAAATTATTATACACAATGATGAATCTTTTTTATATAATAAGATTAAGGGAGGATGGATTAGAGTTTAAGAAATTGCTTTTGAAGATAAAACTCTCATTTTAAATAATTAATAGAAAGCTTGAAAACTTTGGGGACTAGTGTTAATTTTTATTATTAATTGATATAATATTAATTTATTTTTTATAAAAATGAATTTGATTATTATTAAAAATTAAATTTATTTCAACCAATTTGTATAGGTTCACTAAACGCCAGGAAAATATTATTTAAATTAATTTTAAAATTTTCTTTGCATGTTGTAAAAAGATTTAAAAGATTTAATTCTAAAGAGAAGCATTTCTTTCTTTTATTTATTTATTTATCATTGCTTGGACAATCCAAATTTATCTAAGGAGTTCCTTTTTATTCTAATTATTTTCCTCAATGATAGGAGAAGAAGCTTACTCAATAGTAGAAACTAATTAATTTTAATACTCTGATGGGATCAATAATTTATAGCTTTTATCACTGCAGCCATCTTAGCAATATTTCTCTACAAAGCTTAAGTAGCTTACTACATTTATTTATCAAATGTCAGAGTAGTGTTGGCAGTTTATTCTTACTTATCTCTAATAGTTTCAAAGTAAGCCTTTATTTCAGCCACTAAGATTTATTATAAAATATTTTTAGCTTCTAATTAGGCTGCATTAGCCGCAGCATTAGCTGCTGTTGTTATAGACTAGTTTATCTTTTACTGATTAAGTGAATCAAAGGTGTTTCTTGGAAATTATTTTGCATATGATTCTTATGCAGCCTATTCAACTGCTAATTAGATTCTAAAAACTGCCTTTCCTACTAATTAAGCTTGGATTTCTTTCTGATCTGAACTAAGAGAGATTCTTTCAAAGAGTATTTTAACATAGTCAACCTAACTAGACCCTGCAAGAATAGAATCAGTACCTGCAAGATTTTTATCTTCTACCAAGGAAAAGGTAGTTGACTCTTCATTTGAAAGGGGAGCCTAATGTTCTTCATTTGCGTTACTTTATATTCTATAGTATGGGGAGTATCCAAAGCAGACAGTAGACATAAACCCATTTCTTTACCCTTAGTTTAGATTAACATAACTATAGTTTTGCGCAAATGAAGATTGGGAGTGTACAACCAATATAAAGAGAAGTACTCTAAATCTAAATTATTAGTTCATTCTCTAGTTTGTATTTTTTTATTATTTATTTTAAATAATAGTTTTATTAGATTTAGAAAACCAGTTTAAGAACATTTAGAGAAAAATTTTTAAAGAACTTATTATATAAAAAAGGTGCATATTGGCTTGGAAAAGCTAAAATTAATTAGAAAGAGCTGATTTGAGGGAGTTATGGATTAAAAACAAAACTTACTTTAGAATAAAAATTAACAGAAAATACTTTAATAATCTGTGTAGAATTAAACAATTTTAATACAAACCTATGAACCCCACAAACAGTTTTTATTGATTATTCTGATTTCACTAAATTTAGAAAGTTCAAAATAGAATAGAGAATTTTAATTTTATTTTTAACTTTTTAAAAAATAATCATTTTTGAATTACATACTTATTAGTGAAATCTGTTATTGAAATCTAGCTCCTAATCTTTCTATCTATATTTGTATCATTAACTTCTAATATTTAAAAGGAAATTCAATCTTTCCAATGCATATAGATGAAGTTTACAAATTGTATTTTCATTTAATAGAGAATCAATCAAGATACCCTATTTTTAAAAGAACCAATCGAATTTAAATTTATTTTAAGATTCATCCTTCTTAGTATTGTTGGGGTATATTTATTAACTTTTTATAGCCCAGTCCTTTGTTTATTTACTAATTTATATATTTACCTTAAACAAAATGGTTTGAAGATTATAAATTAATTAAAATTAAATAGAGGGGTATGGAGTTCTTTATTAATTTTTTCTCAAGAGAGTAATTTTTAGAAAACATTGTTTGACAAATCTGATTTTATTTATTTTTTAATAGTTAAGAGCTACTTTCTAGAACTTTTTATACTTATTTTGGCTTAATAGCTTAAATTTTTTTAATTAAGAAATGAGGATAGATATTATTTAAACAATTCCTAAACAGAAAGATAAAATAAATCCCCTATTTGAAAACAGTTTCGCACTAAAAGAAAAAAAATATATTCAAGGATTTTAAATGAAAGGGGTAATTTCCATTATATCAATAGAGCGTATTGAGTGATTTCTATTTATATAAATAATTTTGAAGCATATTAAAATATTGTTATTTGAAAGAAATTGTAAATATTTCTGGTAACTATTATAGGAGTTAGTGGAAGACAAAAAACTTTCTTAACTCCCTTTTCTCAAACTTAGTGAGGAAATTTTTAATTAAGATAGAAAGAAGAAACCAATTAAATAGTCAGCATAATACTAAGTTTTGAATCAATAGCACTCTTCTTTCTTAATAAAGTTTTTCCATGGTGCTTTTAAATATTTTTCATAATATTTTAAAATTTATATGAATCATTTAAAATGATAATTTGTATCCATCCTCTAAATTATTGATAGGTATTAAAATTAAATATCAGTAAATTAGGAAATACTGAAAATAATAAATATTTGAGTGCTTTCTTACACTTAAAGAATTCAATATTAATTCCAAAAAATACTCAATTTTTATATCTTTTTTCATCATATTTGGGAAAGAAAGGTAAATTTGGATGTGAAATTTTAATTAATATAAATTAAATGGATTTCACTTACAGACTATTAAAAAGAGTATCTTTAACTTTTCTATAACATCTAATAATAATAGTATCATTAATTTTGAGAATTATTTAAAAATGAAGAATACAACTTGACTAGTGGAATTATTGTATGAAGTACAATGTTACACTAACACAAAGAATGTCATTTTAATCTAATAGAATTTTTATTAAAGTGAATGAAAAGAAAAAGTGTTATAAACATGTGACATTTAGCAAATACCCTTAATTGAAATGAAAGAATTTAATAATAAATTATTCTATTTCATTAAATGAGGGATATAGATTGCATTTTATCTATCTATCTATCATTTTTAAATAAAATAAAGGAGATATCAAATTTAAAATTTTATTATAAAAATCTATTTATACCTTAACCCATAACACAATTGATAGTTTTTCATTTGGATTTGAAAAATTTAATAAAAAAGACAGAAACTCTCTTTATTCACAGAATATTATAAGATTGAATATAAATTTATGTAAAGATTTTTTGATTTTTGTATCTTTTCTTGTGGGGATAATTAATTATTTTGTTAAAAACTCAGATATCGTTTTGTTAGTTTGCTACATAAAATTAGTTAGTTACACCACACCTAATGTTAAAAGGAAATAACTTTTAAAAATATTCACTCTTTGTGTAGTGCATATATATACCGAAAATAAAGATGACATCTTATGTAATTTTCTTAGATAAATAAAAATTAAATCTTAAAATATGATTTGAAATTTTTTAGGCTTATCCTCTTTAAATTCTTTAAAAATCTAACTAACTAATTATACTGATCAAAATATCTCTTAGATTAGATTTGCTTTAAATAAGTCATTAGTAGTAATAAATGAGATAAATACACTCCTACCTTAAATGATATCCTTTAATACTATTAATAGAGATTTAACCATCTAAAAAATCATCAATTTCTATAATTCTACTCTCTCCTTCTTTTTTTGAGTAATATTTCTTATGGTAACAGTTATTTGAAAACTAAGGAGGGGATAGAAAATTTTGAAAATATATTAAATTCTATAATAAAAAATTAAATTCTTTAATAGTTTTATTAGAGTAATTATTTCAATGGATTATTTAAATAAGTCTTTAGTGAATTAACAAACCAACTGATTAAATTAATTAATTATATGCTTGCTTTTACTCCTTTCTTATATATATATGTTTATAGATATTAATTTATATATTTATAGAAAAAAAAGATTTAAAATCATTTGTCTTTTTATTTTATTAATATATAAATTTGTTTGTTTGGTTGTTTGATTACCACTAAATGCATATTATTTCAATCTACTTAACTATTTTATACTATAAAAATTGTTTCATTTTTGAAAATTACAGTAAAAAAGAGTTTAAAAGCAAGTTTCTTCCAAAATAAAATCTAATAAAATTAAAAATTAGTAAAGTTATATCAATAGCTAATATCTACTTTTTATTAGATTCTGACTATTTTTTAAAGTATTAAACATTATTGTCTTTTTCAAATATATTTGTTATTATATCAAAATATATTTTGTATTATTCACCTATACTTACGACATGAATAATAATAAATTGTAATTTTTACTAGAATAATTTATTAAAGAAATAATTAATTAATTAATAATTAAGGCTATTTTTTGTCCTTGAACTTAATTCTTTCCTAATTTATTGATTGATTGATTTATTAATAAATAATAAAAGATAATAAAATAACTCATTTTTAAAGAAAGATTTGAAAGAATAATGAAGTCAATCAATTCTATGATGATTATATTTTTTTAATGTTAGTAGAGAGATCTATTCCATATATTTTTATTTATATAGCAAGGAAATTATTCTCATTATAAGTTTAATCAATGGCTACATTTTCTAAAGTATCTTCACTATCTTCTGTAATATTATATTTACTAATTTCTTCAGAAAAAGTAAGATTTATATCAAACTTTTGAATTACTGATTGTATATCAGAGTCAAAGAATTTATTGATCTTTTTATTTTTAAAATGGTTATTAATTTTTTAGTGTAATTCAGATATTTTAATATCTTTTCTTTCGACCATAAGAAAAGGATGGCCAAAAGGAGAACCATCACCGTCAGTGAAATTGCCAGCTATCAGGAAATCCTCTTATTCTTCATATGGCCTTTCTAAAATATAAAGATATTTATAAAAAGAAGTAATATTCATCACTTTCATTTGATTATTCATATTTATAGTTGTTGAGAGAGAATGAGGATTTCTTCTTTTGATGAGAGACATTTGGACTTATTTATCTAAGTTTTCTTTTTAAGAATATTATCTATTTAATCAGAAAATATTAGATACAATAACATATTATTAAGATTTAAATAAAATTGGTATTTACAAATATTAGTTAGGATTTTCCTCTACAAGTTTCACAAAATCTCTAAATTAAGTTGATTTTGAGACTATTATAGATTTTTCTTAAGGTTTATTAATTAAATATCCTTGAGTACTATGGTCCATTAATAAGAATTTATAATTAACGCAGCTTCCTCTTGCAGTTGCTTTTATGTTATCATCATATCCAAACTTCAAGTTTGTCATAAATTCAATACTAGATACCAAGGTTTCTTCATCTATTGAGAAGTCATCCCATTCCTTTTATTTTGAATTTGAATGAATAATTTTATTTAAGAAAATATATTGGCTTTTTACTCTTTTTTTTTCATCATAATATTGGAAGTATATATTTTCAAACTATCTCTAATCATTATAGAAACTCTTTTATTTTTATTAAGAATAGTTAAAATCACTTTAGATTTCTAAACTATATTTACTTCGTTGATTATTCTCTAAACGTATTCAAATTAACAGTCTCCATTTAACTCAAATGTTTTTCTTTCTTGAATCGGGTCATTCTAATCAATCTAAATTTCATTAAAAAAACTACTAAAAAGCAATTCAATTATTGATAAATTTACAGGCTCAAATTAGACCTAATAAGTATTTGATTTATAATTATAGAACTTTTATACTCCTTCCTAATATTAAATATTTAAATATTAATTATCCTTATTCTTATTTTTTTATTCTTACCACCTCAGAATAATCTCCCAATTCTTCTAAAACTAAAACTCCATAAAATCTGTTGACAAAAATTTAATAAGCAGTCTTATCAATAATGTCTTCTAATTCCAGTAAATTCGCTTAGTATTCCTTTTCAATGTAGATTTTATAGTTTCTAATAAAATAATCGATTGACTTATTTATTTATTTTGCAATTTATCTTAAGACATCTTCAAACTTATCCCATACTCTGACAACCACATAATTAGCGAGTTAATTCTCCCATTTCTTTTCTGGATCTGATATTACCCTATCAAATCCACTAAATTTCTAGAGCTTCTTGTAAAATACTACAAAACATTATTCTTTTAATTATTCATCTTAATTCTTTTCCTTATTTTTGTTTTTCATAATAAAATATCAAGATTAATAATTAAAATAAGTAATTTACTTCTGCTCTAACTGGAGATACGGACGCAGTTATATCATCATCTTCATCATCATTCTAATATTAGCCTTAGATATCATCAAGAATTATATGACCTTGCTTAGGATTTCTTGCAAGCACCACTAAAGCATATTCTGGTTCACCAAATATTTTACTTCCTTTCAATAGCTACGATAATAAAGTATTCCCCATTTTCTTTTATAATAGATGAGATAAATTTGTAAGTAACTCAGAGTTTTTACCATAAGTGATTTTGTATAGCAAAATATCCTATTAATCACACTTCAACTAATTTGAGATTTTCTTCAAGAATTACTCTAAAGTAATAAGGTTTTTTAATTCTATTGTTTTCCCAATATCATCAAAATTTTCAGTGCTTATATAAGAATTAGCAAATTCTTTATGAAATATTAGAGAATTTCCTTTAATTTTAATAATTATCATTCTAAATTATTAATTAATTTCAAAAAGAATCTTACCATTAGTTTTTGCTAAATCTGAAAACGATAAAACTTTAACAGTAAAGAATTCTTTATTTCTTCTATCTATTTCCATTTTTTTCTTTTTTTCTTCATAATAATTCTTAATTTGTGGAGGTATATCGTCATCAGTAATATCTCTAAGAATCTACTTAGCTTGTTTCTTTTGAACATAAACAAGCATATAAGCTGTTTCTTTCTTTACTATTGTTGATGATTCTACTTTTTATAATTTCTTTATCAAAATTATTAAATTAATAACAATTTGTAAGCAATTTACATAATTAATAGAAATTATAAATGCAATCATTCTTTTTATTAAGTGAACAAATTTAATATTACCTCATTATACTTGTTTTCAATAAGTTCTCCTCCTTCTCCTCCACTTAAAACAGATAATTCACTAATAACATCTACTAATGAGTCATTAAATTTGTACCAATTATTTAGTTTATTAATAAAAACATAATAATGGCCAGAGCCACTTTACTTTCCACTATGAATTAGAACGGCATACAAACTATATAAAAAATCTTCCTATTATTATTTAAGAGTCATTTCTTTTAATTTTATAATATATAAAATAGATTTTTTACTCTTGATTCCTTTTCTTTGACTGAGCTATCCATAAAATCAAACATATCCAACTCAGCTGGATATTCATATTTATCTAAAATTTTAACTAACCTCATCTTTTATTTTAAAGAAAAATCAATTTTATTTATTTCCAGACTTTAAATCACAATTGCTTTACTTTCTGATAATCAAAATCAAATCTTTTAAGTGTTATCTAGAGTATTGGAGGGAGTTTTTGAAACTTTATACCTTTATTTGCATCTTGTCTACCAAATTTAGGATCTTCTGTATCATACTTTTTATTGGTTAATAAATAATAAATGATAAAATACACAGCTTTTGAAATCATTTTAAATAATTTTACTTAATTATCCCCTGACATAAGCTCTTCTGATGTATATTCCTATAGTGACTCATAAACATCCTTTTTGCCTTCAAAAATTAAGAATTAATAATCTAAGTAAAAACTGGATTTTTAAAGGAATACCTTTCACTTATAACTAAATATCGAAAAATGGCTCATTTCTTTCAGAAGAGAAGTTAACATTCTAACATCTAATATAATTTTTTGCAACTCCTTAGAATAATCTTTGTATTTCTCCTTTTAAGTTTGCATGTTTATCGACCTTGCCTTCCAATGCATCTATTATATTACCTAAAACATTTCAACGCTAAATTATTTTATAATCTTATCCTTAAATTATTTACAGCTAAACTCTTATACATCTTATTATTAGAATGCATCTTCTCTATCCCAACCAAAACTTTTACATAACTCTACAGTGGTTTGCTAATATTTTAATAAATGATTGTTTAGCTTATTTTCAATAATTTTCTTTTAATAAAGTAAAAATCCTAATTACCGGCCTATCCTCTTTATAAAGTCCATTGAATAAAATTTGCATAGAATCTGGAAACTTTAAAGGCTATGCCTAAGTAGGTATTTTTAATACTAGTCTTGTAAATTCGCTTAAATGATAAAGAGTTTGAAGATAGCTATTCATATAGCAAGTATTTCCTTAATTCTTTAGACCTACATATTCAATCTCTGGTTCCCTATTATTTATATTAAGTAAAAAGTATGCATCAAACTCTAAAGGTAAGTAAAATTACTTATCGTGCCCTTTCTAATGATTTCCATTAGTCTCCGCCGTCACATCTTTCAGCTTTTTATTAGGCTCGTTTTCCATCTTTCTCTTTGGTTTTTAATATATTCTTTCACTATTCTTTAATTAATTATATCTAATATCTGTGTGTAGTTAAAATATTTGAAAAAAGAGCTGAGAGATTGATATTGGCTCTAAATTTTTAGATAGAGTATATCAGAATAACCAAAATAAATATTATTTCTACTTATAGATCAATCAATTCTTCTCATTTTTTATAAAGATTTGAGAGAGCATAATTATCTTAACAGATTTATCAAATAAAAAATTTCTTATCATTCATTTAAAGGTTGTCTATCTGCTTCACTGATTTAAGAAAAGTGTATGTATATATTTATTTATTTTTACCACCAATTTTAGGATGATTAAAATATTTGAAAAATGAAGATATTTTAGTACCAATGTTGTAAGATTCACAAGATAAAATAAATGAGAATTATATTTAAAAAATTATAAATTTTAATAGAATTTTACAAATCTACATAAAAGCTTTAAAAATTTAATAAATTTATAGTTTATAGTAAACGCTTAACTCTCTCCATTCATTCAATCAATCAATCACTAACTTCTTCCTATTCAAACAATTGTTTTAGCTTAGAAATATCAGATGGTAATCCTTTTAAAATATTTATTTTCTCATCCTATATTAGTGTAGTTTTATTAAAAATCGATTATATATTTCTCCTTTTATATTTAATGGCTTACTATTTTATAAAGTTAAACTTAAGGAGTTTGCTTAGTGTACTAATCTTTATTTCTAAAGATCTATATTTATTCTATGTCTATCTTCTTCTCTTCTTTTTTCTAATAATAGAAAATAAGTATATTATATAATTATTTGAGATATTCTAGTAACTAAATACTTTATCCAAGAAATCTTCTAAATGTTTTTATAACTCGTTATGTATAGCCTTCTTATTAGTTTCAGATTTTTTATTTCTCACTCTATCCCATACTTCTTTTCTTTTGTGATATTGTAATATATATTAAACTATTGCTCATATAATAGATATATGATTTTATAATTAACTGTTTGTTCTATCATCTAAATTACCTAGCGTTATATATTTTAAAAGCGATATTTTGAAGTTTCTTTCCTTCGATCCCGCTTATTGCTTTTGTTAGATCAATAATTCTTTCTAATTTTTAAAAATAAAATATGAAGCAAGACTAGATTTTTATATCTTTTATAAAAACTAATTGATATTAGCATCATAAATAAATACCTGTTCCTACCTATTAAAGATCTTCTTAATCCATCTCTCTATTTTTCTTAAATTTTTGCTGTAGTTTTTGAGTAAAAAATAAGTTTTCTTGAAAAAAATAATAGCAATATTTATATTAATTTTGATTTAATAAAGATTTTTTTCTTTTCTATCTAGCACTATAATTTTTTGCAAGAATATCATTTAGGATAGGAAAGAATGAAAATAAATGATGAAAACTAACTTTTCAATGATTTAATAATTCTATCAACAAGAACCAATTAAATTTAAGATATCTCATATAATTATCCTATTATTTGGTCACTATATAGCCAGTAAATAACAGATTAATTCCATGAAAATATTTAAATCTTCATTTATAACTTGCTAATAATAATAATAATCTTTATTCTATGATAAAAATTAATCTAACATTTTTATTTTATGAATGAAGAATTTTATTTTTTTTAAAATCAAAAATTCATTTCTTTCATATCTTCAAGATTTCAAAAATAAAATGTAGTAATTTGAGAATAATTAGTGAGCTTAAAATATTGATAAATATAATTTTTATATGATTTCATAAATTTTATTATTTTTTTAAAGCATAAATCTAAATGTTAAATTTTAAATTATGATATTTTTTAGATAAAAGTCATGGATAAATAAATATCTAAAATAATTTGTCTAGAAAATGAGAAAAGAATATTATGAAAAAAAAATAAAAGTCTAATGAAGGTTATTGCTAAAATTTAGTTTTGAAAATTAATAATTATTTCAATCATTTCGTAATCGGGGCTTTAGCTCAGTGGCAGAGCGGAGGACTGCAAATCCTTAGGTCGCCAGTTCAATCCTGGCAGGTCCCTTTTTTTTATTTAATTTTGAAAATAATAAAAATATTATTTTTACATTCCAATAATAAATATAAAAGATAAAATAATTTATTTTTAAACTGGAAATTAAAGAACTTACTATTTTATATTAGAATATTTATCGAAACTAATCAAGTTATTAAAAACAAAACAAAAAATAAATATCTATTAGAAATCTTAGTCCCTCTCTTAGATCATTCTAAGGATTTTATTTATAATAAATTCAAATATTTTTTGTATTTAAAAACTTTCATCAGTATTAATTAATTAATCAAAACTTTAAATCATTAAAAGAATTATTAATTTTTAGATAAAATGAGCGAAATTTAGAAAGATTAGACTGCTGAATAACTGTAAGCATTATAGAAGAAATTAGAGAAGCACAAGAATACATCATCAAAGTTGTTGATATTCGATGCTAATTTAATAAAAAGTGAAGTATTGTAGTAATTGGAAGTAAAGAGTTAAAAGAATTCTTTCCATACTGGATAAAAGCCTTATTTGTAGAATAGAGAAGCACAAATTGTAGTTAATTTATAGAAATGCTCCTTCTTTGTTTTACCTTGTATTGAATACACTGTTGAAAGAGAAAAATTAGCTGCTATGATTGGCAAGTATGATACTAAATACTCTGAAGAATTGCTAAATGAAACTTTAGAAGTAGGAAAAAAGATAGTAATTCTAGATAAGTACGAAATTGAATTAGATTCTGTAAATTTATAGAGAGAAGATTTCTTTATTTTGAAATATTCTTCTTCAGAGTAATCATTTTTCTTTTTTATGCCATTAAAATATTTATAAATCTCCTTTTTGATAATTAGATAAATTCCTGAACCTGGCTAAGTTGTTGAAGAGCCTTTTAGAGAGCTAGTTAAAAATTATTAAGAAGTTTTTAAAGTAGATTCCGTATTCCTAGAGCATATCTTCTTGAATTCTTTAAAAGATATAGAAACAAGCGAAAGATTATTATCAATAATTAATTCTCATAAAGAAGTACAAGAATAGGAGGAATCTAAATAATAATAAATGTTAGATAAATTAAATTTAAAAGATTATGTTGGCGAAAAAATCCTTCATCTCCCTGTTTTCAAAAAGGAAACTGGCTTTTATAATTATTCCTAATATTAAGTTCTTAATTTGGAAACCTAAAAGTTATCAGAGCCTTAGAATATTGAAAAACCAAACTATTTAAAATGAAAATATTTTTTTATTATATTATAATAATTAACAAATAAGTACATAATTTTGGAGAATAAAACAATGTTTATATTTTTAACTCATTGAATTTTATGTTGTTTTAAACTTATTTTCAATAGTTGATTTAAAGACATTTCAGCACAGATGTTTAAGGCGTAAAGTAGGATAAATAAGATGTATATTAATTAAATTTTAAATAAATAAGTATTTGTAATTTCTTTGAATATCTTAAAATTTAATTTTCATTAAGGTTGTCACAGTTTTAAAATGTATGATAGTAATTAATTATATTAATTAATTTCTTTTAAAAAATAATACTTTTTAAAATAGTAGATAGAATACTCTACAACCAATTTACTATTTTTGTGCAATTTATTAATTATTCAAAACTTGTTCATTCCCTTTTTAATCATTAATTATTATAAATTAGGATTTTTACTTTAATCTGTATAAATTTTATTATCAATAAGCACTATAAAATAAAACCACATTGAGGGTAGGAAATGAGCTCTTTAAATTTATCCTAAAAAGAAATTGGGTAGAATAAAGTATAAAAGAGATTACCTAGAATAAATAACTCACTAATTAATTTAAAATCCTTATCTTTACTGTGTCCATCGCAAGATATAACTACTCTTATTGGGAATAATTTGAATGAATCTAGTAATGTATAACCTAGTAAAGGAATAAAAAGTGATAATGCCTTCAATAATTTTGTATTTTAAGATAATTTTACTAAGAAGAAGATAACTTATGCAGATCTCAAAAGCGATGCAAATCAACGTTTAGCTTAATCTTCAAATAACATCTGTAATTAAAATATTAGCAGTGATTAATTATATTGATAGATAGATTGATTGATATTTCTACATGATTGCAAAAAAAGTTATATTTTAATATCAATAATAAAATGGGTAGAATTATAAATAGTCAGATGCCAAAATGCTCTAATTCTATTCGATATAAAATGATATAAATTATTCATTTTTATTTGTTTTTATTTAAATATAAATAGCAAGGAGTATTCATTCGTTAAATGAAGGAGCAAACTAAAGTTCGTTCCTATTAAATAATATTAGCTAGAATATAAGTAGTATCAATAATAATCCTATATAAAGTGTTAGCAAATTGAATTTGAGTGCAATTAATCCTAAAGCAAATAGTTAATTTATTGATTTTCAAAGAGTAAATTTAGGATAAAATTTAAAATCTATTTTATTTACTTGAATCTAAAAATAAATAAATTTAGGAAATTAAAAACTCTATTTAGTAATTTAGCGATTATGCAGTAGTTTTAAAATCATCGGAATAGTAGGTTAAAAATTTAGTTAAGTAACAGCTATAAAAGCATGAAACGGAATTCAATTCTAAGCAGCCAAATTTTAATTCTAAGAGGCTAAATTACATTGATGTATATTCATTAATACTTTCGTTTCTATTAGAAGCAAATAATCAATAGAAAATATCATAATTTTATAATCAATATTTATTAATATTTCAAAAAGGCTTAAAGGAATATTTTAAAAATTGAAAAAAGTTCGCTTCATTCTTTACTCAATAATGATAATTTTTAATTTGATCCTAAGCTACATAAAATGAATTTTGTAACTCTCTGTTAAATGTCACCAGATGATCGTTCCAAAATAGAATCTTATTTCGAATAAAGCTTAAGTAATACTAAAATTTCCAACTATTTTAATATTTTTCTAATTAACTTGCTATGATAATCATATTAGAATAAGATCCTCTGCTAAACTCGAATAGAAAAGATTAAAACATTAAAAATGACTATCACAGTTACAGTGAATTAGTTTCCTCAGATTTAGAAAGATAAGGAGAGAATGTATAACCAGAAGAATCCTAACTACCCAATGCTCCTCCAAAAAAGAAAAAGAAAATGTTTAATTTTAGTGATAATATAGATCCTTTCAGACCAAAAAAGATTTTAAAATCTTTCACAAAAAAGAAAAAAATATTTGATTTGTTTTAAGAAGAAACTCATGAGCTTACTTTTGCTAATAAACTGGATTTACTGAAAGATAATCTTAAAGAGAATATAATACTAAAATTAAAATAATAATATGGAGTAAAAAATAGCCATTTAATTGTACCTCCTTTAGACTACTTATCCTTTAAAGATTTAGATGTTGACAGAAACATTATTATTTACAAATATCTAGAGGACTTTAAGAAGTCTTAAGAATCATAACTATAATAGAATTAAAATACATAGATAGAATCTAACGAAGGCAATAAATTTCTTAAATTACCATCTATTTACCAGTCTCAACAGGGGCTCAATACATTTGAATAAATTGAATAGGTATAAGCTGATAAAGAAAAACTAAATTCTATGAAATTAATAAAAAATATAAATATCTCTTCAGATTCTTAAGCTAAAGAAAAGAAGGAGGAAGGGTAAACCAATTAAAAGATAAATAATTTACCAGAAGGATAGGTACTTAAACCTTTTTATGAGATGACTAACTATAGGACTGATGAAGAAGTAATATTATAAAATTCGTTTACAAGAGATATGCAATTATTTTAATATAGGTCATTTAAGCTTAAAAATAATAACTGGAGAACTTGAAGAAAAGGTTCAAGAATAAATAAATCACAGAAGAAGAGGAACTTTTCTGTAGAAGGCTAGAAGAAAATGATTTGATAGAAATTGAGTTTTTATTGAATAGAAATCCAGATTTAATTAATACTATTGATAAGGTAAATAAAATACTAATAATAATCTTAAGAAAATAATAAAATATGAAAATATACTAAACAAGCCTTTTTTTAATTTACTCCAATATTTTAATAACAAATTAAATGGATTATTTTAATTACTTACTAATAGGAAGGAGATGGTATTCTTCATATTGCAAGCAGAAAATGCAACTTAAAAGTGATTAAGTTCCTTTTATCTTAAGGAGCAAACCTCCATTCTCTAAATACTGTAAATTTAATTATGAATTTTGTTTTATTTTTAATATTACATTGACGAAACAGAGTATGAAAACACCAATCGAAGTTTGCAAATTAATAAAAAGAGATAAGCTAAAGAATGTAAGTTTTTATAACAAATTTAATCTTTTATTGTTGATTTCTTTTTATTAACTCTATACAGTTCTTTGAAAATTACTTAGAAGAAGTGCAACTATAAAAATAAAAGAATTTAAGATCTTCATCTTAGATAATAGCAAATAATAGTAGCTAAATATAAGAATAATCAGCTTCATAAAAAAAGAATTAAAATACTATTATAGATAAAGAGTTAGAATATTATAAAAGTAATGATTAAAAAAGCGGAAAATAAGTACATTTTACTGAATCTTCATAAGATAACTAAAATTGATAGAAGGTAAATTCCTAAAATAACTAAAGTAAAGAATGATTTTTAGGAACAGTCTAAATAAAAGAAACATAGATCGTACATACCTACTTACTTTTATTTTCTTCATAATTCAATATAATTTTTTAAAATAATATATAATGTAAATAAGATTTTAGTAAATTATTTTTGTGTTTAAATAAATGAATTTATATAATTCATGATTTATCAAATTCTTTCAATCAATCAATTAATCTATCTATCTATTAATCAGTTATTTAATAATTTAATCTACATTTTTTATATTATTCTATGATTTTATTGTAAACTGACTTTTTAACTTTATTCTATTATTAGATAGCATTTAGTTATGATTTCTAATAATATTCGTTCATATCATTGATTTTATTTATCACTTTACTAAGTTGAAATAATTACAAATATGGCTTATAATTCTTACATTTTTTAAATATCTATATTAAATCCCTTCATTTTATAATCAATTTAGACAATAGAAATAAATTTAGTAAATAAATTGAATAAAGTGAGTATTTTAGGAGTATTCTTAAGATAATATCTAAAATCTCAATTCATTGAAGATATCAATGTTTAACAAGTTTGACTAAATTTAATATTAATATTTTAGGCAGAAATTAATATCATCTTTAAATATACCTAGGCTTTATCACTATTTTAAGCTTTCATAATATATAAAAGAGATGCTTTTCAAAATTCTAATTTGATTACAATTGATTGAAAAACAATATTAATGTCCTTCTTTATAAATTTTTTACTATTCTTATCAAAGAGAAAAATTTAAAAGAATTGATTGAGTGATATGAAGATATCAAAATTTAAAGGTAATCATTTCAACTGATTGAAAGCAGCTGGAATTGCGTATTATTAAAATAATATCAAAGTAGAGTAAATATTTCAATACAATCTAATGAATGAGTCATTTATTTATTTATTCTAATGATATTTCTTAGCTTGCAAACCCACAGTAGTAGAAAAGATTCTCCAATCTTGATTTCTTTATAAAAATTTAATTAAAAATAATAAAAAATCCTTTTCTTTTAATTTAAAAGATACATTCATAGCAATCATTACTGATAAATAAGAACCTCTCTAATATATATACTATGAGCAGAAAAGAATTGTGGGCAAACCTCCAAAAGCATGAAACTGAACTTTCCAAGACTCATTTAAGAGATCTCTTGGCCAACAAAGACAGAAATAGCGTAATTTTATCAATTTTTGCAAATATCATAGATTTTATGGGCATGTTTCTAATATGTTCTATTTGATATCCCTTGTTTCTACTTATATAATTGTGTCATAAGAAATATAGACAGTCATAAATAAAAATTAATTTCTATTGACTAGGCTATCTCTAAATCAAACTATGAGTGTTGTTACTACATTGTATTAGCACTTTACAGCCTTAATAAAGATGTTTTATTAACATATTTACATTGATGAACATTATTTTTACCAAAAATATTTTTAGAAATTGATCTTCGAACATGATAACATTGCTTTAGATTTAACTCATGAAAAAATTACTGATGAAACTCTTAATCTCCTCGAAGAAGTTGCTACCAAGTCAGGAGTCTATGAAAGCGTCAAGAAGATGTTCTCAGGAGTAATAAATAATAATTTCCTTAAAATATATTGAGCTAATCTATTATATAATATCATTCTTTTCCATACTTTTATCTTTAAACTATTCAAAAATGAAACAAATCTCAGCAATATTTATTTATTTCAAATAGGAAAAAATTAACACAACTGAAGGAAGATCTGTTTTGCATGTTGCCTTAAGAGCCTAAAAGGGAGAGAAGATCATTTCAGAAGGAAAGAATGTTGTTGATGAAGTACATGAAGTACTTCATAGAATTGAAAACTTCTCCAACCAAATTCGTTCTGGCCATTTAAAAGGTAAGACTGGTAGAACCCTTAAGAATGTTGTCGTTATTGGTATTGGTGGTTCTTACCTCTCTATTGAATTCGTCTTTGAAGCTCTTCGTTCCCATCCTGAAGCTGTTGCAAGAGCATAAGATAGAAAGCTAAGGTAACTTTTTTTATGAATCTAATACAAAAGCAATTTAAATATTCCCTTTTAAACTTAATAAACGTATTATTCCTACTAACTTTTTATTTAACTATTTATAGATTCTTGGCTAATGTTGACCCCATTGATTTTTCAAGAGCAACTGAAGGGTTGTGCGTTGAAGAAACTTTGTTCGTGATTAACTCTAAGACCTTCACTACTGCTGAAACCATGTTAAACGCTCGTAGTTGCCGCAACTGGCTTATTGAATAATACAAACTTAAGGGTAAATAAATCATTTAACTATTCTAATTTTTTTTTTAATCAATTTTTATTTATAACTAATAAAATACAATTGAAATAAATCATTCATCTAAAAAATAAATATGAAATTATAGCTATAGACTTATTACATTTATAAAAAAGGTGTTGTTTGCAAAAATGAAGATGATGTTAAGGATTTAGTTAATCATCATATGTGTGCTGCTTCTACTAATTTAGCAGATACCTCTAAATTTGGTATTTCTGCTGAAAAGGTCTTTGGTTTCTGGGATTGGGTTGGTGGAAGATACTCAGTCTGGAGTGCTGTTGGTATGCTGCCCTTATCAATCTAATTTGGTTTCGATTACATGAATAGATTCTTATAAGGTATAATTTTAGAATTAATAATGAAATGAAAAAAAAAATAAATTAACTTTAGAGATTAATAGATAGATAGATATATAAGAGAATAATTAAATAAATGAATAAACATACTAACTAATTTGACAATAAATAATTATTAAATTGTAAAATAAATAGGTGCCCACAATATTGATACTCATTTAGCTAATGCAAAATAAATCAGAGGAAACTTGCCCTTATTATTAGCTTTAGTTGGTTTCTACAATACTTCAATTAAGAATTTACATTCTAGAGCTATCCTTCCTTATTGCTAAGCTTTATGCAAGTTTGTTCCTCACGTTTAATAATTAGATATGGAATCTAATGGTAAGAGAGTTAACCTTGCAGGATAACCTCTTGACTATGAATGTACTGTTGTCAACTTTGGTGAACCCGGTACTAATGGTAAAAATTTATTTTTTATTTATAATTTGTAAATAAATAAACCTATTTTCTGTTGATTTTTAAAAAAATTGTGAATATTTGATTTACTTCATTAAGATAAATAGAAAATATTTATTAATTATTAAATTTTAAATAGGTCAACATAGTTTTTACTAATTATTGCACCAAGGAAGAGTTACTCCTTGTGAATTCATTGGATACTGCAGATCCTAACGTCCTATCGTTTTACCTGGAGAACCTGTTACCAGTCATGAAGAATTGATGTCCAATTTCTTCTCTCAAGTAATTTTTATTAATTTAATATGAATTAACTAAGATAAAGAACATATTTTCTTAACAATTTAATATAGCCTGATGCTCTTGCTTGTGGTAAGACTATTGAAGAACTTAAGGCTGAAAAGGTTCCTGAAAATTTATAAAACCATAAATTCTTCCCTGGTGATAGACCTTCATTGTCTCTTTTATTCAATGAACTCAATCCTTACACTACAGGTTAATTGCTTGCTCTTTACGAACATAGAACTGCTATTGAAGGTAAATATAAATCATTAAATAAATTTTTAATAATCTATTTTAAAATCTTAAAGGTTTCTTGTGGGATATTAATAGTTTTGACTAATGGGGTGTTGAACTTGGTAAGGTTCTTGCTAAATAAGTTAGAACTTTCTTTTAAAATCATTAAGATAAGAGTACTTCTGATTTCACTGGTACCAAATTTAACTCCGCTACTGAAGCCTTATTAGCTAGATTTATTCAACATAAATGAAACTCTCTACTAAATACTAAATGAAAAAGATTAAATATTTTGTTTTCTAAAGTATAACAATATTATACTTATTTTTATATTTTTAGTGTCAAAATATTACTATATTCTTTTATTATCTCTTCATTTATTTATTTATTTATTCATTTATTCATTTATTCGAAATTATGTTCTCAATTTTGTCTAATTTTATTTAATTCAAAAAATCTTTAAATAAAAAAACTCAATATAATTAATTACTTTGTTATTTAAAATTTAAAGAGAAATTTAATTATCTTATATTTCTGAAATTCAAAAAATTAATCTATTTATTTATTAACTAATTATATCTTAAACAATCAGCTGTTGAAAGAAATAAAATTCAAATTGTTTGATATTATAGTTATCTCTTCTATTATTTATTCCTTTTGTAATAGTTTTTAAATGTTTTAGATTATTAAATAAATTTTCTTAAATTAAATAATGAAATTTTAATAAGAATAGTTAATTTAATTTTTATTTGAACAAAAAAATTAAAGTTTTTTTTATAATAAACTGTTAAACATTTGTAAAATAAATAAATAGATTTTTTAAGTTTATTAAATTAATTAAACTAAGTAGAAAATGTTATTCTACCTATTATAGAGTTTTTAAAATACTACAAAGACACATCTAACACTAACAATAATATAATGTCTTTAATAAATATTACTCAAAAGCATAAAAATGATTGGTCATTCAATAACTTTAAATCTTGCTTAACTTGTTTTACTTTATAGGAATTATATTCATCAGTTTAATAATTAAAGTGGTTACTGAATATTTTTTTAATTGAGTAATAAATAGCTCAGTGAAAAATAAAAATAGAGTGCTCAGATTAATATTATTTTTTACTAAAGTTTAAATTTATATTTAAGAGGCTATAAAATAGGTATTAAATAGATTAAATTTTATATTTATTTTCAAAAAAAAGATACTAATTTGTTTTGTTAATCAATAAAATAGTTATTTTTGAAGTACTCAAGATAAATTAATATCAGTATAAAATAATAATTCTTTGTTATTTTATATAAATCTTGTAATAATATTTAAACTATGCCTTAATTTACTTACTTATATTGAAATAATCGTATAGTACTACAATCATCAGATATTTTAAATAGGTTCTACTAATATCAGTCATATTTTACCTATCAATATATCACTTAGATTCACAAATTGATTACATCTTTTTTAAATCTATTAGCATTGACACGTCAGAAATACCTAATCTCTGTATAATTTATAAGAGTTGAAAATATTTAAGTTTCAAATTTATTATTTACTAATTTTCAAATAAATATTTTTGACAAATAATGTTATTTAGAATTTTTAACATATTAAAAAGCTCTAAAGTTATCAAATTTGTTTATTACTAAGTTTTGAAAATATTCTTTATCTATTACAAATATAATTTATCATTATCTACTATCTTACTAAATATTTATAATAATCTTTATTAGAACTATCATAAGTAATAAATTATATTTTTTATTTCATAATAAATTAGAATATTTATTTTTAGATATTGAAGTTTTTATTTTAATTGATATATATGTAAGAAAACTTAATGAAATTATAATTTTCCAAAAAACTTAATTATTATATATTTTTGAATAATTGTATCTAAGATATAATTGGTCACTTTAAGAAAGGAGATTGATTAATATAAATACCCAAAAAAAGATAAAGAAGAGATGCATAATATCATTTTTTATGTAACACATACAATAGAATAAAGAATTTTTTGATTATTTCATAATACTTAATCTTCTTTATTTTTCTTTCTTAAATAATTATTTTGATATTATTGCACATTACAAACTTTCATCAACATTTTTTCTTGATTGTTAATTGTAGTATTATTAATTTGCTAGAAATTTAGTAAAAATAATTCAAAAAATAAAAAATGAGTAATCTATATATAAAATTAGGTATGGAAAGTAATTTCTAAATAACTTAATTAAAAAATCATCAATGATTTCTTTTTGATAATTAATTTTTTTAATGTACTATTTTGAAATTAAAAGCTTGCAAATAATCAATATACATTCTTACATAATTAATTATATTCTATCTGTGGTGTAATACAATTATAAATGATGTAATCAGCTACTCCTTTTATTAAATTTCTTCTAAAATAAGTTCTAATGAAAACATGATACTGAACTGTGTAAAATACTTACTTAACTTTATTTTTCAAATTGACTTTAATTATTGTATAACATTTTTTATTCTAAATCCTAAATGATAAAGGTAGAAAAGTGAAATATAATGAAATAAATTTTAAAAGAGAATCCTCTTTAGAAATGTATTTATTTTTTGGAAATTCCTTTCTTTACTGATGAATTAAGGGAATTTCAAAAGATGCTATTTAGGAATAAATAAAGAGTAAATTAATAAATTTATCATAATTTAAAAATGAGTGAGAATGTTTAAGTTATTCTATCTTTAGAAATAGAATGAATGGTAAGATTAATGAATTTGTTTAGCTAAATAAAAATAGGATCTTATCATAAATTCAGTATCGTTAATTATGTCTCTTTAAATAATAGAAAATTAAAGAGTGTGAGAAAAGTTGAAAGAAAAAATTTACAATTCGCTGACAGCAAGTGCTAAGAAATAATGACTCGTAAAGGGGAGAATGAAGGATTTACCATATATAAATATAATTGAAAATATTAGGGTATCAATATTCTTCTATTTTTGTAAATTATTTGATTTAGTACTTTTAAAGTGGAATTTGAGGTAGGAGGGAAGTAAGAAAGAAAAGTGGGTTTTTAAAATCGAGTGAAAATACAAGTAATCAAATAAACAAGATATAATACTTATAAAAAGGTAAATAATATTGAAGATTGGATATATTAGTAATTAAAAAAGGTGAAGTATAAATAATATAAATATTAATAAACAAAAAGTAAATAAGCTTTCAATAAATTCAAGGCATAAAAAAGAAAAAAAGCAAGAAAATTAATAATTGAAAAATAGAAGTACTACTAATTTACATATTATTAATAAGAAAAAGGCTATTCTACACACACTGCTTTCTTAAATATTTGAAATGTCAACATCAATGAGTTAAATTGAAATCATACAACCTGATAATAACAAACCTAACTTTATGTTATTTCCCACTCGTCTCAGCTTTTCCAAAGATACTGAATGTGCATCTAAGCGTAGGATAAGTGGCTCTTAGGCCAATTATAGCAAGATATATGAAAAAATTCAAAGTATATAAATGTATAAGGACAAATAAGCCAATTAAGTAGGAACACTATCTTCAGTAGCTTAAATTTAACAATCTGCAGCACCTTATTAATAGAGAGATTCTATTACCAGCGGATTATCAGAAAGCGTAAAAACTAATACTGAGTTATATGCCCATTAAAGATCTCTAAGCTACTTAGTAGCCCCTCTCACTAATTAATAAGTTTACCAGTAACCATTAAATGCAAAACAACAAGGAAATGGACTACTTCCTGCTGTATTAAATTTATAGCAATAATAGAAAGACTAGATATCTAAGAGAAGGTCTGTGTCTACTTAGCCAGTAATAAACAATAATTAAGGGTCTTCTTCTACTACCTCCACTGCTTCTTCTCAAAACAATAATAGTAGCGATAGCCCTGTTATACCATACAATTCTCTCCTTAGATCTTCTTTGAAATTAAACAATTAAAATCGTATTTCTTCTAATGCAAATAACAGTAGCATTAATTACCATAAATACATAAATAATCAATAATAATCGCATTACTTCTCTGAAAATCAAATTAAATCATAACTCAACCATACAGCTGTTCATTTTAGAAATAATTCTTCTAACTCTTTCTCCAATTACGAAAATACATAACCAATTGATAATTCCTCCATGAAAAATGATTCAAATAACAGCAATGCTGCACCTATGCCTACAAAGATGCCTAGGGGAAACAGCAATAGCCATAAAAATATTAGAATTTTAATGAATCCGACTGAGATAAATAAAATGAGAAATTCAGATACCTTCTAGAATAACACATCAGTGATTTCAAATTCCTTCTCACAATAATAGCCTCAAATTAAAGAGCGTCGTATTATTAGAGTTAATTCAATTTTAAAGAAAAGAAATATAAATTATGAATAGGAACACTATGACTCCCACTAAAATATTAATTTACCAACTAATGAAAGCTTTGAAGAAAGCAATAATTCCTAAGTGATACAAAAGGAATGCTAAAGTGCTATTCCTTTTATTAATGGATTTGATATGTGTGAGATAAATAGCAGCGATACTGCAAAGATATAAAGTAATGCATCTTCTAATTTCTAAAGCTCAGATTACATAAATAATGTTGATTAAATTACACGTAAAAGATGTAACAGTGCTTCTCCTAAAAAATTTGTGAAATTTGATGAAAATGTATAAGTTTGTAATTTACACACATCAACAAAGACCCAATATAAATTATCTCAAAAAGAAATGAAATAGGAATTAATTTAGTAATGTTCTTAGTTTCGTAAGGATCTCCGTCTTGTCAGAATGCAGTACTAATATTAATAATAGTAGTAGTAAAAGATGAAGTAAGAATAATTGATGTTCCACTTACAGGAATTGATGACTCTTTCCTAATAGAATTAAAATCAAGGGACAGCATCAATCGGATCAAAGAGTGAAATCAGTTTAACTAAATTTGCTCCTTCTCTGCCTATCAAACAATATACAAAGTTTAAAGTTCTATAAAAATTAGATAAGAATCAAGAATAAGAAAAGTATTTGCAAAAGATAGAGCAAATTGACAAATAATATAAACAGAATTTAGCATTGAAATTGTAAACAACCTATTCTATAAAATATTTCAATTAAAAGCAATAATAGATGTAATAATAATCGTAGCAACAACAATAACAATAAATATAACCTCAGTATCAAACTAATTAACTTTTATAATAATAGTAAATACAACCAATCAAATCAAATACTAAACTTTTTAATAATACCCTCTTAAAAAACTTAATAGCACAATGATTCTGCTCTATTCCTTCAAAGATAAAATGAAGAAATAATAAATTAGAATATAAATTCCTTCCTACCTTCCTTATTTCTTATAAAATTTAATTAAATAAAGATGCAAAAACATAGCCAATAAAAATGCAATTAAAAAAATCAATCCTTAAAATCTTACTCAAATGTCTCATAAATAAAAATGTATTATAATAATTAAAAAACAAATACTAACTTATTTTTCTATTAAATATGTTTGTTTATAAACTCTTTCTTTGTACAATAAATAAATTATTGATTGCACCTTTATATTTCTATTTGATAGAATCTATTCAAAATTTTTATTAATGCCTCATCTCTCCTAATAATTTATTTGATTTTCTACCATCCCTTTCTTCAAAAAGTATAGAATCAAAGATTTCCCTATCTATATATTACATTTTTTCTATTGTTTTCTCCTAATTATTCAATTTTAGTAAATCTAGATGATTATAGAGATAAAGATACAATATTATTAAATTAGTATAAATATCTATTAATTTTTATCAAACAGTAAGCATTTAATAACTATGGCAACATAAAATCTTAATAATAATTCAGTGATCAATTAGACCCAACCTGAAAATGGAATACCAATGAAGTGGTACTTTTTGAAATCTCTCTAGAAGATCTTCGAAAAAAAGCTTACTGAATCTGAATAATTCTTGTAAGATTAAATAGGAGTAGAGAAGTAGACATACATTCATTAAAATGATCTATCAACATTAAAGTATTTGAGAGATTTTATTCCTAATTTTGTAGGATTTGTAGGATCCTTTATAGCTGGTGGATGCTTGTATTTTCATTATAAAGAAGTGGATAGATACTACTTAAATAAATCTCTTGAGAAGGAAACATTATTGAAAAATAATCCTAATGCTCAAAATCTTTTCCCTGCAAAGAATATGGAAGCTTCTTCAATTCCTTTTAAACAAATATCTAAATCCCAACAAAAATTAAGAATGTTAGTATGTATGGGATTTTTCTTTGCTGCAGGGTATGCTAATGGATATGCTAATTATAAATACAATTTAATCAACATGAATGATGTATATTACGCAAAATAATACTAATACTTAAAGAAGGAATGATTATAAAAATTTATCATGATAATAATGAAATTGACTAGTTAATTTAATAATAGTTGAAATAATTGATCTTTAAAATCAAATTTTATTATTTGTATATACTTACTTCTTGTATCAAAAAGATATCTTTCTAAATGAATGTAATTAATAGAAAGAAATAATCAATAAAATTGAAAATCATACTGGATTCTCTCTTTTTGAAGCCAATCTATTTAATAAATTACTGAATAAAGCAAAAAGAATTTTTATATACACACATCCATAATTTCTCAAATCTATATTAATCCTCTCATCTTTTCGGTATTCATCAAAATTCAAAGTAATAGTAATCTGTTTTTTAAATTTGGTGTTAGATACAAATAGTAAATGTTAGTCACTCACTATTAATTTTATTTTTATTAAAATAAATTATAACTATTCTGCTAACTTTATTCTCAAATAAGTTATTTTAGAATAAACTTTTTGTTTAACCACTTTATACATAATTGGTGTGTTGATAGATTAAGCATATAATTAATCTATAATTTCAAATGAGTTAGGAAATATTTTATGAGAGATCTAAAATTTTCATAGTTTATGAAATTAATATTAATTTAAAATTATATACTAATTATATAAAGTAAAATGGATATTAAAGAATAAAATTTATCATTATTTAAATTCAAATTTCCCATTCATTTTGATAGATAATTAGATTTCAAATAAACCTACTCTCATCAATTCTTCATTAAAAAAAGACTTATAGTTAATAATAATTTTTATTCATAAATTTAAAAAATGTAAATTAACTCAATTATCAATTAGGAGTAAGTTAAATGAAAATATATTTTACTTCTGGACAGTTTATAGTATCTTCTTACATTTACTATCTGATGAAATTAGTAAATATTCCTAATATCAAATAAATTCTTAAACAATTTATTATAGTAAATAATATTAGCAAGTTTATTTAATTAACTGATTTGGTTTAGTTTGACTTAGTTTATATTATTTTAATAATTTAATAAAAAGTGTCATATTTTATATAAGAAATAAATAAGTGATTGAGAAGTAGAGCAATTATTATAATTGAAATTTATTTTAAACCTTTCTTGAATTATAAAATTTTTAGCTTAATGTATAATATTTCTACTATTTATCACTAATTTTAGCAATTACAAAACTACTGATTGATTTTAAATTCATAATTTTTTTCATTTAAATACATGAATGAAATTTTGGAAATTAATTAACGACTTAATTGCAAAGATTGATATTGCATTAAAATACTTATGAATTAATACATTCTAATAAATTAGATAAGAATTAATTATTAATTGTTTATTATTTCTTGTAATACTCAAATATTATTAAAGAAAGCCATGTTAGATATGGTATGACTCCATTTAATATGTAATTTTATAGGTTTCATATTTAGGATAGAAAATATTTAATAGAAAAATCTGAAGAATCACTTCACTCATCATTCAACGCAAATAAGAATCAGAAGCGAAGAGCATGAGGATAGGAAAGAAAGAGAGTCTAAGTAAAATAAAAGGAGTACTTAGAGCAAGACTGATCACTTAGTGTTGTTAAATAATGGAACATTTGGTTTTTTCTATGTTTTAATCTAAAATTATAAATCCATAGTAGTTTAGCTACCTGATTAAACAGAGACTTCAGCCTTAACTCCATCAGGTATTTTGGAAATAGTAAGCTTATAATCAGTGATATTCAGGCCATTATTTGTATTTTAGTAAGGAACAAGGTTTCTATTAGACATTTAGGTCTTTACCAATTTAACTCTAGGTTTATTTTCTTTATTTAATTACTTTTTATTAATTTATCTTATTACTGTGTTATTATTTTAATCTGATATATACTCCTTTCAATAATTCTAATAAATGCATTTCAGTATTGTAAATTGATAAAATAAAGAATTATTTATTAACTTTATTTCTATTTTTTACTCAATAGCTATGAAATAACTGATAGGCTAATAATAGAATGTTTTCTTAAAATATTAGCAAGCTAAAATGAACAATTATATTTAGAGTCTTTTAACAACATTATAAAATAGAATTAAAAAGTACTAAGATATTTTCAAACTTTACTTCTGGGTGATTGATAGTATTTTTATTTTTTCTTTAAACTGAGTTATTATTTAATCTTTATAAATTTCTTTCAATAACTCTAATTTATGAAGTTCAGTATTGTAGATTGATAAAATAAATATAACCTTTATTTCTATTTATTAATTAATAACAATAAAATCAGATTGTATGATTACAGAATTCTCTTCACAAAATGTAAAAAGATAAAATTCATAATAATATTTTGAGTATTGTAAATAATGATAAGTTAGGTCTATCATATTTGAGTAAAATTCAATTTTGATGATAGCTTCTTATGACAAAATATGATTATAGAATTTAAATAGTAGCTGTTCCTCCTAAGGTATTTTCCTAAATACTTCTGGGTTATAATTAATCTATAATTTCAAATGAGTTAGGAAATATTTTATGAGAGATCTAAAATTTTGATAGTCTATGAAATTAATATTAATTTAAAATGATATACTAATTATATATATGTAAGTAGGCAGGTAGTTAGGAAAATTGGTAGTAAATAATGTTATAAGTAAAAATATTTATTAATATCAAATATTAGTGAACTCTGGATCGTATTTTGAATAGCATAATGAGACAGGTAATTTATTGTCTATCCTTTTAAAAATGTATCTTACTATAGAAAGAGGTTAGACTTGTATTTAATTGTATTCCTTATCTTAAAGTTAGGGGTCAGTCTTCAAATTGTTTAGTTAGAATTAAATACTTTAATTATAGATTTTATCAGTTGTTTCATTAACAATTTCAACTATATGATCCTATTCACAAAAGAAAGATATCCAGTAGACTTAATAATGAGGGTCTATTTTTTCTTTTTTTGAAAGAAGTTTTGCTTGTTTAATAAGGATTTCATTAGAACAGTTCATTTCAAGGAATTATTTAGAAAGAGGAATTAGATTGCTTGTATAGAAAGCAATTACTACATTACTAGGTTTTTCAGTTACTATTACGATTTTATAAGTTTTTTTGGGCTCAAAACTTATTTCTGTAAAAGCAAATTTTGTAGTTGATATAAAGATTTGAGCAACTTATTTGATTACTTCTTATCCATCATGGGACATCTCAAGTATTTTTGCAAGATGATTTACATATTGATTTTTTTCATATTCTTCTACTAAATGTTCTCTATTCTAGTATATAATGAAATAACCTTAAGTATGTTTTTCACATTCATTTATTGTATAGGTGATTATTTACTTTTCAGAAGTTTAATCATTTTCAAAATTTAAAGAGGAATAATAATAATCCAAATTAACATAGCTAATACAAAAACTTCCAAAGTTATCAAAGTAATCACAGAAGCTCATCCAAAAAATACCATCATTAGCTACTTCTAATTTATACTTCTCCTTTAATTTATCAGTCCAAGTATGGGTGCACTAATCTGACCACTTTCCATTCCATTCAGTTTTTCCCCAAGGATTCTTTAATTTTAATATTCTGATTTCATCTATTTCATCAGTAGCTAGAATTGAGTAAGCATGATTTGAAATTAAACCATTCTTATTTGCTAAACTATCTGGATTACCATTTTAATTTTATGATAAAGACATTTAATTTGCTTCAACTTCATCTTTCAGCATTGTTGTGAAGAGATACCCCTTCTATTTCCCCTCATGAATCATTTTCCAAATATCTTCTTTTGTATGATTTTAAAATCTAATATGCTTACTCGGCGCACCAGTCATGTCAATTATAGCATCGCTGGAACCATTCTTATTTTTTCCTCCCTCTATATTTGAATAGTTTCCTTTGAACTTAGCATAAGCTTTTTCAAGTAAAGATGTCCAGTATGCTTTAGTTTCACTTGAGAATTTACAAAAGATAGGATCAGAATCATTTTTCCTGTAAGGTAAATGATCATCAAGCTAAGTAGTTTACCATTATCCATCAATACACATGTTTATAGAATAGAAACCATTTATTTCATACTATTTTTCTAATAAACTTTTATTAGCCTTTTACTAGTTTAAATTTGTATTGTTTTGTAAATCATTTTCAATAGAATTAAAGAGTCTTCTAACAAGAGTAGGATATTAAGCAATACAAGTTAATGAGGCTACAAAATAGCAATTAGCTAGCCAACCTTAAACAGTGTCTTTCACTTCTATTTAATTAAACTATCCAAACAAGCTGATATCGCTATGTTTTTTCACACTTTCTTTAAATTCTTTTATTCTTTTCCAATTTAAACCAGTTGCTCTTTGAAATTTTTTTGGATTACTAGTAAAACTTTTTTCATTTGGAGGGAAATTTTCATCTATAAAACTGGTTTAAGAAGATTTGATAAAAGATTAAAATATTTTGGTAATTTATTTTTAATTGACTGAAATAATCTTTTCAGGAAGTGCTATAGAAATACCCTATTCAATGCTTTACATACTCTATAAAAGTTTTGTTAAATTTAAATCTTCTATTATTTTATTTGATTACTATTATTCATTTACAGAATTTTTACTAGGGATCACTATAGAAACAGAAGAATATTATTATTCAATTTATTGAGAAGAATAAGACACATTTTATTATGAAGGTCCTTTTTGCATTTAAGATGCTAATGCCTTCAAAGAAGTAGAGGATTTTAAATTTTAATACTATTGTACATTTAGTTATTGATTACTACAAATTTGAGTTACTTTTTGATGAGAAATAAGAGAAAATGAATCTTTTGTATCCTTTTCATTTGTTTGTGAAAAAATGGAGTGCTATGAATTTACTGAATTCAATTAGATTTGATTTTATTTTGATAAAGGATCTTATTTCTCAAGGTTATTTGATTATTATTATTTTTTTACCTCTAAATCTAATTTACAGTTTTGAGTCTGAGTACATTTCTCATCTAAACATTATATAAACTAATCAGGTTAAGATTTTTAAGAAAATTCTTCTAAATTTTTAGAGCCTTTTTGCTAAAAATGTTATTGTTTATTTGTAAAATCATTAGAATTTTACTTTTACTTTAAACTTTATAGAGATCCTAATGTAATTTATTCTTAATTTGGATTTTCATTGGTACTCAAATCGTTTTTTAACTCTTCCATAGTTAAAGATTTATTCTTTTAGGATTTTAAAATATTTTCTTACATTTCTTCATTATTTTCATTGAACTTGCTTGAAAAATTACTGTTACTTTATTAGAGTTCTTTATTGTCAATTTATGATAAATTCTCATCATTTTATTAAATTGATTTAGGGGAAGCAGAAAGGGTTCTAATTTGCTTAATTGAAGGTATATTTTGAATTATACTATTTTTCTCATTATCAAATTATATATCATCATGTTATGTGCTTTATTAATCTTAAAGATCTTATTAAATCTTTAAATCTTCTAGTTTTTAGCAAAGATAAGAGATATTTTCCTATGTGAGACATCTATTTAAATGGTTATTCTCTAATATATTTATATTTGTAGGATTGTGTTGAATAAATTCAATTTACCTGTTAGTATTTATAGTATTTTCTCTATAATTGTTGGTATCTTCGCTATTAATACTGTTTTAAGCACTTTAACTTAAACTATTAGTGATAGATTTATTCACCACTTCTTAAATTAATTCATCAATTTATTTAATACTATTCTCAAATAGTATCTAAGTTTATTAATTTTAATTCTTATAATTTGTAAAGCTAATTTAATTATCTTTTTAAGTTCCATAACCCATAATTACTTTTTTATTCATATTCAACATTTATATTTCTGCTTATTTTTATTTAAGTTCATCTTTACTTAATTGTCTTTCAATCTCTTTTTTAAAAGATCCTTATTTTTATAACAATTATTTAAAAGTACTATCTTCTATACTTTCTTATTATCTGTACTCTTCCTCTTATTAAATTTAGCTTGATTTCATTGAATTGCTTTCCAATTTTTATTGTGATGATGCTTCTGACAATCTTGTATTATTAAATTAAATTTATCCTTATTATTCTTAAATATTATCTAATGACCCAGTTGATGTAAAATTAAGTTTATTTTATTAATAAGAGGCTTTTTAACTATTTTTACTGTCTAAGCTTTCCATGCTTAAAGAGATACTTTTGCGATGATTAAAGAAATGAGACATTTTAGAAGCCTAATTCTTAGGAGAAATTATTTTTTTCTTCTTTTATTAAGATTGTAATTCATACTCATTTTGAGATATTATTTTAATAGAAGTGATTTCTAATTCATTTTATTAAATATTTTAATCTCTTCCAATGGATAAATCATTTATCCCTTCCTCAGATTCTAATAGAATAGAGCTTTCTTTGGCATTTTCTTCTATAGTATTTAGATATGAATTATTATATTATTTTGGCTGCTAAATATTTTTCATTAAATATTAATCTACCAACTACATCTATTGGCTCTCATCTTCATTCATATATCTATTAATCTATTCTTATTTTTCTTAATTCTCATCAACATAATCTGCTTTTAAGGTTATTTATTTGTTTATCATTTCATTTAATTATTGATCTACTAGCTACTAGTTGTCAACCATTTTAATTTATCTCTAACTTTAAAATTCCTCATTTTAGGATATTTGATTTTAATCCTTAGTTAATTTATCAATTACTATGTCTTAATTCTCTTAACAAATTTAATAACTTTATTTTTCGTCACTTATGCAAATAGTTTTTGAATTATTATCATTACTTTAATTTTAATATTTATTATTCAAATTTTAAACACTCGCTGAATTTACTTTTTCAATATTTTCATGATCTTTATCCCCTTTAATGGTTTCTTAAGAGATCTCTAAAGAAAGGTTTGCATCTTTATCGGTTTACAAATCCTCCTTATTGTGTTAAGAAATATTGTTTTCACTTAAAATAGATCCTCTACTACTTAACTCAGGACATCTATCAACAAAGAATTCTTTCTGTTATTCACACTTTTTAATGTTTTAGTTGTCCATAACATGAGAAGTAATCGTGGGAAGTTTATCTAAATTATTTTAATCATCAGATAATGAGTTTAGACTTTTAACTGTAGTTATATTATTTAATTAAGTTTAATCTATACCTTACTATGAGAGTTCCTTATTCCTTTAAGAATTCTCATTAATTTAATTAAAAACCTAATAAATCTAGGAAGAGTTATTTTGTAATTAGTCCTCTATTTTAATATCTTGTTACTAATGATTAAAAAATTAACTTTACTGGTAGTTTTACTAAGTTTCCTTAAGTTCAATTCCTAAAGAGGAGGTCTTTGAATGGCTGGCAATATTTACATCTTAGCTGTTTTAATGGTTTTTGGGGAGAGAGGATTAATGTGAATAGGATTATTTTCTTTCACTAACGCTACTTCCTTGGCTATTTTTTTACCTTCTTTATATAGAACTACCCATCTTTTTTACATCTTTTAAAGAAGATCCGTCCAGCGCAGAGGAACTTCTACTTTTCTGTCTTCCTTCTTTCATTTATTTCTAAAGGCCACCCAAGCCTATTTCATTTTGATTGTCAATTGATTTTTAGTGTTAATGTGAATTTTTATGGTTATGAGAAATTTAAATAATATTATTGTTTAAATTAAAATCATCCTTCTTGCCTCCTGAAATGATTTAATTATCCATTTCTCCTACTTTGCAATTATCTTCTTCTTCATCATTATTTTAAATTTCTCCGTCAATCTTAAATTAAATCCGCCTTTTCTTCTTTTTGCCTGCATCAAGACTTACAATGCTAGATTTTTTTTGATAAACCTAAATATCAGCTTTATTTTCGATTTCCTATTTAATATTTTGTTTGTAAAAAAGTATTTATCACTAATAAACTTATACATTGGTTCTTGTGGTTGCTTTACCTTAAGTTCCTACTTCAGTTTCTCCTATTTAAGAAGGATGGATACTATTAATCTTAGTTTTTTCTTTACTTAATATCCTCTTCTCCTTAATATATGCATTTTTTTATTGTGGTTACTATTCATTTCTCTATTCAGGATCATGAATTTCTTTTTCCTTTGATTTCGAGCATCCCATTATTAATATTATTACCAAAATTTATTATGATTGATAACTTATGATAATTTACAATGAATAATTTGGATTATATTTTACTTCTTTCTTTAATTTTTGATAAAATTTAAAATTGAGTAATTAAACAAAACTAATTATCCTTAATGTTGAATTAAAGCCATTCTTAGAAACTAGCATACATATTATTACACTAAACATCAAATAATAATAAAAAAAACCTAAGATTTATAAACAAAAAAGCAAATAAGGAAGAAGACACTAACCAAAACCTTATTTTTTTTATATGTTTAATAAATCCTACTAATAAAAACATTTTTTCTAAATTTAAAATGTAATTAATTAGATTTTTTAAATTTAATAATTAAATCTAGATTAATTAATAAATATATTTAAAATTTATTGAAAATTAATACTTTAATAAAAAAAGTTCTAGACTTATTTAATGGATAAATTTTCATCTTTTATTACCCCTATTTATATTTTTATAGCATAGTAAATTCCTATTTTTAATTCATCTCTAGGTCTCTATGACTTTTTTTGGGTTTTTTTTGCAAATAATAATTTTTTTGACTTTTTTAATGATAATATATTATTAATCTTTAAATTATTGCCTTAGTAGAATTTAAAATTTCCTCTAAATATTGAAGCTTTCATATAATTGCATAAATAAGATGAATGAATATTAATTCAATTTGATGAAATCTATGAAAATATACTAATCAATTAAAGAGAAATGCTATTAAAAATAGTGTTAATTTAGATTTGGATAATCCTTAAATTAATAGGTAAAATAGGTAATTTAAACAAAGGTAATTATCAAAACATTTGATGTAAAGAAAATAAAACTAGTTATTTTCACTGTCTTTTAATTAAAAAAGTGTATTGAAAGAGATAGTGTTCAGAAATACTTATTAAAGGGAGAAGTAAGTAATATAGAACATAGGAAAAGAAAGCCAAAATCAAATAAACAAATATAGTTATTTAGTCAGAATAAGTTTTAAGCTATACCACCTCAGCAGATAAATATTATGAAGCTCCTGAATAGATACTTAAATAAAAGTGAAAAAGAGGAGAATTAGAAAAATAAATTTGATGGTCAAGCAAATCATCCCATAAATTACAAACCAGGCTCTACACCATTTGAAGCATATCTAAGGGTGAGACCTTTATTCCTACCTGAATAGATGAGAAATCCTTAATGTTCTATTGAAGTTCTTGATAGGGAATCTGTAATATTTAAGCATGAACATTAACTAGGGTTGAAATCCTTAACTAAAGATAAACTTTACAGGTAGAAATATTAAAAAAATTCATTTTTACAGCATTTTTATCTTATTAAACTGTTACTAAATATTATTGATTTTAAAACTAATAATATCTTCATATTTTTAACATAAAAAAGGTGTACAAAAACAGTACCTCCAGGAGGGAAAACAAGTTAATTATTGCAATTAGGAATATTAGATTTAGCTCACGATGCATTTAATGGATTAAATTAGGCCCTTTTTGTTATTGGAGGCAAGGATTCTGGTAAAACTCATACATATGTAGGTAATGTTGCAGATCCAGGTAAAATCATTTAAAATAGACTTATATTTTCTATTAGCCTACCAATGAAACATTAAAGAGGAATAGAAATAATTTTAAATATAGTAGTTTTAAATAATCAATTCTTCTTTGGCTATTTTTCTTTTAACATTATTCAAAGGAGATTTATTGCTAACTAATAAGTAGAAAGAAAGAAAAACGTTTTTGTTCAAATAATAATAAAATTTGAGATATCCTTACATTTGATTAATTTCTAATATAATTAATTAGGTCTATGCTTTTCTATAGCAAATACAATATTTTAGTTAAAAGACAAACATTATGACCGTTCGAGAGTTTACCTGAGTTGCTTCAGTTTTTAAAGTAATTTTAAAGATCTATTGTCGTATACTGGAGAGAGTTTAGAGCATAAATCTACTTACAATGGAGCATATTTACCAGGGTTGTCTTAGCATTAATGCCCAGACATGTTGACTTATCTTACTTACCTCAAAACTGCCTTGGTTGTGAATGGAAAAAGAGATATAAATAGAGTAAATTTTTATATTCAAAAAGTGAGTATGCTTTTCCTATCTACTATATTTAAATAATTGATAGGATTTCTCATAGGCTTTTACTTTATTCAATCCCTAACCAGAGAAAGAGATATTTATAATAAAGTTTACTATTATAAATATACTGGAAGAAAAGGGAGATAATGGATTGGATTCAAAAGAATCTTGTGCTGATTTATTTTTAATTGACACCGAATCTTATGAATCATTAGATAAAATTGATAGTAAGGGAGTTAATAATGCCATGCTTTCATTTAATAATTGCATGAGAACAATCTATGAAATAAATATGGGAATAAGAGAAGAATTATGTGTTCATTATGAGCAGTCTCCTTTCACTTCCTTTTTTAAAGAATATCTTGGTGGAAAGGCAAAAACCTATATTATAGGAACTGTTTCTCCGTATTCGGGTCATTTAGAGGTAATATTTATCAATAATTTATCATTGTGTAAATAGTGTATCATTAATAATAGTATTCTATGAGAACAGTGAGAGAAGTGCAATGGGCTTTTAAAAGCAAATCAAATGGAATTATGCATTAAGAAATACGTATAGGGAAATAAGCTCTTGCGAATGAAGTGGGATATCTAAAAATTATGCACAATAATTCTGTTTTAATTACCTAAGAAATAACTATGTTTTTAAAAAGAAAAAATCTAATTGAAGAAGAGGAGAAATAAAAAGTAATTCTACATTTAATAGAATTTAATTAATTTAAATAAACTTTTATTAAAAATGTTTAAGTACGTAGAGTTTTTGGGAAGAATATTCAAGAAATACTACTACATAAATAGAATTTGCAATCAGAAAATAAAGAGGATTTTAGAATAAAGAGATCAAATTCAAGAAATATGCAATTTTATAATTGATTTAGAAAAGAGTGTGATGAAAGATTAGCTTAAATCTCCTGATATTAAAGAATTCTTTTTAGTTAAAGTTGTGCCTATAATGTATAATGTGGTCTATTCAAAAATTAGTAAAGCTTAACATGTATAACAAATAAATATTACTTTAATTAATTATTAGAAATTTAATTTTAAAGATAATTATTTCATTTAAAATTTAAAAGAATCTGATAAGAAAGCTAAGATTGCTCAAAAGCGAAAATACAATCTTAGTGATGATTAAAAAAGATCTAAAAGATTTCATAGATACTTTTATTAAAAAGAATAAATCAATAAATCCTAATCATATTGAACCTATATATTCGTTTAGTAAATCGTTCTTAGAGCATATGAATTGGACATTATATAATTGTTTTAAATCATTTAATCATCCTGACAAATCTAAACTTTATGAAAATAAATTAAGAGTTGAAAAGACTATAGATTAGAATTTTAAAAGGATTTTTACTTCTTTAAATGTAATTTCTTTCTTTCTTGTTAAATATCCACTTCAAATAGACAAGTAAAAATTACTATAATTTTAATAGATTACTGATTATGAAAAATATGAAGATAAATCATTTGCATATGCTGGACTTAAGCTCTCTGACCTAGAATAGATGGTCACCTAACCAGAGAGAGAAAGAAGAAGTACGTTTTAACCAAAAATTCCTTCAATTCATAATCTGAGAGATAGAATGTCAATTCATACAAGTAGTCCATAAGGGGTAATTTATATTTTCTAAGATTAAAAAGGAGACGAAATATTGAATTTAATTAAAATTATTTTTAGACTAATGTATCAATAAGAAATATAGATGATGGAGTAGATTATAATCAATCTCTAAGTGGAATTAAAAAATAATTGAGCTCTATTTTTGATTTGCCATCTACTACACTTTTAATAAAGTAGAATCAGAAATCAAAGAAACTTTAAAATAAAGCGCTTAGGAATGCAAGTAAATCTTAAAATAGTTTAGAAGAGAGGGGTTAAGTGGATGAAGAAGAAAGTGATGATGAAGATTATGATTATGAGATAGAGAATTAGGATAATTCTATTTATAAAAACAGAAAATACAAGAATATTAAAAAAATTACTAAGAGAAGTACTTATAATAGTCAGAGATAATTAAGATTAAGTGTTTAAGGTTCTTATTCAGATTTAAAGAATGGATCAGGTTATTATATAGAAGAAGATAATGATCTAGTTTACACTAGAAAAAGTAAGAAGAGTGATTAAGAATTTGTCCACATCCCTCGTTTAAATCCTCCTTAGATATAAATTCAAGCCAACAGATCAGTAATAAAAATAAACAGAAAGTTTACTAGTGTAAGTCCAAAAAATAATCATATCAACAACAGCTATATATTAAATGGTTCATCTAATATAAATTTTTCTAACCCATTAAGTGAGGCAGCTAATTCTAACAGACAGATTAATTTTTCTAGCCATCTATCCGATACTTAACAAACAGAGACAATAAGAGCGTAATTATTTTTTTATTAAATTAAGAAAACTCATAATTCTTATATTTTAATAGAATTTAGAAGTTAAATAAACAATTAGATGGAGCTTATTTGATAAAAGATAACGAAATAGATGATTCTTAAATCGATACAATAACTTTTGGTATTCTAAAAAAAGATATTATTAATGAAAAACAACAAGATATAATAAATGAAATTACAGATACATAATTATTAAATTCTGATAAATAAAAATAAAATCAGGAAGACGATTATAATGAATAAAATTCTTTACTAAATGCAATAAATTCTCAAAGTAATAATCATAATATTACTTAATTTGGAAGTGATACTCAAATGTTTTCTCATAGATCTTATTTACCTTCTATTTAATCTTAAAATTCAGAAACAGATAAATAGCTGCTTTCATTATAAACTGAAAATATGTATTGTTCTGATATTTAATTAAAAAGCCAATTCAATCAAAATTTAGTTGTTAATGTTAATCTATTTAGAAATGACCTTGAAAATTATAAACTTCCTATCTCAATCAATAAGATATTTAATACTAAATCTATGAGTAGATTAAAAAATTCAGAAAATTAAATGCTTGGAGATCGTTTGTAATATTAATAGTAGAAAGGATTGATTTATGATTTGAATACAAGATAAATACCAAAAATACCTCCAAAAAATAGCATTATGAATAGATAAATATAATTAGCAGCTAAAAATTATAGAGCAGAGTAAAGTTTAAGCCTGCATAATAAAAATTCATTTACTGATAAAAATTTGGAAAATAAGTCAATATATAATGAAAGTTTAGAAGCATTAGTAAAATATTCAGGTTAATCAGTAAAAAGATTTGTAACAGTTGATGATATTTTTGATAGAACAGATGAAGGACCATTTTTTACTACTAAAGTAGCCTCGATTAAATAAAGAATATTATTCAAGAAATAATTTAATACATTAAGAAAAAAGTAGCAAGCTTAAATTTAAAAACCTGCAGACATTTAAAAAATAATAAATAGTAATGAATAAGAAGATATAGAATAGCATTAAATAGAATAAATATCATCCTGAAATTTAAAATCCAATTTCTTTGTATTAATTGCATCAATATTTATTTATTTTATTCTCGTTATTAAAGATTTATTTATTGCTTTCCTTGAAATTCCATTCAAATATTAATACATTTATTATCAAAATATAAATATTTTTTTGGTTAGAATTCTCCAAAAAAATCATAGATTCTATCAAATAGTAATAAATTATTAATTCCTAATTATTAATAACTAACAAACAAACATTTAATTTAAAAATTCTAAATGTAATAAGTCTTTTAACAAAATAAATAAATATAAATTTTTAAAATTTAAATTAAGAAAGATTAATAAAATAATTATTAAAAATAGCTTTATTTTTTAATTTTGATTGATAATATTAATTAGGATTTCAAATTTTTTTTATTTTTCTATCTTATTTATCAATCAACAGATCATTCATTTTTAATTTCAAAGTAGTTTAGAGAATTAATTGAGGACTATTCGTTTTCAATTTATGCAATTTTCCATTCTATTTTATTTTGTCGAAATTTATTATCATTGAAATCTAATTTAGATGAAGAAATATCTATTTTAGTTACAGATTTGCCAGCTTTCATAAACTCTTTTCTCATATAAATATAAACTTCCAAACCCAAATTTTTTAATTCTTCAAATTGGTTAAGTTAAAAATTATCAAAATAAACTAAGATAGGCTTATCTTTAATATCATGAGGTAAGTGATAACAGATGTTATCTTTTGTAATTTTTGTTTAACTAAAATAAATATCTTATTAGTTTTACAAATCTCTAAATTTGAGAAAATCTATTTCATCTTTTTTAAATAACTTTTCTATTTTGTTTGTTTATCTGCAAACAAAGAAAATATTAACAAACTCATGCTATTTAAAATTGAGAGGAACTAAGGATATATCTAAATAGTTAGGTAAAAAACTATAAGCAATTATTTATTTCTTAGTGTGGATTCTATCAAAACCATCATTCTATTATGTTTTTTAAAATAACAATGTAAGTTTTGAATAAAGACAATCAAATTGTAGTTCTATTTCAGATAATCCACTTTAGCAATCTTATAATTTGCAAATCTCTTTTTCAGTCGCCTCTTCGATAATAGTTAAATCATAATTTTAAAAAGGAGAATCAAATTAAATATAAACCGAGCCTTTCTTTACCTAAAACCTTAAAATCCTTTCATTGTTTTAACAATCTCTATTTGTTGATTTTTATTCATTTTAATTTAGAGGAGAATTTTCTGAATTCTGAATAATGTTTTTTTTATTTAAAATTTTAATTTATTAAATTTGTTTGATTAAAATATCAATAGTAGACTAGTTAGAAGATTAAGAAATTATATTAAATTCTTAAAGAAAAGATAATTTTATTTATTATTAGATTATTTTAATATTTTTTTGTTATTAATCTATTGAAAATGATTGTAGTTAATTACTTAGTAAGGAATTAAATTATTGAATATTTTATTAATTTAGAATTGATGAAAAATCTGAATTTTAATTAGGAAAATGAGGTTGCTATTCATTAATATCTTCTAATCTATTCTACTTTTATAATTAAATCTATGTATTCTTTGAATTAAGTGTAATATTATTAATGTTTAATTAAATCTATTTTCTATTCAAAGTTTATAGGATCTTATTTTAATTCTATTCATTTTTTGATGAAGAAGATATTATTATCTATTTATTTTAGAGAGGTTTTAAACTTATTTAATTATTTTTTATATTTGAAGAAATATCAATACTTTTATTAAGAATCTCTTATTTTTCCTACTAAATATATTAATTATCTTACTTTAATTTTAGCTCGTTTTGTTATTATTTTATTGTTTATTTTAATAGCTTTTTACTATTTTATTTATATTCAGGATATTTTATAATATAAACTATTTAATGAGATTCTTTTTATAGTAGTAAAGCTATCTTCTCTCTTTTAAACGAAAGGAACACTCCTAGTAAGTGCATTAAACTTACTCTTAATTATTAATTAGGTTTATTCAAAAGATTTTAGTAAGTTTCTAGGATATTATTACACATTACTTATGTACTTGCTATAAACTAATCTATTTATTAATTTGTTGAATTTTCAGTTTTAAATAAAGCTAATTATTAAATTTATTCTAATCCTTAATTAATCATATCTAAGATTGGAGAGAATAGCTTTTTAATTAAAACTACATCTAAATCTTATGCATAATTTCCTATTAATCTTATTGTTTCCTTACAATCTTTAAATGTAGGCATTCTCTTCTGGATTTAATTACTTTCATCTTAAAGTTCTAAAATATTAAACATATTGTTAAGAAATAGGTACTTTTCAAGCAATCCTTTTACTTTCTCTTATGCATTAATTAAAGGAGTAAAAGCATATTTATTTTATTTAAATTGCTCTGAGTAATTACTTATTATTTAATTAATATTTTTGATCATTTGAAATCCCTCTAAATAATCTGAAGTAGAATCTATGTTATTTTCCATAATTTAATTAATAAATTTTTTAATTTCCCATTCAGATTTAGCTATAGTACTAAAATCTACATTTTTTTTAAGAAACCAATAAATAAAGTTATCAAATAAGATATTATGATGCTAAATAAAATCAATTTTATTCTACTTTAATTTATTAAATATATCCTATAATTTATATTATTGATGCTCTTTATACAAATGCAAAAAGATCTCATAGCTTGGTTTAACAAAGGTAATTCCTTCAATTAATTCGCTAAGTGCTGAAACATCCTTTTCTTGTTATTTTTTAATAATTTCATCTTCATAAAGAAGTGCAGCCTCTATTAGCATATTCATATCTTTCTCAAACCCTTCCATGAACTCCTAGTTTAAAATTTAAAAGCTATCTGGGTGTCTTGTAGTAAATATTTTAGGTTATAGCTTTGAGTTCTCTTCAATTTTATTAGAAATTTGAATTAAATTTTTTATTGATTATTCTTGTCTTTTAAATTTACATATCCTTAATTATTAAATTGGATAGTGTATCATATTTAACTCAGCTTTAAGTAAAGTTATCAATTTCATTAATTGATTAATTCCTTATGCTTATAATATACCAATAAAAATGGTCATTTATTAAAAGAAAGGCTTATCGGCAGGGAAAGTGTAGAATCTAGAAGAAAAATGAAATTAATCATAAATATTCTTTATATCAACTAATAAAGTTGCCATGCTCTACAAAAAATGCTATCCTTTTAATCCTGTTTGATCTGCCACCTCCATTAATAAATAAAAACTAGGCAAAGCAAAGTCTATTACTTCTTTTTGATAATCATCACTACTAGATTTGAGTGAAAGTTTATCATAAAAATATAATTCCAATGAATAGACTATACGAACATAGTTTTCCCTTACATCTTTGATCATTTCTAGTTTTTCCTATAAAAATTATCAATTAAGAGACAAAAAGATATTACTTGTTTACTTCATTTAATGATTGTTTAACTTCTTTTGCTCTCATCAAATAAGGTTTAGTTAAAAATGATGAAAGCATCAAAATACTTCCTCTAAAAAGAAAACCTCTGCTTTCATCAATTAAAGCATCTTTTTATAAATAAATTAGAATATTACTAAATAAACTAATTTTTAAATTATTTATTTATTTATTTATTGCTTACTTAATAGTTCTTAAATATTATTTACAGGGGTGTGAGTAATTTGTGTAATTTCATTAGAAATCATTTCAAATACATTAGTAACATTGAAGATTGATAAACTTTAAATATGCTAATATTCCATTTAAAAATCTAACAATATTTTTTTCCAAATTAGCTCATATCCAGAGATTTCATCTATGATATTTTAATTCAGTCTTTTTGTTAAAAGCTGATTTTTTACATTATATTCCTTTAATTTAAAAAATATATTTAAATCCAAAAATTAACATTTTTTTATTTTTAATAAAGTAAAAATTACATTTTATGTATTTTACAGCTACTTTGCTAATTAAATCCTTAAGTCTATAAACTTTTGAAGATACTCAAACAAATTAATGTACTCCTTAATAGTTAAACTTTTATTAATTAATCAAATTAAATTAAATTTCTATTATTGGAATATTTTTAACAAAAATTACATAGTCCGCCACACTACTTTATCGATTTTAGAATAATTTATATCATCACTTTCTAGTGTTGTGCTAGCTGAAATTATCATTGATTTTTAGATCTTTTCAGTTTCTTCTATTAATTTATTGCATCTATCCCTTTGTTTATTTAGTGTATGAAGGTCAAATTTAGATTATAGCACTCGTTTAGCGAGATCTTCAAAATATTTGTGAAATCTTCTTTCTTATTTAGAAAAGGTATCCATATAATGCTTCAATGAATACACAGTGATATTATTTTTAAAACTTTCTAAATAAATAGTAAACTCACTTTCACTTAAAATAATCTAACCCAAAAACTGATAAAACTTATCTTGATGTACTTCTTCTTTTGCCATATCTAATATACTTTATCTTCCACTATCTCTAGAATGAAAAAAGGAATTATTCTATCTATATTAAATAATATATTTTTATAAATTCATATTATATTAAAATAATTACAAGCTTTTTCTATTCAAAGAAGTGTTAGAAGTAGCATTAAGAGTGTTTTAAGGAATACTTTGTTTTGAACTTTGCATATGAGCTTGATAGGATGACTATACAAGGAAAGTCTTTTTTAAATTAAATTTGCTTGAAGATGTGTTTCTTGCTGTCAAGCTTTAAGCTTTATTTGGCTTTTATTTATTTAAATCTAATGATGGCAATCTATAATGATTTAATCTTTATTCATTTCTTGTCAAAGAGGTAGACTAATTCAGAGGTGTTTTGGAAGGTTGAAAATCAAAAGAAGTATATAAGTTTCTTGTGTTGTTTTTACTTTATTCAATCGAGGAATAGAGTCGATATTTGGTAGGACTATTTTCATAGGAGTCAACATATTCTTGTAAAGTTGAAGCATTTTAATTTAAATCATAATTTTAAGATAGTTATTTGATATATACATCTTTCTTTTTTATAATCGGGGAATCATTAGAAGCAGTTGTATTACTGTTATTTGTATTTGAACTATATGTTGCTGTCCTTAAGTGAGAAGATCTCAATCTAATTTTGCTATTTGATAAATAATTATTATTGTTATTTCGAGTTTCCTCTAGTGTCATGAGTGAATAACCATCTAATAATTCGTTTTATTTCTCACTGTTGATTGAATTTAGTTTTTATTTTGATAAAAATGATTTCCCTTTTTCTTAACTATTAAGCGAATTATGTCTTTCAGAATGTATTGTTGATGGTGTAGAATCTTATATTTTATTGCTAAAAGAGGTATTTTACAGCTACGAAATTATTCTTTTCCTTTTTGTAATAGGAGATTTCTATTATGGAGATGTTCTATTATTATTCAATATTGCTATTTGAGATAAATCTAGTTCTTTTAGCTTAGTCCTAATTTTCATCTGTAATGAGTGTCTTACTCCTTAGGAGATTATTGAATATTATATGAAATTTAATAAATGATTAATTTTTCAATAACAATTAATAATCAATAATATTAATCATAATATTGCTAGATATGTTTTTTACACTTTCGTTAATCTTTGTAATTATTATTAGTTGTGGTTATTAAATATCTTATTTATCAATGCGAAATAATAATAATAAATTTAGTGGTATATTTTCATTTTACAAAATTATGAAAAATCTTCAACCCATTTTTGAATTCCTTTATCGATAAATAGATTTATATCAAAATAAATTTTAAGATTTAAAATATTGATTACTCAAATTAGCTTTAAATTCAAGCAATTTCCATTATTTCTATTATTTCCATTATACTTTTAATTCGCAGATAAATATAAGAATAATTATATTAGTTAAATTAATAATATTAATAATTGTTACATTAACGTTATTTTAATAAAAAAATAATTTCAATAAACAAGAATATTCAAGCAATATGTATGAGTACAGGCAGATTATAATAGATTTAAGAATAATAATATTGATCATGTTTAACTTATTAATAATAGCTTAAAAATATCCCAAATTACATTAACAAATTAGACTGTATTGAGATATTAAAATCAATACAGACATTCATTTAAACAAATTTCTAATTATTTCAATTATAAGGAATAGTCTTTCCTTGCTTAGCTAGAACATATCTACAAAAGAAGTTCATTTATTCTCTATTTCTTCTTCTTTAAGCTTCAACTCTTTCTTCTCTTCTAGCATGACCGGGCATAGGAATCTTAAATAGTTTAAAATTAATAATTATTAGCAGTCTTTATGAGATTTTAATTATTTATCATTAAAAACAATGCCATCGTTATGATTTATGTTTTCTAGAAATTCTAATAAAAGAAGGAATAATTTGATTACTTCAAGCATTCTGGGATGTTTGTGTTTGAAAATGTGAATCTTCAAAGGATCTATTATTGTTTATAAAGCGTTACATTAAATTTATTCTACGATATCATTTTAAGATTTAATTACTATTATCAAAGTAAATTTATTTTGCTTCACGTCTTCCTTAACCTGGTCTAATGGCTCCATGACTTTAATATTAAAAAAGAGAATGATAATATAAACGTTAAATAATAAATGTGATAAAGTTTAGTTAGCTTATCTTTGTTTCATTTTTAAAACTATTTACGCTATTTCTCTAAAATAACTCTTAGTAATAGAGTTAACAATAAATTGAGACATTTAAGTAGAGTTCATTTCTTCTTGATACTAATATTTTTCCTATTTATATATATACTTTGACTTTAGCTTGTATTAATAAAAACAATCAATTTCAATTTCTATCTATCTAATTATCTATTTACCTATCAAACTAATCAAACTAGGTAAATCTTTTCTTTAATTAATTCACACTTCTATCTAATAATCGATCTTATTTCTTAGATATTTGTATTCTTTTAAACACTCAAAATACTATCATTATAGATATCTTTTGAATTAATGATATTAAAATTTACAATGCTTTTAGGACATCCAGTATAAAAACTTCTATCTTTATAGATCTACTTATTTAGTTTTATAACTTTATAATTTAATAATGTCTTCAATAATTGCATTTCTTTCATTCATAATTTTAAATTTATTCTATATTAAATAGTTTCTTCAAATTTTACCTATTTTAGTATTAATTATTACTATTTACTTGCAAAAATTAAAGGTATTTTTTAAGTGAAATCTTAGAAAATACCTTTTATTAATTATTCAGTCTGAGTTGCTCTTTAAAAATATCATTTATAAGGTATACAGGTATTTCTTAGAAAGTACATCTACCCTTAGTAATTAGTGAAGCTTAATAGATAATATATTAATATATATTAAAGTAGATTTGCTTTTATTGATGCTTAAAGAAGAAAATTTAATAAGCTCTAATGACCTTTTATTTTTCATTTATGCTATATTAATTGATTTATTGATATATTTAAGCTAACAAAATGATGGATATAAATATTAAATTATAATTTATTCGAATACTATTCATTGATTGCTATCACTCATTGGCAATTTTTTCAGTAAATAAATGAATAATTGTATAAAAACCCAAGAATTTGATTAAGAATAAATAGAAAAGCAATAATTATATTTACAGGAAATATTAGATAATCTACTGCTAAATATAAATTAGTTTTATATAGATATTAAAAGAATAGATAAATGGAATAGTTTATAAATTAAATACCTCATAGTCCATTATTAAAGAAGCAGAATAAAGATGGAAAGATTATTATTAGCAAAATTCCGCCTCTAAAATTGTCCTCAAATCATAATTAAAAGGATATCAACTTCAATGTATCTAATTGGATTTAGCTCGATAAATTTAAAATAAGACCTTTCGGAACATCTCCTACAAGTGATAGGGCATCTACTGCAATCCATACTCCTTCTACTTTGCGCAGGAAAGTAGTAAAATCTTCAATTGGTAACTCTTCTTAGACTCCAAGCAATAATGGAAACCTTTTCAGTGGCCTGCATTCTAGGACTTAATCTTAGCAGCTTTATTAAACAAATGGATAAGAAATACTAAATAAATCTATGTCTTCTCCTTAAAATAACCAATAAATCTAACTATAGCTATAATAAATGTAAACTCAGCATTAACCTTAATTATTGTAATCTTCTACTTCTCCTTTTATCCTCTCTCTTGCTCAATAATAGCCTCTTGGAAATAATATAAATGCAGCTGAACTAATTAATGAATAAAAATTTAGTATGTTTATTAAGTAGTACATCAACACCAATCCACTATTTACTCAGCACAAATCAATTATTCCCTCTCTAGAAAATATTCCTAACGATGTAATTATTATACTATTAAAAAATTTTAACAACTTTTTATTGAAGCCTTTTTATTAAATTTTAATATGATTATTTCATATAATTTATTCTACTTGAAATATTGATGGGCTATATTTTCTATAACTCTAGAAGTAAATTAGAATTATGATTATAAAACTGCAAAGAAAACTAATTAAAATTAACTCAAATCATAATTAAAGTTGGAAAATAAATTGAAACTTGAAAAAGGATTATTATAGTAAATTGATTACTTATTTTATAAATAATAGATAAAATAGACCTTAGATGTATTGCACATAAATAATAATGAGAAGAATAAAAAGAAAATATCGAATAATTTAGTCAGCAACTAGACTAAGTCTATATTATTCTCTTTCTTAGATAAACTATAGAAATAAATATTGGATTAATGCAAAATAACTTTCCAAGATCGCCTGATAAATGAAACTATTAAAATATTTAATGAAGTCATTCCTTTAGTGATTAGATAGCTTTCTGATTTAGACAGTTACTTGGGTACTTTTTGTGAGGGCTTTTACAAATTCTATATTGTATTTATGGATAACATTTAATCAAGATTGTAATACAAAATCAAAAGAGAAATGAACGAAAAGTACTTAGAAAATGAAAAAGTTATTTAAGATTAAAAAATGGTGATTGCATAATTAAAAGTAAGTAAATTATTGTTAAGTTAATTAAAAAAATATTTTGATTTTAATAATATAGAATGAGATTTAAAATTTACAGAAATCAGTTTAGCAAGAAAAAAATAATACAATAAATGTTGAGGGGAAGTTTAGAGAAGAGATAATTAACCTTAATTCTACTATTTAAGAAATGAAATTTAATCTAGAAGACATGTAAAATCTTGATTTTGCTCCAACCTAATTAGAAAAAGTAATTATATTTTAATTAACTTCACCATTTCATACTATTTATTTATTTAATCCAGCTTGCTAAAACTACAAATAAAATGAGCTCAATGATAAAAAAAGAATCTACTTTAACTCAACAAACTGAAATTAAAACAGAATCGTAGTTATTAGCACTATCAAATGTGCTTCTAGCAATTAGTAAAAAGAAATTAAACGATTCTGAGATTTTGAGTAGAAAATATAATTTCTTTTCTTCAGTAAATGATAAAATTAGTAGGTAAAAAATATTTTTGCTTTTAATTAAAATAATATTCATTGAATTAATTATTAATTTATAGAATTTATGGAGAACATCCTTTTACAAAGTGTCTCAATCACTTTACTTTCTTAGGAATGGCAAGTAATATTTTCATGGATTAATTACTATCAATCAATATTAAGATTAAATTTCTTATTTTATTAATCAAAAGATGATGAAAAGTCTCCTAAAAATAGGAAAAATATAAAAACACTTTTAAGTTAATTTTTCCACAAGTAATTAGTTGGACAGAGATCAGAAAATAATCCATGTGATCAATTGATTGAATATCTTTAAAATGAAATTTGTACTGATTATGAAGAAGTATGTTAGTAAATAGGTAATATGATATCCTTTTTAAAGGATACCTATGAAAATGATCATTTTAGTCATTATTTCTGTTAAATATTTGGCTTATTTGATAATCCTTTGCCTTCTAAAGAAGAGATAAAGCTTTAGGTCCTAATATTTTAGAAACTCTAATAAATAAATGATGAAAAGAAGAATTCATCTCTTGATAATGATGATAATAACACATAATAAATATCAATAGCTCAATTCGAGAGAATAGTATCTCCAAGTATTAATAATCATATGAATAGCGAAAGTGAGAGTAAAGTTAAGTTTTAATAGGATTCCTTTCATATCAACGGATCTTTAAATATGCTTAGCTATAATCCAATATCTGAATTCAACCATTAAACTACCTACACACATATTGAATACAATCTTCCTTTAGATACAGTTTTTGAGGAAATTCCTTGGAGTTCCATATCCAAAATTTTTGATTAAATGGAATGGAACCTTCATTTTGCTGATACTATAAAGCAGAAGATCTAACTTTCCTAAATTAATGTAGTATAATTTTTAAGTAAATTGCTATCTCTTACTACTTTGGATGTGAAAGATTAGTAGAATTTCTAAATTAATACAGTTATTAGTAAATTTGGTAATTTTTCTACTAACTAACAAAAACTAAATCATCAAGATCTTATTAATTTATGTGCCTCTTTTAAAATAAAACATTCCGATTACATTTAATATACCCTGTATCTTTATTAGGAAGAACTGCAGCTTAAATAAAGACTATTGAACACTAATGTAGTAGAAATAATTGACAATGAATTTAATGAAATTATTAAAAATTCCTTCTTACAAATGCTAAAGCTTCAAAAATTATCCGCTTCCCCTTTTATTAAAAATAATTCTAATTAATTATTTAAGCCATCTCAAACTAATGAAGCTATTAGTGAAGAATAGACAATGACTAATAATAGTCTTGCTTCTAATGAAAATCTGAACTCGAGCACTCGCAAACTCTTCAAAAGATCTTTTAATAAGCTCAAAGTATAAAACAGTCTTTCTAAATTAGGATCTCGTAGTAATCTTGATAGCCCTTTATCCGAAAGAGCTAGCCCATTAGTTAAATTAAGCACTAAATAATCGACTTTGCTTTCAGGATAAACATCCCCTAATAAAGGGAATGTTGAGAATCCACTTTCCTCTAAATTTTCCAAGTTTAAAAAGTGAAAAATTGAAAAATATATTAATTTTTGATTAATTTTGATTGTTTGTCTATATATGTAACGTTACATTATTAAGGTTTATATTATAAAATTAAATATATATTTTGTGATTTTATTGCCTTCTTTTTATTTTGATAAATAGAAAATATTTACTTTTATAGAAATCTTTAATTGATTGTTTGTTTGATTGATTTATTGATTTATTGATTACTTATCAAACTTCTATTTTGATTTTGTTTAATTTTATAAATATATTAGTTGAAAGATATTCCGCAAATTACTTATATTTTTTAATCAAAATTTTTCAAAAATTTAAAATTGCGGCTGTAAGAAATATAGATAAATGATTGGTAAAATATAGTAAGAATGAAGCATTTCATAATAATATTTATAAATGAAATATGTAGAAGAGGACGAATTAAATATAGAAGAAACTTTAAAATTACAAAGTGATCCAAAATTTATAAAATTTAAGTAGTGGTGTATTGATAATGGTGCTGTATTAGAAGGAGTAATCAATCCATCTCACTTTAAATCTTCAATTACAATATTCATAAAAATTATTTTAAATTTTAGATATAATTTCCTGCAGCATTCGGACCTTTGGGTGTTCCAGGAATTGCAGCAGCTCAAGATATTCCTGCACAAAAAGTAAAATTAAAAATTGAAATTAGATTAACTTTGATTAAGTAATCTTATATTTGATAATTAGGTTATTGTAGCAATTCCAAATAAGTTAATTATTTCAGAAGATAAAGTATATGGAAGCGAGTTAGAAGAAGTATTAGAAAGGTAACATTGTTAACAAATTAATTAAATCTAATATTAAATACCCAATAAGATTCCCAGAGCTCTTTGACGAAGAGAAGTGTGGAGATGCTGATTTTAATGTGTTAGCTCTGTACTTGATGCATGAAAGAATAAAAGGAGAAGATTCCTTTTGGCATCCTTACTTTGAATTAAACCAAAAATCTTATACTTTATTAGACTGGAGTGTAGAAGAACTAGCTTTGTTGGAAGATAATTATATTTTATAAGAAGTAAAGATTTTAAAATTAAAAAAATAAAATTATTTATTTATTTTTCAAATCAATCTTAAATCAAAAATAAATTACTGAAAACTATTTCAATCAAATTTAATATTATTTTTATTTTTATAGTTATAATCTCTTAAAAATGAAATGGAAAAACAATGGGTGAATATGCAAAAAGTAGTAGGTTTGTATCCCTAATACTTCCCTCCTGAAAAAGTTGACAAAGAATTATTTTATTATTGTTATGAGCTTTGTATGACAAGAGGGTATTTATAATATTACAATTAAGATATCCAATAAAAATGCATATATTTTATTTTTGAAATAGATATGGTTGGACACTTCCTAGCGTTTGTCTTGTCCCACTAGCAGATATGTTTAATCATAATTGTGATTCTACTACCCATTACATTATAAATAGAGCATTTGAAAGAAATCCCAAAAAGGCTCATGATAAATACAGGATAAAGAAGCACAAAATAAATTTAGAGATGATGAAAGATCCTCTGCTAACTTTCACTGAATCTGAAAGAACAAAAAATCATCTCTTTTAGTATTTAATTAGCTTATTTAAAAAAATATTATTAATAGCATTATATTATTAGATATTAGAATAAAAGGTTAAAATATGTGTATCAGTATAGAGAGTATCTTAGCGAGGAAAGTAAAAAAAATTTAGATTTAAATGGAATCGATTGGATTCCTAGAGATGAGTTAAAACAATTATGTGCAGAAATTAATATAAATAAGCTTAAGTAAACAAAAGTAAATCTATCTATTAATTAGTAGGTAGTTAAAATTAAAATTTTTTTTTATTTTTATTTTAGGAAAAGAATTTGTTTACTTTTAAATTCTATCCTACTACAGACTCAGAAGATAATGATACTTCTGATGAAGAAAAAACAGAAAGAAAAGGATAGAATTAGTAACTAAAGGAGGCTGAATTAGAAAAGTTTTTGAACATCAAAGTTGAAGCTAAAGAAAAGAAGTAAAAGAAGAAGAAATGGGAAGAAGATGTATTAGTGGAGAAAGAAGAAGATGGAATAGTTATGTAAGTTAGGCAATTGACTATACACAGTAACTAACTAGCATCTTAAATTTAAAATTAAACTAAAATTAAACTTATTTATTTCTATTAGCTACCAAAAAAGAAAATGAAAATGCTTAGGGAGATGAATGGGAAAGTTGTGATAGTTCAAGTGATTTCAGTGATGTCAGTGAAGAATCCGATTTTAGTTGGTATGATGATGAAGATGAAGAGAACTTTTTTGTAGTTACAACCAGACAGCCGTAACTATTTTTAGTCTTAAAGAATTTATAATTTAATTGAATTTATTTAATGAAGAGAGAAAAAAGGATAATAATTATACAACTGTTATGGACAGCGTACAAATAGATTCCTTCTAATGTGGTATGGATTTTCTTTCTTGAAAAACAGATATGATTCATATTCTTTTAGAGTAAAAATTCATTTTCCTTTCAAGATCTATTTTCATTTTATTTTATTATATAGCTTTGGATGAATATGCAAGTAGAAAAACTTAATGATATTCTTTTTGATAAAATCGTTTTCTAAGAATACCTTGCCAGTGATACTTGCTCCGGAGGGTTTGTTTGGAAAAAGAAAGAAAAAGTTGATTTAAAAGATTTAACATAAGAATTCAGAATTAAGAAAAATGAAATCTGCATAGGTAAATTCTTAATAAAAACTATAAACTTAACAAAGTTTTTTCTAAAAAACAATTATTAGATTTGATAATATATTTAAGACTCTATCTTATGATGCACTATAAAGGGCCAGATTTTAAAAGAATTATAGCTAGTTTACCTGTTTCCCCAATTTATGAATCCTTTGTGTTAGCTTTCTCTGTTAAGTTACTCTCTTTCTTGAGAAATAGGTAAACATTATAAATTAAAATACATATAATCCTAGAAATTGAATTATTTTAATAGATATACCACTTCAATTGAAGAAGATTAACAGATTCTACTTAATCCAGATATTGACTATAAAACAAGATTCTCGGTTACTTACAGATTAAATTAAAAACTAATATTAGAAGAATAAATAGCTTTATTAAATCAAGCAACTCTAATTATTAATAAATTAGATGAAGAAATACCTTTAATTGAAAATTTATTAAACCCTATCTATCCTAAAGAAAGTGAAAGTTAAGCAGAAATCTTTATTAATAGATATAAATTAAAGCCTTATTTAGAATAACTTGAAGAGAGTATTTCAAGAAATATATTTAAATTTCCTAAAGAAGAAATCAAAGAATTATTAAAGTGATTTATTTATTTATTTTAATGTGTCAGTCCTTTATTAAATAATATTTTTAGTTTATTCTATTCCTTTTATTATTAACTTTTAAATTATATCATAAAATAAAGTAAAGTATATTTTTGGAATTTATTAATATTTGTGTTTTAAATGATGTTATATTTTAATTTATAGAATAGGCATAATTATGGTTAAGATAAGATAAATTTAAAGAAGAAGAAGAAGAACTCATCTATAAATTAAAATAAGTAATATATAAAGTATGAAGGAATGTATATTTATTTATATGTATCAATTTAAGTTAATGTTATGTTATTTTAAAATATTTCTATAGAAATCAATATCTTAAATTGCTTTTTGGGCATATTCTTTACTTTTTATTGACACATGTTTATAGTATTCTACTTCTTCCATTAGTTTCTAATTTTCTATCTTTATTTCCTGCAAAGAAGCTTCTTTGTAGTGCATCTACTCCTATTTAAACTTTTATTATTTTTCTAATTCTTAAAATTTCTCTTTTAGTTTTTCATTCTCTTTTTTAAGATTGACATCTCCCTCAGAATTTTTATTGCTAATTTTATCATATTCTTCAGTAATTTTAGAAAGAATCACCTTGAATTAAGATAGTTCTTCCTTTATTTCATTCTTCTCTTCAAATACTCTTTCATATTCTTTTTTGAGTTCTGCATTTAATTATTTTTGCTTTTTATAATCTCCCTATTGTAATAAAAACAGTTCTAGAAGAATAATATTAAAGTATTAAATAATACCTCAATTGTTCTAATAGATTTATATTTATCATTATTTAATACGAGAGAAAGTTCAGCTACTTCCATTCTTAGTTTATCAAGCATTTCATTTTTTACATCAAGCATCTTTTTCATATCAATACTTTCCTTTGATTACTTTTTACTTAATTCTTATAACTTCTACATTTCTTTCTATTTTTATTGTTGATATAATAAAATTAAGTTACAATCTTTAACAAACGATACATTTATCATTTAATAATATTATTCTAATTTACTCTCATAGTGTTATTCTCACGAGTAAGTTTAACAAGTTCCTAGGCAATTATGTCACTTTATTCTTTTTTCTTTTCTAAATTTGATGAAAATGAAGTATTTTCCTTTTCTGTTGTCTATCTTTCGGAAACACTTGCATATTATGAAGATTAAAGTGAGCCTACTTAAGAACCATCTTTTTTCTTGAAGTTAAGACTTTTTATAGGCAGATTTTTTTACTATTTATTAGGAAGATAGTTAATATATTTGATTCGATTTGTATATTATTTATTACAAGAGAAGTAGTTTTTTGCTTCTTTTATTAAGAGGATTCTTCAAAATTTTATATTTTTTATTCACTCTTTTTTAATAGTTATTGTGCCTTTTATAAGAGATCATTTGTATTGGGTTTTCTACCCTCTTAAATAGATAGAGTATCATGATCATCTTCGAGAGTCATAATTGATTAGTTTTAAGAGTATTAAAGTACAGAATCATTCAAATCTTCATCATTTTCTGTAAAATTCATTATATATTTATCATTAGATTAATAACTTGTATTTCCAAAGTCTGTTTAAGTTTATATATCAACTCCAAAACTGTATATTTAAATAGAAGCTTAAGTTTCAGCATCCCTCTTTTATGTTCTCAAAGTTTACTGATCGCAAGAATTTTTTAATGTTTGTTCTTGTAATTCTTTTATCTTTTACCTAAAATTTTTTAAAAATGTGTTTACATTTTAATAACATATTGTTAATGATTACTTTTAAAGCTTATTCTCTTTAATAAGAAGTAATCTCTCTTCTTCCAGTCTTAATACGATATCAATCTAATATTCAAGAGCTTCTTTGATATCTTAATAATTCTCCTCCTAACCTTATTCCTGGTTTTTGGTTGAAGTATCTATTTAACTCATTTTATTAATAAAAATTGATTTGAATATTGCTAATTAAATTATAAATATGTGTTTGATTATTAGTATGAATCTTATGGATATTAGAAATTTATATGGAAATAAATCATTCTTAAATTAGAAAAATTTAAATTCAACTGGAACAAAATCAATTAAATAAATTGCATACATATCCACAAAAATTATTAATGATTTCAAAATTTCGCATACATATTATTTTAAATTTCTAGAGGAAATATCATTAATCATACATAAAATAATCAATAATTGTATATAGAAATCTTCATAATTAAGAATATTTTACACTATTTTTCTAAATAATTTAATAGTAATAATAAATAATTTTTAACAATCTTATCAAAATTAGGAATTTATCTATTTAGAAATACCATTAAATTAAATATTTCATTTATTTATATGTAAATTTTTAAGCACTCAGAAAATCTACTATGAATTAGAGAACGACGAAAGTAAAATACTAATTACTAAATTGAAATATATTAAAGAAATTCCATTTTTCTAAATAATTTTTTAAAACTTTTGACTATTTTTTTGTAAATTTCCTATTCTATTAGAAATACTATTAAATTAAATATTTCATTTATTAATTTGGAAATTTTTAAGCACTCAGAAAATCTACTATGAATTAGAGAACAACGAAAGTAACATACTAATTACTAAATTGGAATATATTAAAGAAATTCCATTTTTCTAAATAATTATTTAAACCTTTTAACTATCTTTTTGTAAATTTCCTATTCTATTAGGAATAATACTAAATTAAATATTTCATTTATTAATTTTGTAAATTTTTAAGCACTCAGAAAATCTACTATGAATTAGAGAACATCGAAAGTAAAATACTAATTACTAAATTGGAAGATATTAAAGAAATTCCATTTTTCTAAATAATTTTTTAAAACTTTTGACTATCTTTTTGTAAATTTCCTTATTTATTTTTTTTAATTACTACATTTAGAAATAAGTTTATATAGAGTAATGAATAAATTAATATTTTAATATTAATTTAGATAGAATTTCAATGTATTTGCGATAAACAAAAAGGATTTAATTTGATTGGATAATTTAATCTTACTAAGTTAATTAATTGAAATATCTTAAAAGAGGTGGTTAATATTAAATGAGGTGATTAACTATTAACTTGCTTTTATAAGAAAAAATGAACAAGTTAAATACACACTTCTCAAATTCCTAATTAGAGTCCAATCAATTTATTAATAAATATTTTCTTTCTTAATCTATCTTTTCATGTTTATATAATTAAAAGTTCACTTAAATTTAATCAAATCCAAAGCCAACTATTTATTTAGCAGAAAATAAATAGTTTTTAAAGAATCTTTTTTCAGCTCATTTAGAATAGAATACTTTTTAGGGAAAAAAGGAAATGAGCAAGATTATCATGGTACCATAGATAAGATCAAGTAGAAATTTATTTTGAATTTAATCGATAAAAGTTGATAAATATTTATGCTTAAAAATTATAAGATAGAAAAAAAATAATAGGAAATGGGGCTAATAATCTTCAGTTAAATGTAATCACTTAATATAAAAACAAAATATTTAAATATGAATGAATATTGAATATGATTTACTTCTTATCATCTTCATTTCTCAATTTAAGCTAATCAAAATAACTATATTTATAATATTAATATAGGAAGAAATGATAGGGCTATATGATATTTCAACTTCTTAAATGCATTCTAATAACTTATCTACAAAGACGGCAATTCGATCGCAAGCTTCATCTGAAGGTATTATTTAAGCTACAATAATACCATTTATTCAAATTAATAACATTTAGAAATAGATTAGTGGTTAGATTCGAATATAAATGCCAGCAGGCCTAAAAGATAACAAAGAATATCTAGTTTGAATCAATCATATTAGTAGTAATAGTAGTAGCTATAATAACATAACGGTACTTCGTTTAAAAGGACATCTAATCTTAATAATATTGATTACTATAATAATGTTAGAACTTCATAATCAACAAAAAACTCTAAGAATAGTTCAATGAGTTTTATATTTGATGAACATGGGGCATATAATTCTTCAAAAGCTGAAACCTCAAGGCAATTGGGGTAGACTGATTATAATTAGAGAGATTAAAATAACTATAATGTTAGTGAATAGAACTAAAACAATTCTAAGTATGAAAATGAATTTTTAGATGCTAATTACACCACATATTCACGATCTAAAGTTAGCTCTAAAGATTATTCATTTCCAATTATATTAGCTAAGGATAAATTAGATGATATTCAAAACCTCTAATAATATAAAAGCAGATAATTTTATGATTAGACTAGTAGTTAACCCTTATAGTAAGTCAATGTATAAAAAGACGATGTTTCTTTTTAAAGTTAGCCATAGATACATTAAATAATAGATAAATAGCTTCTTTAAAATAGTTAGAAAACACCAAATCAGTCAAGTTATTAGAAGAAAAAAATAGAGTTTTTGGAATTAAATAAATTTGATTCTAACAATATACCTAGCTCTAACTCGCCTGTAGTGGAACTATAAACTTAAAAGTCTGCTGCAGTTGAACCAAATAAAAATAATAGAATTAGATCCTAAATATATCAGAAGAAGAGATAACAATTTGAAAATATATTTGGAAATGATTCATAAATATAAAGTAATAATTAAGCTAAAAAGGAAGTAGGGAATTCAAATGGGTTTAGTCTCTTAGAAAGAGAGGCCTATATTGATGGAGTACAAGTAAATAAGAGTTATAATTCTTCTCCAAAAAGCTCCTCATATAATAAAAATATAAATATTTAATAAATATCAAATAAATTATCAAAAGTTGATACTTCAAATTCAACTTAAACTTAATAAAAGTAACCTAATAATAATAATAATAATATTACACACAATCAAAACAATAATAACAAAACTAATTTACTTAATCAAAAAAAGGAAAATACTGTACTATCTTAAGGATAAAGTGGTCTTTAAAACTAAGATATTTTCTAATTTGAGCAAGAATGCTTTGAGGAAATGCATTTCTTTTAAGTGGAATTTTTATAAAAATGTAAATCTTGGATGAATTAGTTAGAAAGTAATAAAATTTGAACTAGTTTGCAAGGAAAATTTAATGTAAAATTTAAGAAAATAAATACAAAATATAAAATAATTTATATAAGTTAATAAATAAGTAAGTAAATAATTAAAGGCAATTAAATAATCTATTAATCATTGCTTTTAAACATTTGTCAAAGTAGTGGTTGTTTACTTTTGAGGGAAAAGAAGTCTCTCTTCGTTACTCAAAAGTTTCTTCCACTCTTCTGAGATGTTAAAGTCTTATTTAAGGCTTTCCTTCTACAATTTAATGAAAATATTAATTAATTTCAATACAATTTCTAAAATAATTTATTCTCAAAGTAAAATTTAAAATGAAAAATTTAATACCTTTTGTTTCATGTTCTTCTTTATACGTTCTTCTCTACTTAATCCTATCTCAAAATCTTATTTGAAGTCTTGCATTAAACCTTTGTGTTCTTCTCTTTGCTTTTCTATCTTTTCAAGTACATCATTTCCAACTAATCCTTGGAATAAATTATCTAATTTTATTATTAAAGAATTATTTTAATCTAGTAAATACAATTTCAATTACCTTTTTATCCTCTTGTATAGATTGAATCTAAAGTTACTATAAATGATTCAGCTTTTTTAAATGTATCTTATAAAGCTAGTGATTTTAACTCAAGTAATTTTCTTTTCTTTCTTTCTTAAGCTAGAATAAGCTTAACTTTTGCAAGTAATTATGCACTTTATTAATTACGATTTGTTTTAGTTTATATTTCTTTCGTTAGCTTAACCGATTAATCTTCTAACTCTTAAGCAAGTTCTTAGATTTTATTAGAGTATATCTTATGATTTTCAAGGGTTTGCTTATTGGATATCTTTAAATTTTTATAAACTGTTTCAAGTTCTCCTATCTTTCTCTTTTACTCAACTATATATTTTTCAGCTTAGCTAAATTCTAAAGTCATCATAGATACATTTTTTAATTCTTTTTCCTTATTCTTATCCTTCTTATTTGCTTCTCTAAACTCTACGAATTAAAGCCTAGCTTCATTGTCTCTAATACCATATGCCTCTTCATTATTTGATTCTAGCTCACATAATATATACACCTGCTTATCTCCAACGCTTTCTAATGTTCTCCCTCCCAGTATTATAATTTCTCCTTACTACTCACTTTAATTAGATGCCATAGCAAATGAATACCTAGGAGTTGGCACATATCCACCACAATTTGGTCTTTACCAATAACCCTCATCTATTGTTTTAATTGATATAATATGTTTTAAATTAAAAGCTCATTAGAATTATATAAATTGATAAATCTTACTCAAGTTTAGAAGATAGAAATCATTTAAATAAGTAGCTGTTAAACTTTTCATTGCATCTTCAGGGCAACTAATACCACCAAATAAACAAATAATATTCTCTTTAACAGGAAGCATTTTCTTTTGAAAATTGTAATTTTATTAAAATGAAGATAAATTTTTATAAAATATTTACATGGAATGCTCTAGGACATGGTTTTTGACCTTTAGTTTCAAAATATTTTATTTACTTTGTCTCAACATCCAAGATAATAGAGGTATCAGTACATTATTTCTTTTAATTGAAACCACCAAAGATGAAAATTTAAGTGTCAGAAATTTTAATAGCACTATGAGCTTTAGTAGGAGGGAATAATTAATGATCCTAAAAAAGAGAAAAGAATTAATATGATGATTTGATAACTATTTTAAATGTACTTAGAAATCTATTTTATCCCACTTGATAGGTTTATAATCATCATACCCAGAATCCCATTCTATATTATCTAGAGAAAATGTCCAAATTTCATTTGAAAGAAGATTTTCTGGCATCGAAGCACCACCAATTACATATTTTTTATCACCCATATTAATTAACTAAGAGTAGATTTTGGGTGGATTTGGCCCTATTAGCAAAATATATCATTTAGAACAGTGAGTAAAATAAATATTGATTACCAATATACCAAAAGAATGAATTCCAAACTCTTGTATCGCAATTAAGTACATACATATCATTTAATATCTTCTTTTCAGGAGAAAGTCCTCCGTAGATAAATAAATAAGGAGACTAATACCAACTTTAGTGATAAATTCTTTTTGATGGGATTTTACCGCTGCATTCATATTCAGACCATTCTTATTCAACTAAATTGATATAATAAATTATCTTATTCATTTGCTAATTCGATTTGCTTAATGTTACCTGGATCAAAGTAGTGGATTGCATTATTCTATAAAGACGGATTTTAATTTAATTGATTGTCTAATTCTGCGATCTTAAATTATATACTGTTGGTTGTGTTTATGGTAGGTGCATTTTTCCCCTGAGTTGGATTAATTGTATTAGTTGTTTTTGTATCGTTTCTATCTTTTTCATTTTCTTTTTATACATATTAGTTTTTACATTATGTGCATGGATTATCAAAATCTTACAAAATATTTTGGCTTCTTTAGTAACCTCTTTAGGCTTAATACCTCCAAAGTAAATATATTTGTTTCTATCTATTAAATAATCGAGTGAAACACCTTCCTCTATGCGAGGAAGATCAGTACCTTTACTATATTAAACCTTTTTGTAGAATAAATTTTTCATTGTATAACTTTCTTTTGATAATTTGAATAATAATATTGGTTGATTGATACTGATTTTAAAATATAACATATAGTACAAAGGAATTATAATTATGAGTGAATAGTAATATTAACTTATCAATTTTTCTTAATGACTCCCTAATCAATTAAAACGGGGATTTCAGCAGCCATCCAAGGACCTAACTAATATTTTATTAAATAATTTAATCTTATATCATGAAACATTTTTTATAATCAATCAATTACTCCTAATGCTAATGCGTGAGCAATACCGAATTTAGGACTATTCTTAGCCCATAAAGGAGCAAAATGGATATCTAAGCAAATCTTTCCTCCTCTAATTAGTAATAAATAGTATTCAATTTCATAAAAAATTAAATGAAGTTTTTGTTATTTTACCTATACATCTTATGAGTTTTGCCATCGAGTTCTGGTAAACATAATTCAATGGGAGAAGCTGGGTAAGTGGCAGGAATTTCGAATTCTAAATCAAAATCATAACGGACTAAATTGTGAATGTACCAGCATTTGCCTTTCCATACTTTTCCCTCCTTATCAGAAGCGATTTTAATCCAATCGTTATCTTATTATTTATTAATTTCAATATACTTAATCAAAATTAAATATTCTTCTTTAACTCTATCGACCCATTTTTCATCTCTAGGTCCTGCATTAACTTTACAAAGAGGGATTTACTCTACAATTGATTTGATTCCGTCCATTACTAATTAATAATATCTAATTTTGATTGATGAATGATTCTTTTAGTTTTTTGATTAATTTAACTTTATAATCTTTGATAAATTGGTATAAAATAGATTCAGAAAAATTTCCCCACCACCCAACTACCTACCTACATACTCGCCTACTCCCAAAAACACGTAGCATATATTTTATAGCTTTTATCTGATATTTATGTTTATTTTTTTTTGGATTAAATTTAAATTTAAAATTAATTAATCTATCAAAATTTCAAATATTTTCAGTTATAATTTATCATTTATATGTTCTATTTCTTTTGTTTTATTTTTCTTATTTTTTTCATGTTTAATAAATATTTTATTGATTATTTTATTAATATCTGTTAGTTAGTTTCTTTGTTTATTTATTTCTTTGTTTATTTATTTATTTCTTTGTTTGTTTGTTTCTTGTTTGTTTATTTGTTTGCTTATTTGTATGTATCTATGTATGTATGAGTTCTAGAAGTCTTAAGTAACTGTAAATCTATCTAATTAATTTTTTATTTTTATTAATTTCTTTTATTTTAAATTTTTTTAATTTTTCATATTTTTAAATTTTTTTTTTAGGATAGTGACAGAGCAAGAAAATAAATAGGATACGAGATGATTTTGTATAAATTAAAGTACATGGAGGAAATGGAAAATTTGCGCGGTTGGTATTAATAAAAAACTTCCGGGGTTGTTTCAATATAATTCTTTTTTTTTTGGAGCCGGGTATGTACCTTATTTTACAGTATTCAAAATCATTCATATGTCTATTTATCTCTCAGTATAAGAATAAGAAGGAGGGTTATTATCAATTTGTTTTATTTTTTGTTGAAGAGATTAAGAATGGATATCTTAAAAAATTAGATTGGAAACGATAATAATTACAATAATTCTTGTAATATTATTAAGAGCGAATAAAAACTTATTTCTTTGCTTCTCTCCTACAAATTTATTAACTAATTAATAATTTTTCTTCTTATTCCTTTTTTGTTTCTTTTTGTATTTTTTTCCAATTAAATTAATTATATTTTAGTTATTCATGCAGCAAGCTTTTAAATTTGGCAAATATTGAATTATTTTTTTTCAAAATTCAGATTTTCTTTCAATTAACATTTGTGAATAACTTATTAAATTTTTAAAGAAAGAAAAGTTGAAAATAAACTAATTAAATAAAAAAATTAATAATATTGAAAAAAGAAAAGGTATGAATATTGTATCTTTATTGCTGATTTTAGTAGCAGCCATTAGTATTTCAGAAAGTAAGGTGATTAATTCAAGCATCCCTTACAACAAGTTCAAAAAAGGATAAAATAGCATTTATATAACAAAATTCAGTTTAGATATCGGTAGAGGTTAATACAAAGGTCGTGTTAAATTCAATAAGCCCTTAATTTAATCTAACAGAGATGATAATACTACTTTAACTATGGCAGTTGTCCTTGATGACAAATGGGAAGAATACCAAGCTGCCGAAACCTGTATGGACAAGAAGAATGCTACTAGACTCACCTAATAGGTGAGTGTTCCTAATGACGGTAAATAATGGAGTTAGGAAATTACCCATGTCCTTACTCAAGTTGTTAGAAGGTAAGAGAATATTAGATAGAATCTGATTAATTTAATTATATTATTTTTTTAAAACGAAACAGGAGAACTTACTTTTTCACTCTCTTAGATTGTGATGGTAATCTGAATGGTAAGAATCCCGCTGGTTTGAAAATTGAAGTAAACGCTGAGATTATGAATGTTGATGATTCCCATTTTTCATCAGAAGAAGAAGGTTTCTTAACTCCTTTCTTCTTGCTCTTAGTTTGTTGCTCCATTTTCTTATCCAAGAATATTTAGAGACTATTAAAGTAATATAATAAGGAAGAAGAATTGGATTGGGCCTTTTTACTTGCAAACATTACTTTAATCATGCAAATTTTAAATATATTCTTTGAATGGACCCATATGCTTATTTACTCTTCTAATGGTAAGGGTTCATTCGTTCTCCAAATGTTTGGCTAAATCTTTGGTATTGCTGCTTAATTCACAATGGCTATTATCTTTATCCTTATCTCTTGGGGTTGGACTATCAATTATACCGAGCTAGAAAACTTCGATATTTATATTCCTCTTGCAGTAATCTTTTAAAATAGATTGATTACTATTAATTAATTATTTGATTTCCTTAGTTTTTTCTAGTACATAAACAAATTTTAAAATTATTAAAATAGGTATTGATTGGCATCATTCATATGATGATTATTGGTTTAAGCAAACTAACGGACGATGAAAGTCATAAGTTCCATTAATATGGAGGCTTTGTTGGCTGGATTATTGTTATTTTGCGTTTAGGTATGTTCATATATTTCCTTTTCGGTATTAAGGATACTCTTGCTACTGCTAGAGAAAAGGTTAAGGTTTTCATTTACAAATTCACTGTATTCGGATCTTTATACTTCCTTGCTTTCCCTTTCATTTTATTGATCGCCTCAATCATTGCTGACTACGTTTAACACAGAGTTATTACTATCGGTACTCTTTTAATATAATCTATGGCTATCATTTTCATGAGTTTCTAATTCACCTCTAAATCTAGTGACTATTACCAAGCTTCCATGAAATCTAACCCCCTTCTTCCTTATGGAAAGCAAGATTGACTGACTGATAGATAGATCATTATATAGAATTTCAAAGTTTATTTAGAACCCTTAATATTTAATTAATTAAAATGAATTCTTTTTAAGCATTATTTTGTAATTCAATATTGTTTGTAATTAGTTTCTAAATATCAAATTAATTAATTTAGTTAGTTATTTCTTATTCTTTCTCTTTATATTATAAGGTATTTCTATCTATCTATCTATCTATCTATCTATCTATCTATCTATTTATGTATATGTTTTTTTCATTTTAGGTTTAATAGCTTTTTTATCTTAAGAAACAACCAGATTTAATATCTAATAACATATTAAAGAGAGATAAATAAAAAATCTACACAAATTTAGTATACATTTAATTAAAGATTTTACCAAAATGGCTTCTAGAATCAGATAAATTTCAAAACAAGTTTTAAACTAAAAGAGCACCTTCTAATTTGCCACTGCTGGTAAACTATCAAATGCCAGAATAAACCAATTTCTCTCAGCCTCTTACATGATCCCTCATCCAGAAAAGGCATTTAAAGGTGGTGAAGATGCTTGCTTTTGTGATAATTAAATATTGTGCGTTGCTGATGGTGTTGGTGGATGGGCTCAATATGGTGTTGACCCTGGCCTTTATAGCAAGGAATTAGTTTAACACATTTAATCAAATTTTACAAATAAAAGATCTGAGTATCTTCTAAATCCTAAATAATTGATTACTGATTCTCATGGATAAACAAAGGCCACTGGATCCACAACATGTTGCATCTTGACAATTGATGAATAAAAACCTATTATTTATTCTAGCTACATAGGTGACAGCGGGTATGCTATTTTCAGAAAAGAAAATAAGAAAATTACCCCCATTCATGTTAGTGAAGAATAAACAAAATCATTTAACTTCCCCTACTAAATAGGTTCGGAAGGAGATAGTCCTACCAAATCATGGACTTTCGATCATGAAATTCAACATAATGATATTATTGTAGTAGGCACTGATGGTATTTTTGATAATATTGATGAAAATCAAATCCTTAATTGTATTAAACCTTTCTGGGAATTTAATGATAATATTTCTGACGTAAAGCTTCTCTCCGAAATCATTGCAAAATATGCTTTCAAATTATCTATTGATCCTGTTTATAACTCCCCTTTTGCTAAGAGAGCTAAAAAAGCTTACTATAATTTTAGAGGAGGTAAATCTGATGACATTACTGTAATTGTTGCTCAAGTTAAGCTTCTTTCAGAATAAAAATAATAGCAAGAATGATTAGAACAATTCAAGAATAATAAATTATTTTATTTATAAATTTTGTGTTTATTTTAAAGTTGATTGTTTGTTTATTTGTTAGAATACATGCATGCTTACATTTATTTTAAGTAGGATATATCTTTTCCTTTTAGATGAAAAAAAATAAAGAAAAAATAATAATTAAATTTATTAAAGTTTCTCTTTCTTGCCTTATTGTATTGTACACATGCATATACACAGAAATATTTACATTTAAAAAGTTTTAATAATTATTTATATCATACTACAAGCAATTCAGGATAGCTGTAGAACATATAATAAATAACTTAATTAGCTAAGTGTAATATATACAAACTAAACAATTTGGCAAAGAATGCTAGTTAATAAGATTTATCAAGCTCTTGGCAATCGAAAAAGGGCTGAAGCATAAAGAATATAAGAAGAAGAAGAGAGGAGATAGAAGTAGAGAGAATTAGAAAATTAAATATAAATATTTACTGACCCTAGTTAGATCAATATGTTCATAGTAGAAGTAATGAAACTAATGAAAGATGTAAGTTTTGATTATAAACATATGAGGAATATTACTAATTCATGTTTTAAACATTAAGGGAAGATACAGGAGGGCTATTTAGAAAATTTATCTCTTTTTTAATCCAGATTAATGTGTGCAGATTGACATGCTCTAGTCTCTTAAATTAATAAGAAGGTACTTTGCTTGTCTTTCTTATATCATTAAAAAAGCAAAAGCTTCTGAACACAAAGCTAGCGATTAAAAGCTGAAAACTTTCTTTCTCCTCCTTAAAAGAGCAAATGAGTTACTCAATGAATAAAACAGAATTATAATTACTCTCATTTTAGGTTTCTAAAACATTCAAAACGATAAAAACCCTAATATTAATCGTTTAAGTGTTCAAATGGTGAATAGATTAAACGAACTAGTTGCTATTTCTGACAGATGCTCATTTAAAGGACTTATTTCCTATGAGTCGCTACTTGGAAACACCACAGAAAACTTCGATTTCAGAAAGTATTTAAGAACTAAAAAAGATTTAGAAAATAAAGAACCTCAACAAGTAGAAAGTAATAAGATTTGTAGTATAGAAGAAATGACTGAAGAAGAAGGAATGCCTTCTGAAGAGAATAGAAATATAAATTAATCACCAATCAAAAAACTTTAGGAAGAACAAAAGAAAAGAATAATCTAAAGAAAAAAACGTAAATTATAATTAGCAACAATGAAACAAACAATATTTAACGATTTAAAATAAAATTTATTTATTTTTTTACTTTCTAAATATATATAGTTAATTTTTAAACTAAGAATATGATAATCAACACACTAAAACTTTGCTAATTTTGGGCCTTTTATTTCAAATCTAAAAACATGATTAACCAATATGCTTTAACTCTGAGAAGAGCATTAAATTTATGTTCTCAGTTTCGAGACAGTTGGGTATTAATTATTTTCATAGTTGATCCTGTAAAAGTTTATTTAAAATATAATCTAAAAAAATAGGATGATGATTTCTAAAAAGAAGTCATTTGTATAAAAATAGAGATTTCTAATTTTTACTTTGAGCAGTAGAAGTAATTTCTTATTTATTTTTTTATTTGAAATTTATAAATTAATAACAATTAAACTCTTTAAACCAAAATCAAATCAGTTTTAAGATGTGCTAGAAAATGCAAGATAAAGTGTGGCAACATATATTGCAGCAATTCAATTTAAAATAAATCATTCTTTAAAATTAATTCAATATGCCAGAAAAAAAGAAAATCAAAATAATGCACTCATTTCATGACTATGTAATAATTATCTTTGATAATAATTTTTTAATTTGAATTTGATTGATAATGTAGATTTCTTAAATTGTTATGGTACTTGGAAATATGGCGTTAACTGAAGAGTATCTAGAAGATTATTCAAGATTATTAGAATGCCATAGGCTTTAAACATGGTTAGCACTTATTTATTTAGAAGGGGTTCATGATGATATAGTAGCAATTTGTTAATCTAATTTTAAAAATGCATAGAAAAAGGTAAATTTTTTAAAAAAATATATATTATTTTTACTTGATTTATTTATATATTTATCTCTCAAACAGTATGGAGATATTTTATAAGAGGAAGGAGAAATTCTTAGAACCCTTGATGAAGCTTTTGGAATTAATAGATTAAAATCCTAAACAAATACATCGATCAGAGATAAAAATGACTTTTAAACAGAACTTGATTAAAAACTTTACAAAAGATTTAAGATTGAAAAATTAAATAAATCTCTTGTAGTCTTTCATAAGAGACCATCTTCTGCTGGTCCATCTACAATGGCTAGTCTTATTAAAGCATATGATCCTGATTTTATGAAAAAAAGTAATCTAAGACTATATTATTAAATTATTTACTTTATAAATACTAATAGATTTTAATAAAATAATATTATTATTATTATTTAAAGCGTAATTAAATCAACAAATAGAATCTAAATAAATGCTGATATAAAGCTAAGAAGATTAAACTTAAAAGATTAATCAAAATAATACAACTGTAAGTACTAGGCTATCAGATTCATATGGTTCACCATTTTTGACAAATATTTCCTAAAATAATGATACTTTGAATAAATCATTTTTTTCTCCTCTCACTTTAACATTACCATCTGATACATTAGATAAAAGGAATGCAATAGATTTATTTGATACAATAAAAGAAGATCAAGATTTATAATAATTTAAAGCAGGGGAATAAATCCAATAAACTTAGAGTTAGATTCCAATTTTGACAAACAATACTACACCTATAAATAAAACAAATCAAATTGAAAACTCAAGGTATTCTGAAAAACCATCATATAAAATTAAAAAGAGGCATTTAAGTTTAGTAAAACAACCACCTAAACAAATTATTAAAACTGAATTTAAATATGGAGAGTAATTACCAGTTGTAATCACAACTAATAAATGTAATTAATTTTACCAATTTATTTAATTTTTTATTTAGTTAAATCAATGATATTTAATAACATTAATAATGCTAAAAATATATTCCTTTATAGAGTTACCAACAAATTCTTTATTTAAAATAGATTGGGAATCTTAAAACTTTTATAGTGATCCTCCTTAATAATAAGAATAAATTAAACAAATATAAATTCCTAAAGATATTCAATCAGAAACGAATCTAGAAGGAGAGGAAGAAGATTAAACTAAAAAAGAAAAAGTACAGTCTATCGATATAATAAATTTAGACTAATTCTTTAAGTTATTTATAGAAAATGACCTCAAAGAAAAAGGAACAAACTTACCTTTTGACTAGTAAATAAATTCAATAATTTTTATATTTACATAATTTTATTAAAATTTAGTATCAATGAAGGAATTAGTATGATTATGAAGGATGAAAGGTTTGATAAACGAGAGTTTGGAAATGCTACGGGATTAGTAGATTTTAAATAAAAATTTAAATAAGCTTTGAAAGAAGGTATTGAAGAACATGATCTTGAAAAAGGTAGAATAGCACTAAGGGAAAAAGTACATAGAGAATTTATAGTAACTTGATATTCAGTAAAAATGTATTCAAAGATAGATAAATTTTATTAAAAAGGATTTAAAAAACGAAGAGGATATAACTCATTCAATTTAGAAATATAAAGAAAATAAATTAGGTTTAGATTATTCTTTTTTTAAAGTTATATTTTCATTTAAATTTTTTTTCTTTCTTATAGAAATGGAAAAGATGGCTTAACTGTAGAGAGCAAATATTTAATAAAAGAGGTCATTTTCAGATAGATTTATGGCTCATCGTCATATTCTTAATTTAAATAATGCCTTTGATACTAAACAAGAAAAAGAAAGATAATTAAAAATATAAGAAAAAAGGGAAACAAAACTTGGGTAGCTTTCTTAAACAAAGATTAAATCTTAATCCTAAAAAATCGGAACAGAGAATTAAGAGGAAAAGCCCTAAAAGCATTATAAGGAAGTAGCAAAAAAAGTAAACAAGATAATTATTACAATAAAGCCCATAATAAATAAATATTTTATTATTAGGGAATTAATATGATAGCAGAATAAACTTCTACTAAAATCTTTAAGGAAGAAAAAGAGATAACCAAGATCTTAAAACATTAAAAATCGAAATCGATGCAGTTAACATAAACAGATAATTCTTAAATATAAACTGCCTTAAAAACTGAAAGTATTTAACATGGATAGTAGTAATAGAATCATATTCTCAATCCACTTAAAAAACCTAATTTTTTATAAAACAAATTACCTATAACAATTACTGAAGCTTCTGATAAACCTCCTAATCTTAATTCATCCAAGTCAACTACTAACACCAAGTAAGAATTCATCATATCTTCTTATAAAAAATTTGGAATTAAATTCTACAAATTAATCAAATTTTTTTATAAATTTTTTTTATTTAATCCAAATATTAATTTCTTTTTAATTATAGTCTCTCTTCTATTTGGACGAGCAGCTTTTATGAAAAGGCATATTATACTTAATTAGCTAATAGCTGCAATCTTTATGGAACAAAATAAGTAGCAAAATAAAGTAAAACATTTGGAGATGTTATTAGTTTGGCAGTCAAAATTAGAAGATCTAATGGATAGGAAGCAGTCAAGAAATTATTTACAGGCCAAGAGTAGAAAAAAGTAAAGAAAAAAACAATTCATAGAAATATAAATTTATTAATGAAAGTAAATAATATGATATAGATATCTCATGAATGAATAATGTATTATAGTGTATTCTAATTTAATTTATATTAACTGAGTTATTTATTTATTTTTTTATTAATTATGAAAACGAAGTAATAAAATTATTGTATTCATTTAATTCTAAAATGTAAGGCAAATCAATTAATCATTTTTATTATAGTCTAAATATTAAATTTTAATAAAAATAAAAAAAATATTATGCATAATGTCAATGGTAAAAGCATTGTTAAACTAAGGTTATGTATGTATGTCTCTCTTACTATTAGCTATTTAATTTAAGATTTCTTTCGAATAGTTTTATTAACACAAATAGTTAATTTTTTAGTTTTATTCAATAGGTTCAATCATTTAATTATAATTTTTTCAACATTTAAATATTAAAAACTAATAACTTATTTTTGAGGTATTGTGGCTTTAGTTACTATCCTTACTCCAAATTAATATTTTTAAATATCAATAAGTTAGAATATATGGACCTACTACTCACTATAATTTCTAGTTTCTATTGGAAGTAGTAAAAAGAAAATTATCTTCTTAGACTTGAAAAATAATCATTAATTATAATAAAACAGACACACTAAAAGATAAAACTATTAATAATGATCATTAATTAATTTATACTTTCTTCTTTTTCAATGTATTCATTGATTGATTCTCGCTTCTTTTTAAAATATTCTTTATATTGTCTCATAATAAATCATACTAACAATTATAATTCAAATTTATTTCGGTAAATCAATTTTTTTTATAAATTATTTCTAAAAAATTTTACAAATTTTAATTTAAACTTATTTTATCTCTTATTTCTATTATAAGATATACCAAATACTAAATAGAGATATAAATGTATGTAAGGAATAACTAACGAATTTCAAAAATTTTCTATTTTACATTCTCTAATAAAATTAAGTAATATGGGAAAAGAAGGCAGGCAATGCAAAGAAAATTGAGATGAAAATCAAGATTTAGATATTAATATCACTACATATATTGTATTAATTTTAATATATTTTATTCCTGTTTTAAAATTATCCTTTAGGATCAGTAACCAGCACATTAGACGAAGTTAGGAATATAAACGTAGGTCATAAAGCATCTGTTTGATTTAGCAATTGACTAAATCTTATCAGAAAAGTAACAATTTTCATACATATTTTGATAGTTAAGGAGATCATTCTTGTAATCTTTATGAAAATAGTGGTATGATCCAAAATCTTAACAACTATTGGTAAGTTCTATGTAGAATTTTTTCAAAGTTAAGTCAAAATCATCCTCTAACATACAAGGATACTATTAGTGGCCTAGATTTTCCTTACACTAATCCCATTAACCTATGGTAACCTGGTTATCTATAACTTCAGCAGGATTTACTTCAGATTGTCTGAGGGTGTAGCTAGTTTTATAAAATTAGAGAACACCAGCAACAGCAAGCAATGATGCAACAGTTAGAGTAATAAGGAATTTGCTCATTTTAGATTTATTTTAATTTTTTTATATTTTACAGATTAAAAATCAATTATGATAAAATTTACATATTTACTTTAATTAAAACCAAAAATTATCCATTCTTATCAATTAGAAAATTTGTATTTTCTTCAAAATAAAAACTCTTCTCAACAATAATGAACATAGGTTGTTTGGGTAGGTTGATTTCTTGTAAAAGAATTTAATTTTCTTGAGTTACATAAATTACATTTTTATTAAAATTGAGTGGTTTTTAAGATTTATCAATAGAAGATTTACTAATAATAAATATAAATGGTTTTTTTAAATTTATTAGCAGAATTTTGTTATAAATTCTTAGTTTTATTTTATATCTCAACATAAAATAGGATAAAGGATAATCAATATAAGGTTTAATATTTCATTAATTCACAAAAAGTATATTATCTTACTTTTTAAATTGTTATTTGTTATTTATCTTTATTTTTTTCTAATAATAAGCTAATTTTTCATAATTCTAATTAGAAAAGTAATTATTATTATTTCCTGTGGATTTTGTCTATAAATTAACACCCAGACTAGCAGCAAGCCTGTTAAATAAAACATAAGTTGAAGGGAAGAGTTTTGAAAATCAAAGAAATAAGATAAATTTGAAAAAAAGTAGGTTGATAGAAGTAAGGAGTGATGTAGCATTATAGGATATATAACACTATCTTAAATAATAAAGAGGATACTTCAATTAAGAAATCGCCTAAATTAATTAATTTACTGATAAAACCTAATTATTTATTTCGCATATAATATCAGATGAAGCCCAATAAGTGAGCTTTTTGTCAAGTAGAAGAGAAAAAAACCTATTTTAAACAATTAACAATCTAGAAATAATTTTATTCTTCCTTAATTAAATAAAATACTTTTCCCCTCCCTTCTTGTCTATTCTTCTATAATTAGGCTTTTTTATATTTATATTATTATTTAATGTAAGGCTTATAGTAGGTTTACTCCTTTAATTTACTTATTTTAATTTTGATCATAGTAATTATGAGGATCGAGTAAAATTTATTTTATATTTTTTAATAAAAAAAAGTAAGTGTTATTTATAATTACTTGAATTTTGTACTAAATTGCCCTCTCTATTTTGTATTTTTTATAGTAATTTATCAGGAAAGCAATCAGAAAGAATTGAGAAGAAAATTCTATTTAATAATTTTAAAGGAGTGAACAAATTAATATCATTCTGTTTTTTATAATTAGTTTTTAATTTGACTGAAACTAAAATTTGAAAAACACAACAATTTAACTTTATTAGCAAAAAATATTTTATTTTTACAGATAAATTAATTTCTCCTAAAAGATTAGCATTTGAATGATCATTCTTTGACTTGACCGCACAACCTACTTACTTTTACAGCAATTACTTAAATTCTCTTTAAAAAATTTTATACTAGTTTGAAAGTTGCTACTAAATAAGTATTGAGCTTTTTATTTTTAAAGAAGATTATGGTAAGTATGCTTATATAGTATTCTTATATTCCCCTTTTATTTTCTATCCTTTGTATATATCTACCAACCAAATGATTCTTTTTTAAGCAGTCTAAATTTTTTGGGGAATTTCTAAGTTTTAAGAATCTTCTAAAACCTATTAACTGCAGCTAATTTTAGTTATTCTTTCTAGATCTGTATTCATACCATAAAATTTATTTAGAGCTTTTCAATTTAATTAGCTTTAAAGAGATTTTTCATTGATAATTTATTATGATTGTTACCTTTTTTCAGTATCTAATTGAGATAATCTGAACTTTATTTTGATTTATTGAGTTAAAATACTATTCAAACTCTGTAAACTAAGATTAGTTTCCTAAATTAGAATATTTATGCATAGATTTTTTTCTAGCAATTCACTTTATTTATATTATTCAATCATTTATTTTACTGGAATCTATCCAAAACATAAAAATTAAATTTTTTATAAATTCTTAAAGCTTGAAAATTCCAACTACTCAAAGTTATCTACACAGCAAAACCCAAAAGTCTTAAAACCATATTTTTTATTAAAAAACTCTTTTTTAATATCAGAGCTCTGTCGTTAAACATTCTCTGCTCGTGACCCTGAAGTTGAAGATTGTGGTTTTTGGGATTGCTATGTTATTAATAATGAACTTATTTGTGTTTTCTCTTGTTGATAATACAAAAGAAAATATACTAATAATAAATAAATATATTATTTTATAGTACTATTATATATATCCATAACAATTATATATTGCTTTGCTTTGAATAATCTTCATTCAATTCTATTGAACTAACCAATAAATTTTATCTCCATCATCGTCTAATAATCTTATCCTTATTATGACTATTTAATACTTCTTATTTATATAAGCCATTATATTAGTTCTTAAAATATATCTTAAAACTATTAAATTTTCACTTTTTAAGGAAAAGTCCAGTGTTAATATATTTAAACAATATTTTCTTATTAAAAGAAGGTATGATTATTTAAAATAAAATTGTTGGAGACACTTTATAATTTATTTCCTTATATAATAAGCTTTTATTATATTATTCATGTATTTTAGAGTATTTAAATGAATGGTAATCAAAAATATGAAAGTTTTTTATTTATAATTTATAATTCCGTCTCTCATAACCCTTTTAATTACTCACACTATTTTATTTTAAGGAAAGACCGAATGAATATATTAGAATAATTTCGAATATATATTCATTCGCCTATCTAATTATTGCTTTACTAGATTATTCAGTTTATAAAATATATGTTCTATTAATTATAAAATTTTTACTTTGAAATAAAAAATATAATTAAAGATTCAAATCCAAAATTTCTTTATATTTTCAAATAAATGAGAAAAATAATTTAAAATTTATTATTTATTTTGAATTTCATTTAAAAAAAAATTAATTTTTTACTTTATTTATTTATAACTTTGTATTTTTTTATATATATATATATTTATTTTTGGACTAAAATTATTAATCAACAATATTTTAAGAAGTTCTTCAGTACAATACGTCACTTCCTTTTATACCTATTTAAACAGTACCGTTAGATTAATCCAAACCAACATAGTAATCTTAGCAGACGTTGTAACTTAGTGTCATGTGATCAGTATTGAACAAGGCTTTGATAGCCAATTAGTATTTACCTTTAGCAATTTTCTTTGTGTATTAAGATACCTAAATAGTAAGAGGGTAAATAATATTATCGACAGTGAGTAAGGATAATTCAATAGGTTAGAGATATCTAGTAGAAGGAAAATAAACTCTATAGTCTTACAAATCCTCATTTCTTTCAAAAGTATATGGAATACGATTTTATTCAAAGATTTAAATCAATTATAAGAAAGCTTGCTTAGTAAATCCATGGAAACTATCCAACGTGAAAACTACACTTTTAGAATCCAACTATTTTCCGAAATATTTAAAACCAGTAATGATAACAGCATATTTATCTTCAAAGAAATAATCTTTTTTTAATAAAACCAACTTTTCTCCATCCTTAACAATAGAATAACTAGGATAGCCAATACTAGCAGCGCCAATGGCATCATAATAATCAGTTTAATCATCTCTATATATATTTATGAAAATTTTCTTTCCAGCAGCCAATCTCTATGAGACAAGCTCAGAGAAAGTGGTATTACTGCTATCATTTTTCTTATATCCGACACAAAGAAAACTATTATTAAGTGCTTCTGAGTATGTGAGTGTTGATTCGAAACCAGAAAATAAAAAAAGACCAGTATGATCACCTTTAGAATCAGAGTAACATTTTGCGTTGTCTGGAGTTTTTAAGAGTTAAAGGGTATTGCAATATTGATCAGTAAGAGTTATATTTATTTTGCAGTCATCATTAAACCAAGATGTAAAATATAAATTGTCAAAATCATCGACTTACAAGTGAAGTTTAATTAAGGCACATATATGACCTATTAGAGCAAAGGAAAGCACTAATTTCTTTTAAAAACTCATTTTTTGCCTTCTTGATGGATTATTATTGCTTGTTTTTAATTATAATTCATGATAAAATTGATTGGGGCTTTTGAAAGTTAATTTTGAAAAAGCATTTTATCAGAAAAATTTTAAGATTTACAATTATAACATAAATATGAAAGAATTTAGATAGAATTGCTGATATTTTCTTATGAATTAGAAGGAATCTCTTATAAAAGTCTATAATTTAGAGTTATTATTTCTGAGATCAACTTAAATAAAATATATAAAAATGTAGATAGTTTTCATAATATAAATAAAATTAATTAGAATATACCTCTTATAATTTTTTAATACAATCAATTTGTTCTTTTTAATAAGTATTATTCTATTTATTTATAATTTAAGTTAATATAATAAATGATAACTCTATATCGTAGACTTTACTAACAATTCTATCTAAATTTTTTTATAGTTATTTATTTATTATATTAACTTAAATAATAAATAAATAAATATGAAAGAATTTAGATAGAACCGCTGGTAAAATCTTATAATATAGAGTTATTATTTCTTATATTAATTTAAATAATAAATAAATAAATATTAATATATTTAGAAGGAATCACTTATAAAGTCTATAATTTAGAGTTATTATTTCTGAGATCAACTTAAATAAAATATATGAAAATGTAGATAGTTTTCATAATATAAATAAAATTAATTAGAATATACCTCTTATAATTTTTTAATACAATCAATTTGTTCTTATTAATAAGTATTATTCTATTTATTTATTATTTAAGTTAATATAAAAAATTATAACTTTACCAGCAATTCTATCCAAATTCTTTCATATTTATTTATTATGTAAGTTAATATAAGAAATAATAACTCTATATTATAAGATTTTACTAGGGATTCTATCTAAATTCTTTCATATTTATTTATTATTTAAGTTAATATAATAAATAATATTTCTAAAATATAGGATTGAAGAAAATGATGTAAAATATCAAACAAATCATATTAAAAAAGTTATTTTATAAATCATGTTTTAATATTAAAATATTTAGTTTTTTTGTAGAATAAAAACTATTTGGCAAATAAAGATACTTGATTATTTATTTATTAAATATTTTTATTAGCATTTTAAATATTATTTAGTTTTAAGCTTTATGGATGAACTAAATATTTTAATAAATAAATTATTTTGAAACGATAGTAAGCATTAACTATATAGGCTTAATTAGATCTTAAAATATTTTTGATAAAAGCACTATTATTAAATCATATAATTAAAAAGTCATATTATTTATATTAAATCTAAAAAAAATAGATACCTCAAAATTGATAATTTTAATAATATAATTAGTATTATTTTTATTATTCTTTTTATAAATCGATTTACTTATCTATATCATTTATTTAATTGTTAAATTTTACTTTACAGAAATATTAAGCAAGCAAGTAATTATAAAAATAAATTCAATTGAATGAGTGTTATAAATTTACATGTAGAAATAACAATTCTTTTAGTAGATCAGGATATTTTAGATAGTATATTAATATATTAGTTTTATTAATGAATTATTGAAGGAGTCAATTATTAAACCCTGTAATTATTGATAGTTTTTATTTCTGATAATACTTAAAGAAAATATAAATATTACTGTGTTTATTTATAATTTTAATGATATTAATAATAATAATTAATATTTACTCTTATTTTTATACATAATATTTTAAATTCTATTTTTGAGAATAAATTAATATAATATTTAATAAATGTTAGAAAACAATATGATTTTTATATCAGGTTTTAAAGCTCTTTATCTCAGCTATTTTATCCTTAGTATCTTCATTTAATTTCTTTTAATTTTTTAATTTTCTAGACTCCAACCTAAACCCGAAGCAGTTGATAATTTTCACCTATAATTTAAACTGTATTCATTCATCAGATTACTTTTAGATTCTTTGTAGTAACATAAAGGATATTACTTGAAAAAAATTAAAAACAAATTGAGCTATCCTTGCTCCCTTAGTTTTCGATTAGTTTTAAGGCTTCAAATAATATTTTAATTTTGCAAAAGAATGATATCTCTTGCACCTATTTCTTACTTTCTACATAATTAAAATCTATTTCTTCTACTTAAATTGCTTTTCGAATGAATTGTGAGGATTTTTAGATGAAAAAACCCTAACTTGATCGTTGCTAAATAAAGGTAAGTTTAGAATTTCCATGATTGTAGATATATAAACACTTCCAGTTTCAAATTAAATTTTTATTATTCTCCTGTGATTCTTATTATGATTATCTTTATAAATAGTTTTGTAATAGTCAGAATGTCAGCTCTCTTAATCATCACTATCTCAGCAGTTAAATTGGCTTGAATCATCTATATCTCTCGCATAGATTTCAAAAGATAGCTTTGATGCATTTTTTAGATGTTGAATAAAATTATTTTATTAACTTAAGGCTGTTTGAAGTTACATACAGCCTCCTAGACCTAGTAATATGATTAATGTCAACCAAACTATTTTCTTTTGTATAACATGATTTCTCTAGTTATTTCAATTGGTTTTAATCTCCTGTAATTTCATCTTACTATATAGAATTTGTTACTCCATCTTCCTCTATCATCTTAACTTTTTAGATTTATAATAATATATTTGACCCTATTATTTCCTACTCTTTGTTCATTACTCCAGCATATTAATATCGAGCTTTGAATTTTAAAATTTGAAATAATTAATTAAGGTTTTGAAAGGCAGCATAGCATTCTTACAGGGCACAATTAACAAAATAAGATTTACTATTTTTTTTTATTTATTAATCTATTGACTAATCATATTTATTCGTTTTTAAAAATTTTTAAAAATAAAATTTCTTAGTGCGATAAAAGTTTAATAAGGTTTATGAGGTAATATAATCTAAAAGTATGATAAATGAATGAAATTTAGAAATTTAAAATGCATAATAAAATGAATAGGATTTATCTAATAATATGATAAATGAATAGGAATTTATATACTACAATAAATGAATGAAAATTAGAAATTTAAAAAGCATAATAAAGTTAATAGGATTTAATAGTACAATAAATGAATGAAATTAATATAGTACAATAAATGAATGAAATTTAGAAATTCAAAAAGCATAATTAAATGAATAGGAATTATCCAATAGTACAATAAATGAATAGGAATTAAAATAGTATAATAAATGAATGAAATTTATATAGTACAATAAAAGAATGAAATTTAGAAATTTAAAAAGCATAATAAAATGAATAGGAATTATCTATTAGCCTATAAATGAATGAAATTTATATAGTAAAATAAATGAATGAAATTTAGAAATTTAAAAAGCATAATAAAATGTAAAGGATTTATCTAATAGTACAATAAATGAAAAGGAATTTATATAGTAAGATAAAAGGATAAAAATTTATAAAGTACCATAAATGAATAGAAATTTAAAAGGCACAATAAAATGATAAATAAAGATTGAACAATAATAGAAATTTGATGGTAATACTAGTTACCAAAAAAAAGTCATAGGCTTTCCATTTACATTAATAAAGTATATAAATTAATAGTAAATATTTTAAAAATAATAAATCTAATAAAATTTAAATAAAAAACATAGTTTTTGGTTTAAGAAATCTTAATAAAAGATATGTTTTTCTATTATCTATGATCCTTCAAAATATTTTTATTTAGCTTTGCATGCATAAAAATATGCGTGCAATTTTAACGAAATTTAAAATGTTCATGTTTTTAAAGCTGATTTTTTAATAAATGATTAATCAAAAATGAAAATATTATTTCTTTCTTTTTCCCTTTTTAAACGAATACAATGTTAAATATATTCTACTTAGATGTTTATCAGTAGATATTTTACCAGAAAATAGAAATCGAATAGCAATTTTTATAATCTTTAGATCTCAAAGACTATCCTTAAAACACTTTCTTGCATTTGAATAAAAGATAAAATTTCAATTCCTTTTGATTTATATTTTTCTCTCTATTTTAGCAATTATGTTTTATGAATATAGACTTTCATCTAGTTTAGAGAAGTTTTACATAGGTTCTGAAGGTTTCAAGAGTATCTCATAGAGCTTAGTGATGTAGGTAGGTTCTTGAAATATTAATTTAGAGCTTTTACAAGATCGGGATAATTCCTGTAGAAGCGTTAAGTATTTGTTGTTAATTTAAAATATTAGAATTGAATCAACTAAAAATTATCTTGCTTATTAATGAAAAAAATTGTATCTAATTTTGTATAATTAATAAAAAATTCTAGACTATAAGATTTAAACACTTCTAATAATAATTTATGTGAGATAAAGTTTTAGAAATGAGGTCTCTCTCAAAATTTCAAATCAATGATTATGTACTGTTCCTAGATAATACTGCATTTTGATCTCATTTTATAAAGTTATACTTAAATCATTAATTAATAATGAATAGAAGTGTGTTAATATTTATATTTATTCGTTGGGATGATGAATTATTAAATAGTAATTTAAAAGTAGAAGTAAAAAATAATTTAAACATCACAAAATAAAATAAGAAAAAACAAATAGAAATGAAACTCCCTCAAAGATTTGCATTAATATATGCCTATCTTTTAAGTTATATTCATAGCTAATGCACACTTGAGAACGAAATCTTTGATGTAGGAAATTAGTAATGCTTAAAATGTGATCTGAGCTGTAAAACTTGCTATGGTATTTCCTCCAATCAGTGCTCATCTTGTCAGGTTGATCATTTTAGGTTAATTGATAATAATACCTGCCTAATCGACTGTCCTCTTGGAATGTATAAAGATTTAATCACAATGACTTGTGGATAATGTGCAATCTCAGGATGTAATAGATGCACTAAAGATTAGCAGTGTATCCTTTGTAAAGATGGTTTAGAATTAGATGAAAAGTAAAATCTATGCAAATTAAAAATGTAATAATGTCCATACCCAGGTCAAGCTTTCTAAGTTGAGAAAAATAAATGTGTATATACTTGCGATGATAATGAAATTTTAGACGAAGATAGCATGCTATGCAATCAGATGTAATAATGTAACTAAGTAGCATAATACTCCTCTTCCTTTAATTTGTTTTTAAGATATAAGGGAGGCTAACCCCCTATAGTTCTTAGTAACTAAAACTTTCTCTACTTGAGTCTAATAGCTTCTTGCTAATTTACTTTATATGATAAACAATTAGATCCCATTTAATCACTTTTACTTCAATCCAAGTCCATAGTTAATAAAGGTATTTCTGTTTATGGTGACATAGGTCTTTGTTTGAATCAAGAAAGGATTATTGGTTATAATTTCATTACTAAATAGGTAGAAATTTTAATTGAGAGTGAAAGTCTTTAAAAAAAGATAGTGTCTATTTATCCGTAATAGAAAATGATCCTCTATCTTGATTAATATTTCAAATTTTATACATTTTACAACTACATTACCAATACCCCAATCTTAACAATAGAAGGACCTCTTTACAATTCACCTGGGTATAATGAAATAATAAACAATTCTGCTGTAGTTTTTGCTATTTCAGAATAGAATGTATTCATTATTTGATAATTTGATAGCTAATTATTATCCATGTTTTATTTTATCAATATAAAAGCAACAAGGAGTCTTTCGCACCTGTATAGTTCTTCCTTATCAATCGAAGTACTTCTGTATAAATTAAAAGCTCTATCAGTTCAAGACATTGAGCGAATAAGATGGAACATTTATAGCTTAAGGAGATTAAGAAGTTAAGATCCTTCAACTCTATGATAATAATTCTTAAGTTAAAGAGTTAAAAAGCATTAGTAAAATCTACTTTATCCTTGACATATTTATATATGCATCTAAAGGATATATAACGTTTAGATATAACTCAATGGGGTTAAATATTTATTAATACTCCATTTAGAATAATCAACTAAATTTGATTGCATCAATAGGAGATGGATGCTAAGTATGTAATACCCTCTGCTTCCCATTTTACATTTTGAATAATTCAAACTAAGTTTTACTCCTAATAATTTCAACTTCTAGCAACTTTTCGTTTATTAATTTGGAGAATGGAATAAATAACTTAATTGCTGATTTATCTGAAATTCCAACAACAGTATATCCAGTAAGTCAATTTGCTAATTCAGACATTCAATATTATCAGATAGGAGGAGACGGAGGAAAAGATATAGTTCTTTATTACTCAATGGCTGGGTTTTAGTCATTTAGAAGAACATTTTCAATAAAAGATGTTAATGAAATTGAGGCTACATAAATTTATTCAATGAGGAAGTTGAGTACAATCACTTACAGTTCAATAACATACTATATGAAAAACTTTACAAATAGGTTAAGATTAACATATATTTGCCTCTAAAATACTAAATCCTGGGTAGAATTCTCTAGCAATCTGTAGAGCTTCGAATCTCTTTAGCTAAGCAAGCTATAAATAAAGTAACTATCTGATGGTGATGATAAGTTCTACAAAAGGAGCATCCATTTTTAATTAGATGAAGGCTTTTTAATTTTGTAGCAGATGTTACCTGGTGGAGTTAACTGTAAGTATTATTTCATTAATACTGACAATGATTCTATCCTATTCTAACTATCTAATATTTGCGCTGCTTCTCTTTCTAATTCATTTTACTACATAAAAAAAAGAAATTACCTTTTCGCCTTTTACGTCTATGCTCTATATAATTTAAATTCAAAATAAAGGATTACTTAGTTCTCCACCAATGATTAAATTGCTCTCAGCAAAACTTTAATTTATGAAAATTTTAATGATGATAAACTTCTATTTAGTGACAGGAAGGGAGGATTTTATGCTTTTGATCTAGCAACTTTAACAATTTAACCTTTGATTAATGATCCTTCTATAAAATTAACTTTATTTTATTCATTCTAATTTAGACCATTAAGTACATCTACTTCTTACCAAACATATTTAGTCACAATAAACAGTTCTATTTATGTTTAAATAAATTCGGCATTCCTTTAGGAATTTTCTTTCTCTACTAATACTCTAAATTAGAGTACTAAGATAACTCTGTCAGCCTTCTCGAAAATTAATTAATTTTAAAAAAATACTAATGTATACAAGAATTAACTCATTATTCCAAATAATACTACATTATATGTGTATAGCTAGAGCTTAAATTTAGTTGATTCTATTTAATTTCCCTACGATTATACTGGGTCTGAATAAGATTATCTTCTCATAGATAAATATCTCATGCTTTATACTAATAATAGAATCTATCAATTAGATTTATCTACGAAAACCTACACTGGCCTAGAAATAGATGCTTTACTTCCTAGTGTAAGAACAATATATGTTGATTTGAATAAGCTCGTAATTATTATGAGTAAGTATGCTCTTTAAATTTCTACATTAGTTATAACACACACATTCTAGGATAATGTTTCATCTCCTCTTAAATCTTTATAGTTAGGCTAAACATCGATAATGCTCACTATGTAAAACGCATAAGAAATGACTCTCTTAAATAATATTGAAAATAGCTCTGTCATTTCTACCAAGTTTCCAGCTAATTGGTTACTACTTTCTACTGCTATCTCCTCAGATAGCTAGATCGCTTACTACTTTGATTCTTCTAAAAAGCAGATAATTAAGTATAACATAATTACAACTAATAATGATAAAGTCTATCCATTTTCAGATACCTATTCAACTTTCTATATTGATTATTTTTAGGATATATTTATTTACAAATAATAGGATGGATCTTTAAAGGCGTTTAATCCCAATTAACTTTCTTAATAAATATAATTGATTGATAAGTTTGAAAACACAGCTACATTTGAATTCTGCTTTAATTAGAAGATTGTTGTTGTTTTTTTGCCATCGACAAATTCAACAAAAATTTACAATGTAAAATGTGTTTTTATTTATCATTTTTTACTAATATTTAATTTAAATATCTCTCTTTTTTAACAGTATTAAGACTTATCAGTTCCAATTATCACATTAGACTAAAGCTTTATTAATGAATAACTTAAACTTTCTCCAATAAGTCAGTAGAAACCTTACATAATATCTGTCCAATGCTATAGTAATTTACTATATTTTGTATCACCAATCTTGAGATTTTATACACTTGATGGGAAAACCTAAGATTTGTCTAATGTAAAATAAAAAAATTTAAATTTTATCCTATTAATTCAAAACCCTCCATATCTTTAAAAATAGTAAAAAATTGACATTAATAATACCTCTATTAATATAAATATAACAAATAAAATTATAAAAGTTATATTGTGCATAATAATAAATTACTTTATTCAAAAATGATTTGATAATTCTATAACTAATATTTCTTTTTTATAATAGAGATTTACTCCAAATGCGTTTTCTAATCCATTTTTAAATCAAATTGTGAATCTAGATCGTGATATAGTGATCTTTGGTTATAATAATAGATTAGATTATATGAAAGCTGGGAAAATTGCATTAATCTCCGTCTTTCCATAAACTCTAACTGGTAAAGTTAAGATGTATTACGATTTTGAATTAGATTATATAGTTGTTTTAGCTGGAAGTTTAAAATTCATTATTACATTGGAATCACTTACTTAGTCGCTTAAATATACATTCACAACCAATTCTGTTTTTACTACGGTTTAAATAGATTAGTTTTTGTCGAATCAAAAATAAGTAGTATTAATAGATAATAGTCGCAATATTTATATCTATAATTACTTGACTAATGAAGCAATATAGTCTAGTAAGCCAGTGTAGTTTTCTGGAATACAATCTATGTTTGTTCATGTTAATAGCAATGTAATTTTCCTACAAACTTCTACCTCTATTCATGTATACAGCTATCCAGGATTACTTTATTTAGAATCTCTAGTTGATTATAATAATCCTTCAAAGAGTGGGTTTAAAATAATGCAAGTAGTACCAGAAATAAACTCTATTTTTGTAAGTAGACAGGATTCTTAAATCTTAGTGTTTGATTTAATTCAAACAATTATTCTCCCTACGCTTAACATTACTGAGACTCTGAATCAAGAATATTTATTATTTGATAGGAACTTAATTCTTCTCACTAGTTTACAACACTCTGGATTAGTGTTAGGAGAGAGTTCATATGTGAAAGATGACTTACTTTTTGATATTTCGTCCATATCTTCCCCAGATACAAGCAATTTATTTAAATTAGATGATTCTAGATTTATGTAATTAAGCGGAAGATATCTTCTCATAGGAAAGATTAATTATGATAAAATAAAAATAGAATAGATAAAATAATAATAATTACAATTTTTATTTGATAACTTTTTATTCGATTAAAAAAATAATATATTTTATTTTACAAATAAGGATTCAAGGTAGATTTATTCATATGACCTCAATAATTAATCAAATGGAATTAGCCAACTCGATTAGTTACAATACAATTATAATATGATATTGATTTATAATCAATATGTCATATATATACTTAACAATAAAATACTAAAGTAGGATCTAACCAATTTAAAAACTACTGCAAATGAGAGAATAATTGGTGGTGCTTTAAGTATTTCACTGATCATGAAAATCTCTTTAGTTGATAACCCAGAAACTTATAATGAGTAGTTTGATCCAAATACTTAAAATATGTTTGATGTAATTGACAATTCCCTATTATTTGTAGTAAAAAGAGAAGAGAAAATGATATTTATCATAAATTCAAATGATTTATCTATCATTTCCTCTCAACCAATTAACTATGAAATTTAAAAAATCAAAGTTGATTTTAAGAGGAAAATCATTTTTTGTATATCTAATATTCTCTATACATTTGTCTATGACTTTAACTTAAAGCTACTAACTTAGTTAAAAAACCCTTGTTTACTAAATACTAAAATATACTTAGAGAAACTCTTTATTTATACACTATGTCCGAATCTTATTTACTTTTATAATGCAATCACTCTAGAAAGATTGTAATATTCTATGGAAGGAGGAAGGTATAGTGATTTGGTCAGAGTATATTCTACTAGCAAATTACACACATTTCTTATAACTGGAAGGTAATAGCTTTCTGTTATTTAATTTTAAGGAGATAACTTAAATTAAATACATGTAGTTTTTCTCTAAAATCAAAGAAATATAAAGATAGTTAGATAAAAAACTTAAAGCTCTTAAGAAGGTGGTTCTTATTTGCTAGTGGAAGGTATTGCTTGGGATAATTTAGTTACCTATACAATTCCTATTGAATATACTAATTCGATAGAATGTATAAGCGAATTAGAGTCCAGAGGAGATGAATTAAATTCTCAATTAATCAATTAAATTAATTAAAATTCAGAGTTGTTTTAATAGTCTTTGAAATAAGTTCTACTAAAAACATTAAATGGCTAGAGTCTTGCTGCTATTAATTTATAAGGATACACTCTCAATTCTTCTGTTTTTTTAGAGCAACAATCCTCATAAAACAAGGCCAAGCTTATTATTTAACCAAAAAATAATGAAGAAAATAACGTTGAGTGGAATGATCAAGCTTTGGCGAGTGATTACTTTTTTAATTATTTAATATTGAGAAATTTAAAGATTAAAATCTCTAACCCAATTTCTGTCAATTGGAATAAGAACCTAAATAAATTAGTGATGTAAGATCTTCAATTTATTCAAATTGATACATTTACTGTAGAAAATGGAATGAAAGATGTAATCTTTACTAATATTGTTATCAAAAACCTAAATATCAATAGGCTTTTATAATCCACTTAATAATAATAAAATTAAAGCATAAATAATTTATCAGTTTTCTCTTTTAAAGATTGCGAAAAGGTAGTTCTTGCAAACATTAATGTAGACTCCACTACTATTGGTAAGTAGATTCTATTCAATTTTGAAAATGTGAAAGAAATTTATATCGACAATCTTTAAGTATCAAATAGCTTAATCAATAATTTAATCAGAATTACAAACTCTACACTATTTTCTATAAAAAATTCTTATTTTTAGAATTTAAAGGGTGAATCTTAGACCTTAATATCAGGAAGTTTAATTTCCAAAATAAATTTGTAATAAATTAAAATAAATAACATAGATGAGTGGTAATTCATGAATGTTAATGGTTGCACCGATTTCATTGCTGATACAATTCAAATTACATAAATGATAAATTCTGTATTTCTTTACACTTAACCTTATACTATAGATAACGCATTTACTATGACAGTAGGATCTATCCTTATCAAAAACCTTTAAGTAGTATAGTCACAAAATATCTAGTTTAAATTGTTTTCAGTTTATATTGAAATTTCAAATTCTCATTTCTTTGGAATTTAGTAAGCATAAAGCTTAATAGAATCATCTCTTTCAAACTTAACAATAACGAGCTCTTTATTTGAAAACATTCTTTTAGATGATAATTCAGCCATCATTGATTTGAATAATTTTAATAACTTAAGAATTCTAGATTGCAGCTACTAAAAAATAGATGGAAAGGTTTTCGAATTATAAAATTAGAACCCAAATTATTTAATTGAGCTCATTAATATAAAAGTTGTGAATAATTTTAAAGATACTTTTGTTCTTTCCTCTACTTCTACTATTTTGATTAAGGATTCATAATTTGAACAAAATTCTTCAACTGAAAAAGGAGGGAGATTTATGAAAATAGAAAATTCTGAAAAGCTCACAATATTTAATTCTAAATTTACTAATAACAAATCTGATAACAAAGGAGGAGCTTTATTTATTAGCAACGTTCCCATATTAACCATAGATTCATCTGTATTTGAGTAGAATCAGAGTATCAGTGAATCAGGTGGAGGAATATATATTGCAAGCACAACTTAAGAAATTTTATAAGGTCTAATCAGAAAGTGTAATTTAGAGAGTAATAATTCCGAGCGAGGATTTGGTGGTGCTATAGGCTTATACAAAATAAATATAAAGCTTGAGGAAACTAGGATTACAAATAATAAGGCAGCAATAGGTGGTGGTATTCATTATGAAATAGTTATTCCAACTATATTTAAAGAAAATTTAATTGAGCAATATAAAAATATTATTACTGATAATCACAGTATCCTATATGGCTAAAACATTGGGTCAACATTGAGGAAAATTAAAGTTATGAAAAATAACTTTAGCAATAGCATCCTTAAATACGAGCTTCATCTTAATTAAGAAAGCGACATGGCATTAAGAGATTAAATAAATATTATAAATTTTAAAAGTGGAGACTATTTCAGTCTTAGAGATATTCACCTTATAGATGAAGAAGGGAATAACTATCAGGAAAATGATAGTATTTTATTTAATTAAGAAGTGAAAAATGTTATTCTTCAAACATCACTTGCGTTTAGCATAAATAAAGATAATAGCCAGCTAAAAATAACAAGTGACCCTATTTAATTCAATATGTAGGAAAGATCTTATATATTTAATGTAAGTATCTCTGACCAGCCAAGAAATAGTGGAATGTTTACTCTTATTTCTTCGGAGATACCTTCACTAATAGATTTTAACTCAGAGATAATCATTCCTCAGAAAAAGCTAGAATTAGCATTTTAAATAACATTTAGGGATTGTTTAGTCGGGGAGATTAAAAAGACTTTCCTGAGTAGTACTCTCTGCGAAGAATGTCCCGATGGTAAATATTCTTTAAATGTGGCTGATCTAGCATGTAAAATTTGTCCTTAGTCAGCAGCCTAATGTTCTTCCTCTTCTATCTCTTTAAAAAGTGGATATTGGAGAGAAAACAATAAAACAGATGAAATTATTTATTGTGAGCAATCTCCTTTAAATTGCTAGCCTGATAATCCTCTATCAAAGGTAAGAATAAATTATTAATATAATTGTTTTTCTTTTATCCTTAAAAATATAATTGATTTTCTTTTATTAAACACTTAAGTTAACTAACTTTTGATATTACTTTTAATTGATCTCTTTTTAAATTTTTAAACCTTTAAACACAATTTACATGTAAATTTTTAAACTACATAATAATATTTTTAATAGTATGGATGCCGCGAAGGATATGTCGGTCCTCTTTGTTAACAGTGCGATGCAAAAGGGGAGGTGTGGTAATCTAGATATTTTAATTAAATGTCTTAGTAGTTTATTTGCACAAAATGCACTACTAATTTGATATCTTCATTGCTACATCTTATCTTCTTTATCCTCTTTTTAACATTATATCTCTTTGTATGTGCCCAAAGGATAGTTACTTAGACTGAAAAAGAATTAATTTGTTATTATCTAAAGAAGAGCGGAATGCTTGTTATGAGTAATACTGGTAATTTACAAATCTTACCATTTTTTTTAGAATGACCAATTTATGATATCTTTCAATTGTCAAGATGGATTTTGATTTGAATCCCAATCAATCATTTAATAATATTACAAATGATAAAAATTTGAAAGTAAATGAATAGTATTTGGATATTATTACTATTTAAAATGGAAATAATATGAAATATATTAATAAAAAGATAGCAAGCGTCCATCATCCCAGTTTCCAAATGGTCCTATTCACTTTTTAATTTGAGTATAGAGGAAATTTAATAAATTAACATTAATAAACGAAATTATAATTTTACTTCTACTTTCGCTCAAAATTCAAATTAATCCTTTCTATTATTTTTTCCTTTGTGACAATGAAATATCAAAATTACTCAGAAAATGATTTTGATTTATTATTTTACATTTTTTAAGATCTTGTTTTTAACTCTTGAACCCATTTTTTATAACAAAAGGAAAAACGTTAAATTCTGCTGTTTATTAGAAAGTGTTGATTGATCATTTATAACTGATATCAATCTTAAGTAGTTTTTAAATTCAGCTCCCTCAGCTATTTTAATACTCTTCTAGCATAGGAGGTAATCCGATTTAAATTTAATATGGATCATTTGATTGTTTCTACCCTATAGAGGATACAGATCAATCAATTCCTTTGTGGTTTACTAGAATGGTATATTCTACATGCCTACCTATTGTTGTTATCTTAGGGTTTATTGCCATAAAGATTATTAAAAAAGTGTTTTATCGTTAAACTATTACAAAGAGATACTTTTAAACAGCACTCATCTTTCTTTATATCTACTTCTACCCTTCTTTAGTTTTCCTTTATTCAAAATCTATAAATTGCGTTAAGATAGGTTCTCTTAAGTATGCTCAAATAGACTTAACTATATTATGCAGAGATTTTGAGAAGCACACTTATTTCTTTTTAATTTTTAGCTTACCTGCATTAACATTTATATGTTTAGTAGTCCCCCTATATTTATTCAGGTAACTCAAAATAATTAAATAAAGCAATCGTCTCTCGGTCATCCAAAAGAGTTCTTTCAACTTCCTTTTCAAATTTTATAAAGAACCATTTTATTACTGGGAACTTCTAAGAATCATCTATAAGGGAGTTGTGATGATTTTTTCAATCTTTCTATCAGACAGTGGCATACTAAAAGTAACTAAAATTTTTATTCACTCTCTTACTTACTCAAAATTTTTATTCATTCATTTATATTTTCTACTAAAACATAGGCTTGTGTTATTAATACATTCTTGATCTCATATTTCTTTGCTTAGATTAAATTGAACCCATATTAAAATTCCTTTTTTAACTACCTTGAAACATAATCACTTCTAATTAGTATTTTAACCCTCAATATGTGCATCATGTATGTGCAATTATCTGAAGAGAATAATGATTTCAGATATGCGATATCTTCAGCAATTATCCTCATTAATATTTACTTTGTTTCAAAGGTATTACTCTTGGCATTTTTGAAGCCAATATCTTCAAAGAAAGATGAAAGAAATAAGCTAGGAGAGTGCTTATTCAAGCTGAAATAGATATACCCTACTTCTTTTTCATTCATTTAAATCTAATACAAAACTTCATTTCATATACTTCTCAAATTGAGGCATTTCAAAAAAAATGTAAGTCATCTTTCTGCCATTGCAAAAAATACAAAAGACTTTTTATAAAAACAACTCATTTCATCCCAAACAATGTCACTTGGAGATTTTGTAAAGTAGTCAAATACAGAAGAGTAACAAAATCTACTCATACCAAATCTCAAAATAGATATAGAAAATGTCCCAACTGAACCTGTTCATACTATATTTGATGACTTACTTTTATCACCATAGTAGAGTATATCTACTAATTAAAGTCCTACATCATAGAGAAAAGGTAAAATTAACTTTCATCATTATTTAAAAGATGTGATGATAAAAATGGATTAGATTAGAAAATTACAATATTTTGGCGATTTCTCAAAAAATCAAGAATTTTTCTTTCCAATCATAAATTAAATTATGAGTTACTGATATAAAAGCAATTTTAGCTACTCTATCAAATTAGGATAGATAGATGATAGATAATGATATATTCAATAAGATTCCTCACGTTAAATATTCTAATAAAATAAATCTATTGATAAATATTTAGATTTCTATTATAATTTTTGCTTAAAATAAAATGGGTTGGTTAAAGTGAAGAACATTTCAAAAATATCTTAATATATTATAATCATTTGTAAAGAAGGTTGATTTTTTTTAATTCGCAAATATTGTAAATACTATAATATATTAAGATATTATGTAATGTTCTTCCCAATAACCGCAAAATGAAGGTTGTATATAAGGGATATTAAGTAACATGAATGAAAAATACTTTTTTTTTAAATATTTCAAAAATTGATTTAGCTTAACTTGAAATTAGATTTAATGGATTGATCGATTTAACTTTTTAAATTAACATTTTGTATTTTTGATAGATAAGTTACAGTCTCTATCCTTACTTTTATTTAGATCATAAATCCATCACATTTAATATATCTGTATGTTTTTTAATCAAATTAACTTTATGTACTACTCAAAATACTTTTTAATAGAAAAAGATATTTTCAAAGATTACTAATTAGTAATAACTATCTTTAACACACATGATGGAATAAAAATAAATTACATCATTTATCTATCCTATTTATAGTCCATAAAAACTAATATCCTCTATCCATTTAAATTTTATTACATCATTACAAATCATAATATATTTAAATCTAACCAATAATCATAGCAGCAAATTGATTCCTATTATTTTTCATTAATATAGCATCTACAGATTATCTTGTCAAAAAAGAAGATGAAGAGGAAGATCACGTTTTGGAAGATTAATAATGATCCATTAAGTAATAATATAGCATAATATATAAGTCCTTTATTGAGTTTAAAATATGTTTTTATTTGATTGTTTAAATTTAATTTCATAGATTTCATAGATTTATCTCTTTTTTATTTTGGTTCTATAAAGTTAAATTTCTTTTAACATGTTACACATCTATCTATTAAATAAAGCATAACATATATTAATTTTTAAGTTTTTATCAAGTTATTTACTGATTATTAATAAAATTCTTATCAGTTAAAATTAATCTGAACCTAAAATATTTCATATTAAATACTTAAGTATTTATCATATAATTATTAATTTAAAATTAAAACACAAAAAGAAATAAATAAATAAAATAATATAAGTAATAATAAGTAAAAAATTAATGACTAGCTCTTTCTTGAAGATAAGCATCCTATGCTTTATGTTTGCCTCTTGCTTTGCTACTAATTTGAATAACTTGAGAAAAGATAGAGTCCTCACTGTTAGAGTCATTTATATCTCTTCATATAATGATTATTTGTATTATATTAATAATACTAAAGCTGCAATTCTAATTAGGTAAAATGACAGTGTTACAGAATTTATTTCTAATTTTGAAGCAACTTCTGAAAATTCTGTATATGATGTCGTTACTTTTGTAGTAGCTGATATTGCAACTATCACAGAACTTGAATCAATCTATCCTATTTAAAGTTACCCCTATTTTGCTTATCACGATAATAATTCTGATCTTCTTTGTGAAAGTAATGGTTCTGGCAGTTTTATTACTAAACTAGATTAATTAAAAAATAATTGATCTTATTATGTATATTTTACTGTTTCTTATATATGATTCCTTTCTTTATTAAATTTTTCATATAAATACTAACTGCTCTTCTTAACTACTTATTTGATTTATTTTATTTAATTTGCATTATAAAATTAATTTTCTTTCCATATCTTTTTTATTTTCTATGTAAATAATTTTAACAATTAAATTACCCATCATTATTAAGTATAAGTAAGGAATAGGAATTTGTAATTGTATAACACAAAATTTGCTTGATTAAAAAGTAAAATTTTATCTAAAAAGTTAAATTAATGAATCGTTTAAACTAAATTTAATATTAAGCTCAAAATATTTTCGAATTATAAAAATAATGTTATTTAGAAGGATAACTTACGTGATCTATTTTGCTATTTGAAAGAAATTTGAAATAGAGATTTATGGATATGGATGGAGGGATAGACTTATTTATTTATCTATCCTTTAAAGTTTAAACTTCACTATCAGATAAAATATATTTCTATCAATCTTCTTTTCATCTAAAATGATTGAGTAATCTAGCTTATTTATATTAATTTACAAAAAATAAATAAATTTTTGTGTAGATAAAATTCAGATTATTTTGGAAGTTGCCAAATATTGTCATATTCTAATCCCTTGCAAAATAGCAAAAAATAATTTTACATTTCTCTAATATTTATTTTAATCTTATTTAATAAGTTGTTTAGATATACTTTAAATCTGAATAAAAACTACATAATAAATAGTAAAATAAAAATTAATAAAAATGAAAGATATTTAAAGCGAACGATATTTATTAAATTAAGAATGCCTGAAAGAAAGAATTTTATAACAAATTAAAATTCATACAAGAGATAATAAAATTATGTAATCTTCAAAAGATAATGATATTTAAATCGATGTTTTTACAAAATCAAATTCATATAGTTTTTAAATGAAATTTTATTCATTCATTAAATTATTATTATTTTAATTTTTTTATTAATAGTCTTTTATAATACTTTGGAATTAATTCATTTAAATTAAATATGATTGATTTCACTTCTATCATTCGTTTCTATCAAATGTTGTCTAATTTAGAATAATATAAAATATTTATCAAAATAAACTAAAAATTATTTTGTTTTTATTAAAATCATAAAAAAATTAAAAAATGGGTATTATTGGAACTACTTAGTGTTTCATTGTGATTTATCCTACTCTCTCATAAAATTTTAAATCAGGTTAGTTAGTTTTTAGTAAGTTTTTAGTTAGTGTTAATGAATGCTAATGAATGTTTTTAGTTAGTGTTTAGTTAGTTTTTAGTTAGTTTTTAGTTAGTTTTTAGTTAGTTTTTAGTTTGTTTTTAGTTAGTGTTTAGTTAGTTTTTAGTTAGTGTTTAGTTAGTGTTTAGTTAGTTTTTAGTTAGTTTTTTCTTCTCATAAGGCTATGGGTAAATAAATTAAAAAAGTAAGCCTAAACCACAGAAAGAAGATTTTTTTTTGCGAAACTCGAAAAATCAAAAAGAAAGAAAGAAAACATCAAGAAATTAAAAAGAACACATATCAAGTGGTTATTTTTGTAGGAAAGCAAGTAGGATAATAATAATAGTTTTTCAAAAATTGATTGTTGACTAATATGGATGAAGAGGGTAGTAGCTATCATAGCAGTACTAGTAGTAGTAAAGGAGAAGAAGAAGAAGAGTTATAGAGGCTAAAGCTTGATAAGTAAACATCACGGGTATTTCTGTCAGGCAAGGAAGATGATATCAAATTCTTCGTAGGCATTCTCAAGTAATAAAAATGGTATAAAAGTTCCGTGATTGATGGGTAAATAAGTCAAGTGAATTTCAAGTACCCTATATTAGGTTAGAGAGTATATGATTTAGTACCAAAAAATATGCTAAATCAATAGAATAATGACTCCTCCCTCATTTTAATATAATAGCCATAACAGCAACGACTCTAGATATTCTCATGCAAGAAAACTCACTACAAGCTAGTGAGAATGAAATAATAATCATTGGGATATGATTCCTCATTAGATAATAGCCTAGAGTAACTAAGGATAAAGAGCAATAGTAATATGTCACAGCCTTCATCATCGCCAAGCAGTAATATTTCAATTAGTAATAACAACATTAGCAATATAGTTGAAGAAGTCAAACAGATTGCCTAAATTCTAAGTAAATAAAGCTAACAAAACAACGCATAAATGGAGTTAATAGCGAAATGCCTGGTTTAATTGGTGAAATAAAGTAATCCTATACCAAATACAATTGAAAATAACCATCCTTATGAATAACAAATAAAAACTTCTTTATAATCTTCTATTTCTTAAGAAGCAAATTTACTTTCTATTAATTAGGGGGTACAACATTAACAAGAAAGCATTAATATACCCAATAAAGTAAGTCAAAGAATTAATGAAATGATTGCTGATGAAGGAATTTTTACGTATCCAGAATTAAGAAAAGCTTTATAAAAGGAAGGATATAAAGACTAGGATATTCTTGCTACTTTCGTAAATGCCAAGCATTAGATTGACACTCTGATTGAGATTTTTAAGCCAAATAATGCTTCTTAACTTGCTTAATAATAATAATAATAATAATAATAATAATAGACTTCTTAAACTCTTTAACAAAATGAGCAACAAGGAATTCAATACCCTAGTTTTATTCAACAAGGGTAGTTCACCCAATAGCAATAACAAGAAATAATTGAAGTTGAAGATACAGAAACAAGTAATAGCAAAAATTCAAATACAGCTTAATAATTAACCGAATTGGAAATCGTCTAAACAAAGGATAATGAAATTAATACACCCTCACAAATAAATATTAAAAGCATACCTATTTCACCATCAATAAGATAAAAAACAGCAAAAGATAATTGGATTAACAGAAATAGAAACGAATATGAAAAGAAAGAAGAGTAAAAACAAATGAATTCTATATCTAATAATCCTCTGTCCAAGTATATTAATAAGTTATCTAAATCACCTAATAGCTAATCTAGATCAACTACACCTAAACGAATAACAAATAATGAAGAATGAATAAATTAATAGATGTAAATGAGTTTTAAATAATGTAATTCAATTAATCAATCTTTTTTCTTATTTGCATATTTAATGTTTCATTCAATTGCAAAATCTTATTTTATTAATACTTTGATAATTATTTATATTTAATTATATTTTGCTAGTTATTAGAAATTTATTTTATTGAAATATGTATGTATGTTTGTATTTAAATCAGGCTAGTAAGCTTTTAGTTAGCACTATGAATGTTTTAAGTAACTTTTTAGTAAAGGGTTTAAATGAGATTTTGAGAAATAATGAAGAAGATATGCTTGGTTAATAATTGAGCGAAGTTTCAAATTAAAATCAAAGATTAAAAATCAATATCAAAGAAAGGTATTGAATAGAGACTAGTTTTTAAAAGAAAGGAATAAATAGCTTAAAAGAATGTAACTTTTAATAGATAGAAATACAGACGGTGATTTAAATTATGAATGAAGAAGAAGATTATAATATCATAGGAGAATAATGATAAAGTTAAAAATGAAATGAATAAAGTAAGGTCAAGAATATTTATTCAGATAATTAGGACGATTTTAATACATTACTAAATAACCTTAACCTTAAATGATAATTTCTTTGATAAGAAGATAATAAAATCTTTTCATCACCAAAAATTAAGTTTACGTGTGGTAATTTGGGATTGACTGAGTTTTTTAATGGACGTATTTTCCATTAATAAATTGAAAGAATTTGGGGTTTTATTATTTATTGGTTCACTATTTAAACTTATACATCCACTCATTCATTAAGGATTATTAGGTGTCATGAAATTTATGTTTTCAAAGTAAATATTGATTTATGCCATTTTAATTTAAGAAAATGATTTTATTAATTATTTGCTTTAAATATTATGATGGTAAATTGAAGACTAAATGATTGTCAAACTATGGTCCTTTTAATTTTTATTATTGTATTATTTTTGAAATGTATATTTGTTGATATGTAGTAATTAATCTTATTATTTATTATATGATAAAGGAATATATGTTTTTAGATATGATTTGAGAATTAAAATTATTTTTTTTGAGTATAGTTATTAATTCTAACTAATATATATTTCTAGATCGATTAAAATAATTTTATAGTTTCTAAATTATAAATAGGTCAATTGTTTATGAAATATTTGAAAATAATAATTTATAAAAGGAATAACTGGTTTATTTATAAATACAGTTAAACCTGTTAGATTTGAATTTAAAGTAGTTACCTATATATGTTGGGTAAAAATTGAATCCAAATCAAAAGTTTTATTTATTTATTTATCATTTTATTAATTGTGTACTATTATATGATTGGTAAACATTACGATTAAAAGGATTTGGTTTATTAAGTAGGTTTGTATTTTAATAGAATATTTAAAATTATTTTTAAGAAGTTTAATAGTTTTAGATTTTATATTAATATTAATATTAATATTACCACAT